>CM060329.1:54491373-54493873 GCA_030674155.1 Stramonita haemastoma
CACACACGCCCCTCCCCCAACCCCCCACCCCACACGAAAGTGGGGCAACGCTGTGAGAATTGATTCAAGAGTTTATCACCACCACCACTTTACTGAATATGAAAGAGCAGGATTTCATCAGAGACTGCTGGCACAGCAGATTCCCAAACCACAAGCGGCTTACATGCTTCTCTCAGCAAGGCCCATGACAGATGGGGAACACACACAGCAGAAAGCTGAAGGGGATGGAGGATTGAGTCACTCACGTAACAACTCGTCCATCCATCCATCTCTCTGAGGTCTCAGAGCTTTCCATTTCCAAAAATATAGCTCTTGTTATGTGGTGAAGATGCATCCGTGTCTGTCGATTCTTTGTCAGATTGTATTGTATATTGTATTGTTTTGTGTTGTTTTGTGTTGTATTGTATTGTGTTGTATTGAATTGCGTTGTATTGTATTATATTGTATCATATTGTGTTGTATTGTATTTTGTTGCATTGTATTGCACTGTATTGTATTGGGTTGTATACTAATTTGAAGTCACGGCAGATTTCTCTGTGTGAATTTTGGGCTGCTCTCCCTGGGGAGAAGTGTCGCCACAAGAGCAGCGTCACCCATTTTTTTTTCTTTTCTCCTGCATGCAACTGTATTTGTTTTCCCATCACAGTAGCTTTTTTGCCAGGGACAACTCTCTTGTTGCCGTGGGTTCTTTGACATGCGCTAAATAATTTTGTGTAACATACGGGACCTCGGTTTATCGTATCATCCCAAAGACTGGCACCAAGACCACCACTCGTGATTTAGATAAATGGGGGAAAAATTCTTGTCCAAACAGGAATCAAACCACTGCACACTTCGAAACCGAAGTTTGCACTTTCTAGGCAGGTGCGTTACTTCAAGACCACTGATCCATATATAACTGAGGCCACGGTCCACAAGGAAGCGGTTTTTAAAATACGGTGTCTATTCAAGATGGGTTACAAAGACTAGCAAATCTTTTATTGATAGATCTAGTGGTGGATAGGAAGGCAAGAGTGCTCCTTCTGTCTTCGCAGACAATGGCTGTTCCCTCTTTCACATCTGTCTTGTTGGGGACAATGTCTAGAGGGGCTCAGTCGTCCATTCATCAGAAAGGAAGAGATGTAGAAGAAGCCATGTTTTGGAAATGTCATTAATATGGAGCAGCATGTAGGTCAACCACATTGCTAAAAAAATATATTTGTTTAGCGGATGTTGATGGCAATGGAGAGAGAGAGAGAGAGAGAGAGAGAGAGAGAGAGAGAGAGAGAGAGAGAGAGAGGAGAGAGAGAGGAGAGAGAGAGAGAGAGAAAGGGAAGAAAGAGAGAGAGAGAGAGAGAGAGAAGACAGACAGACAGACAGACAGACAGACAGACAGACAGACAGACAGAGACAGAGAGAGAGAGAGGAGGGAGGAAGAGAGAGAGACACAGAGAGAGAGAAAGATAGAGACAGAGACAGAGACAGACAGACAGACAGACAGACAGACAGACAGACAGACAGACAGAAAACAGACAGAGATAAAACAGTTGGACACATTTAGGCATGTCAATTTTCCTAGTTATGTCCATCCCAGGGGAAAACTCACAGCTGTCAAACCTTATTCCCTTTTCCACATGCCAATAACCTCACCCTAGACAATTCCATACATTTCTTTTTTCCTAATTTTTTTCTCTTTCAACGAATCTCTGCCCCTTCCATTATCCTTCTCCCACTGCAGTGCATGACTTCCCTCCCTTTCCTCTGCAGCCATGTTGCGCATCACTCTGTCAGTGCACTTTACTTACCGCCCTCCCTCCCTACCCTGGCTGGGGAATAGGGGGAGACCCTGGGAAATAATGTCGTTGTAGTGGAGTGGAGTGGAGTGGAGTGGAGTGGAGTGGAGTGGAGTGGAGTGGAGTGTAGTGTAGTGTAGTGTAGTGTAGTGCAGTGCAGTGCAGTGTAGTGCAGTGCAGTGTAGTGTAGTGTAGTGTAGTGCAGTGCAGTGCAGTGCAGTGCAGTGCAGTGTAGTGTAGTGTAGTGTAGTGTAGTGTAGTGTAGTGTAGTGTAGTGTAGTGTAGTGTAGTGTAGTGCAGTGCAGTGCAGTGTAGTGCTGTGGCTGGCCATGTGTCTTGCTGGGGGGTTAGTTTGATGCAGCAGCCCTCACAGCCACTCTGCCTGAGTGCAATTGTAGAAATGACCCTCCCATCTTTTTCCTCCCCCCAGACATTCTTTTCCGGTAAAAGCTAAATTGGCCCAGGCTTCCTTTCTTTCTGTCCATTTCTGATTTTTGTGTTCATGGTTTATGTATATGCGCGTATGGTTCATTTACATAATGGACTTTACTGTAGGCTGGTATATGGCAAAGTTCTGGCGGCTCCTGCGATGGTACTGGAACAATTCATATCGGCGATTGTTTTTGCAATGGACCATTTCAGCAACATGGAGAGGGGAGGGGGGGGGGGGTCTGTTGCAAGGGTAACAGCTTGCCCTCCAAACTTACTTACCCAGGCCTTGTGCTCTA
>CM060329.1:54518510-54521010 GCA_030674155.1 Stramonita haemastoma
ACACACAGACAGACAGAAGGAAAATTTACGCAGAAAGAGGAGAAATGAACAGACAAGATCAGGAAAGGATCTTTGCTAAATTGTCAGTCAAATAGTTTTTCTGGTCATATATTTTTTCTTCAAGCTCCAGTCTCCAAAATAAAAAGCCTGTTTTCTTTATGAGACGCCCGGTCATTACGTCAGAGAAGTGAGGAGAGAGGGGGGGGGAGAGAGTGGGGTCGGTTGGGGGGGGGGGGGGGGGGTTAGGGGGCAGGAATGGTGTTAAAGAGTGAACGGGAAAGTAAAGGAAAATACAAAGAAATTTGATTTTAACAATCGTATGGCACACTGTTTCTATTGTATTCTAATAATAAAAAAGAGACCGGAGGAGGGCAAACAGAATGAATGAATGAATAATCTTTATTTTTCAAGGGTAACAGAGTAAGTATTACATACTTTTTTTCATCCGGCCCTTGCCGGACATACAGACAGAGACAGAGAGAGAGAGAGAGAGAGAGAGAGAGAGAGAGAGAGAGAGAGAGAGAGAGAGACAGAGAGACAGAGAGACAGAGAGACAGAGAGACAGAGAGACAGAGAGAGACAAAGAGAGACAGAGAGAGACAGAGAGAGAAACAAAAGAGAGACAGACAGACAGGTAAACAGACAGAGAGACAGAGAGAGAACTCGAACTCGAACTCGAAAGGTTTATTCATGAAAAAAGGCCACTGGCCCATACATGAAGGGGGTTGCCGGAATAACAATAACGATAATTGCTTTAAGCTGACACACAACACCATTCCATGCCATGGAAACCACAGCATTGATTTGTAATGTACATCGAGACACGACACTCTTTACAGTCCGGATATGTTACGGCATACCGAGCCTTTCTTTCGTCCAGTCTTTGTACCTAGGCTAGCCAAGACAGCGATGTAATAGTTCTCTAAGTGTCGCCAAGTCCCTTGAAGCACGCGAAAGGGTCTCCGTGTGTAGTGTGTTCTGGATTCGCTTCCCATTCCGCAAACTGGCGAGTTTGACACGTTCCTCTTTTAACATGTTTTTCTCTTGCTGTTTGACAAACCAGTACACACATACTGGCTCAGTGTCTGGTTGGCATGCGAGCTGGATCACAATGTCATCTGACTCACAGGTCACAATATCTTCACCATCTGAATGATGTAGGACAGATTTTCTAAAGTGTGTATTTCTTTGTCTGTCTCTCAGCCTTTTCTGTACCGATCTATCAGTTAGAGTAGCCACATACTGTTTGACATTTCCTTTGTCGAATGCACCAACAATATTATCATCGTTCACCTCAGGCTGCAAAACACACATATCAGCACAGTCACTACAATCAGACATACAGGGAGGTTCTAAATCAACCGATGATAGCAACTTAACTGATGTTTTTGTGTTGATGTCCTGTGTGTGTGCTGTTGGTAGGTCTACTCTATGCGGATCTGCGCATGCTGCATTCTGCTGTTCTACACTTTTGTCAGGTGGACTCGAGGCACTGAAGACACAGTCACTTTCACACACAACACTTGCCTGCTTCTCTTTATGCTTTCGAGAGCGTTCCAAATCCCTGCGGGTTTGGGAGTAGGATTTTTTCCTATAGTATTGTACTTGTGTGCTGCGATTCACTGTTGGATCCGCCATGTTGGTTGACACTGCTGTGTCCACTGGTTTAAGTCGCAAGACAAAAACCACGCTGTCCCCTTCTCCTGCCACTTTCCAGCTGGAGACTGCATTGTCAGTCAGCAGGGCGCCTAAGGTCCTCTCCACAGCCGCTGGAAGTCCAGTAACTGGCATTTTTGTATGAATTACGAGTTTTACTGTAGCTCACAGAAAATGTACGCCCTGTCCGCTTCGCGTCTCGTGACCAACCCCCCGAGAGAGCAGACAGAGAGAGAGAGAGGGAGAGACAGACAGACAGACAGACAGACAGACAGACAAGCAGACTGACAGACAGACAGATAGACAAACAGAGACAGTGAGAGGCAGAGAGAGACAGAGGGGACCATTCAGACGGAGGCAAAGATGCAGAAACAGAAAAATAAGAAAGCAGAAACGAAGAATCAGACTTAGAAACAATGGCAAAGACAGAAGACAGACAGACAGACAGACAGACAGAGCAGAGAGAGAGAGAGAGAGAGAGAGAGAGAGAGAGAGAGGAGAGAGAGAGAGAGAGAGAGGAGAGAGGAGAGAGAGAGAGGAGAGAGAGAGAGAGAGAGAGAGAGGATAAATGAATTTCGTGACAAGAAAATGCGGAAGCATAGAATGCACACAATTTATCATTTCCATTGCATTTTTCAGCCGTAGAGTCATGAAAGCTTTTTTTCAATTTTCATCCTCCATTCGTGTTTTGTTAAAGTCTTCTCTAGCATGGTCTATGTATTATATGACGAACAAAAAAAATCTACCAAGTGGGTGAAGTTTGAATGGATTTCAGCCTCTTTTTATGGAATATAATTATACTTGAATGCCTTTTGGATATAAAGGCAAGAGTGTATACAAGAGA
>CM060329.1:54526010-54561010 GCA_030674155.1 Stramonita haemastoma
CTTTTTTT
This sequence comes from Stramonita haemastoma, assembly GCA_030674155.1. Lineage (NCBI taxonomy): Eukaryota > Metazoa > Mollusca > Gastropoda > Neogastropoda > Muricidae > Stramonita > Stramonita haemastoma. Next base: position 54,526,019 of record CM060329.1, read on the forward strand.
CCTGTGTTTCTTTTTTTCTAATGGCCACTTTGTATGTTAATTTTTCAGGCTGAAAAACTGAACCCAGAGTCCCAGTCGTTTTACACAGTGACGGACTTCAGTCATCCGTGCATATTGGACTTCTATGACAGGTATGATATTCAATCACATGTTGTATACATATATTAATTTAAGCTGTTTTGTACGAATATCTGTTACGTTGAAGTTAATTGTTTTAGAGCGTTATGATGTAGTGATGCATCGTATTATATATATATATATATATATATATATATATATTATATATATATATATGAATATATAATTTTATATATATATATATATACATACATATATATATACATACATATATATAATATATATGTGTGTGTGTATGTGTATGTATGTGTTTTTGTGTGTGTTTGTGCGCGCGCACGCGCGTATGTGTGTATGTGTGCGTATGTTGTGAGTTTATCATTGTGTTTTGTGATGGTATTTATATACGTTTTACGTCGAATTATACTTCAGTTTCGTCTTATGTAGTGTTAGTTTGGGCAACAATGTGGCGTTCCTTGCATTTTGTTTTCTTTCTGTACATATGCAGGTTATAGCTCTTACCTGTTTTTGAGAAAATGATTTGTTGTGTCGTGTGTGTGTGTGTGTGTGTGTGTGTGTGTGTGTGTGTGTGTGTGTGTGTGTGTGTGTGTGTGTGTGTGTGTGTGTGTGTGTGTGTGTGTGTGTGTGTGTGCGTGTATGTATGTGTGCGTATGAATGTGCGTGTATACTTGCATGTCTCTGTGCGCCAGAATATGTGTGTGCATGTGTGAGTGTGTGTGTGTGTTTGTGTGACTGTGTGTGTGTGTGTGTGTGTGTGTGTGTGTGTGTGTGTGTGTGTGTGTGTGTGTGTGTACTTATCCCACTTGTTCGCATGAACAGAGTATTTTTCAAAAGAAAACAAGCAGTATCTATAATTGTTGTTGCAGGTTTCTGTTCACCCTCAGCGTACCCCACACTATCACCGATATCAACCTCACCCCGGATAAACCCAGCCAGAAACAACTGGGTAAGTGTAGTGGTTTATTTATTTATTTATTCATTTATCTATTTATTCATTTATTTATTTATTTATTTATTCTTTTATATCGAGGATAATAGATATTGGTTCTGTACCCGAGTCTGATTTTGGTAAGGCATCATTTCTAATCCCAGCCTGACCGGCAACCAACACAGCAGTGAAAAAAACGAACCAGTCACAAACCATTAGCTAAACCCTAACAAAGAATACCCAACAACAAAAAGGTTTTAATCACTTTATTTACTGGCTAACATCCAAGTTAATCAACGGAGCAAATAACAACTGTGGCAATCAAGCAAAGAGTAAATGAACGAAATGAACCGTTTGGCTTTTTATTATAAAAAAAGAACTGACCGGCCACTGTATCAAATCAGACCATACGCACATTAAGACACTTGTCAATGCATTCGGGACCGTACAGCTCTGTTCAGAGCACTGGCTCTCTCCAAGCTAAGCTTAACCAGGGTTGAGCTTCCTTACCAAGTGGATGGGTGACCGTGCGTGCACCCTGGCTTCAGTACAGCCCTTCAGTTCCTCCTCCTCCTCACCTATCATGTAGTACCTTGGATCCTGGGGGTACGGATGAAAGTTGTGCAACCAGCTTCCTCCTTGCGGTCCTCTGCTTTTTGTCGCAAGTTGTTCCACCCAAGGCCTGTCCACTCTCTGATGATGTCTTCCCATCGTTTTCTCTGTCTGTCTGTCTGTGGAACTCAACGGCTACGTGTTCGAGGCCAAGGCGAGCCAACTTGCTGGAGGACATCGGCTGAGAGAGCACATGCTGGATATTTTTCCTGTTTCCGCGCTGCAGTTATCAAACGCTGACAAATTGTAAACCCTCATCCCGCTCACTCGACCTTAGGGATGCATATCTACGCAAAGAGTAAAGGCTTGTATTTCTACAAAAAAATATCTGGGCGATTGTAAAACAAAACAAAACAAAACACACACACACGCACCATTTTTTATGCACAAGGCGATGCCAAAATTCGAACTTAGACCTTCATCTTTAAGCTCTTCATGATTTACAATCCTGTAGCGAAATCCAATCATGAACTATTGCATTATTTTCCTCAGTAATACTTGACCTGTTTGCACCCTGCAGAATCGGAATGAAGAAGCTGGTTGCAAAATCTTCAGTGGTGCCCTAAGGGTCCACTAGACTTTGGATAGGAAGGAAGGAAGGAAGGAAGGAGGGAAGAAAAAAAGGAAGGAGGAAAAAGGAAGGGAGGAAGGAAGAAACAAAGAAGCCAAATACAATCTCAACTATTGCACCCTTTTTCTTAAGGATAATTAACCTGTTTGCGCCCTGCAGAATCTGAATGAAAAACCTGGTTGCAAAATCTTCAGTGGTGCTCCAAGGGTCTACTAGACTTTGGGATAGGAAGAAAGAAAGAAAGGAAGGAAGGAAGAAGAAGCCAAATACAACTTCAAGTATTGCATCATTTCCCTTAAGGATAAAGAAGGAAGAAGGAAAGAAGCAAAAAAAAAAAAACAACCCCTAAAAACAACAACCTCAACACCTTCACCCTTTTCCTAAAAAAACCTCAAACAATTAACCCAATTCGTACCATACAGAATCGAACCCGGAACTCTACAGCCGCGCCCCATCCCGGGTTAGCAGTGCGCCCAGCAGTCAGGGCCGGCAGGAGGCCGTGCAGGAGGCCCTGAGGAGGGAGGCAGTGGAGCCCTTCAGGTGCGGTACCCCGGCTCCTGCAGACAACAAGTCTGCCGCACGGCGCCGCAAAGACTACGGGGAGGCGGTGCGCAAGTTCATGGCCAGACCCAAGACAGCGTCAGAGTTCCTGGGTGAGTGGGGGTCCATGCCTTTGATGGGGATGTTTGTGGTTTGTGTTTTGTTTGTTCTTTTGTTGTTTTTGTGGTTTTTTGGTTGGATGTGTCTTTATTCAGAAAGCCTAATTGGTATACAGATCGATCGATCGATCGATCGATCGATCGATCGATCTATCTATCTATCTATCTATCTATCTATCTATCTATCTATCTATCTATCTATCTATCTATCTATCTACCTACCTACCTACCTACCTACCTACCTACCTACCTACCCATCCATCCATCCATCCATCCATCCATCCATCCATCCATCCAGCCAGCCAGCCAGCCAGCCAGCCAGCCAGCCAGCCAGCCAGCCATCCAGCCAGCCATCCAGCCAGCCATCTACCTATCTACCTATCTACCTATCTATCCTTAGTCTGGCGACCGTGGGGGCACTCATGAAAACTTGACAACCAGTTCCCTCCATTTCTCTCTCTGTTCTGCCTTTCTCAGGGTTTATATATATATATTATATATATATATATATATATATATATATATATATATTATATATATATTATTATATATTATATTATATATATATTTCAGAGCAACTACAAGCTTTCAGGTTAAGACAAACATTTTATCTAAACATTGTAGTTTGCCAGTTCGTAAAAAAATTATAATCAGGGTTAGAACAAAAAAAAGTGCCTTCCAAACACAATTGCGAATCAAACAATCAACATCACCATAGCATACTTAGAAATAACACGATTAGTTAAAGAAAGGTTTAGCTTAAAGACAAAAAACCACCAAAATAGTCACAACAACGACAAGGGAATCAAAATAACCACAGCATACTTAGAAATAACAAGATTGATTAAAGAAAAGTTGAGTTTAAAAACAAAAAAGCAACAAAATAGTCACAACAAGGACCAGGTGCAAAAGGTATTGGTCTGTCAACAATCCTGTCTTCCTTTTGTTTTGCCAGATGCCTCATCTTCTGCTGTGTCGTTCATAAACTGCCGTTCCTGCACCGCTTGTTTCAATGTCTCCGCCACAGCCCAGAGTCGGAAAAATCCGTATGACTATTATGGGATTCAAACCCGTGACCTTCCAGTCTGTAAACCAAGGCGCTAACCACTGCGCCAAGGCGGCTGGTAGTCTTGTCCTCCTAGTCTGGACAATGTTTCTGTGATGAAGAAGGACTAGCTGTTCATACTTAGCTTCTCTCTATAGCTCGTGTGAACACTGAGATATATCTATGATGTCCAAAAAGGCTGCAACATATAGAATAACCCTGGGATCTGGACAAACAGAACATGAACAGATTAACTTTCTCTTCGTGGCAAAATTTGCTTGTAAAACAGCAGAAAAGCTAACTGGGAAAACAGAATAGAATGTACAGCAGGAAGAAAGAGCCTCCTGGTACTGCTATGGGCCACACGTTTTTGTTTATAAAAAGATGGGTGTGATTATTGGCTGCAAACCATTCCAAAGACAACAACTTATCTTCAGGTGTGAAACACTGATTCTAAGTTAGGCTTGAATTTTTCATTTGTTGTATAATGACATATATTTTTAATGTCTTTAAAAAGAAGTAAATTCTTATTTTTCTGCCCGGGGCACTTTTTCACAATCATGAAAAATGGTCTTCTTTTTTCTTTCATGGGGTGTTGCTACTTCTACAACCCACTAACCCTTTGCCAGTTCAAAGAAAGCATTCAGCCTTCACAATCTAACATTCCAGAACATAATTCACTGAGGTCTGTGGGGTTAATTGCTCTTTACATCACATCTTTACAGCAAATCATTCCAGGAACAATCATGTAGGAGAAAGACAGAAAAGGAACAACAAAACAAGAGTTGCATGTACTTGACACTCTCAAAAGCGAACATAATCGATTCTTCATCTTATGTTTCTTACAGAGCATGTCAGGCTAAAATCAAGCGATTGTCCATCCTTCGTTTAACCTTCAACTGAACTCATGACATATAACACACAAGAAGTTTCCAACAACATTTTTAGGAAATAAATTCTTGTGGGCTTGGTTGATATTTCTCATGAAACTACGAAGTCTGTTGATGTTTATTACCCCACTCCCCAAAACCCATCAAATCTTGTGTCAACAATTATTCTATGTCTACACGATTCAGGGAGCTTGTTTAATAGTTCAGCGTGACCCTCTGCTAAAGCTCCTTAAGATATAGAAGGAAAAGTTTCTATAAAAGAGAATAGGAAATAAATAGAAAACTTTTATTTAAAGTTGCACGAATCCCGTAGAACTCCCGTTAATGCTGCGAGGTCGTTTGGTTAAGAAAAGAGAATGATTATTGTCTAACTTGTGCAAGTATTGATTTTTTGGGGGTAACGAGTATTTTTTATATCCTAGTTTATACAGTTTCTTCTTGTACCAGTTTATCTTTTATATGTTTTTATGCGTTTTTGTTTGCAAATAGAAAAAAAGTCAGGAAAATGTTGCTAGCTGCATTGATATACAGTAAACAAAATGTATATAAAAACGTGTCTGCTTCATAAAAATACAACAAAAACAACAATTACAACCCAATAATATACCTTCATTCTGTCAATAACAGCACAGCTGGAGAGAGAGCGAACCAAACGCAGTCTTCAAGAACAACAGTCCAACGGCTTCATCAGCAGTGCACAGACCCAGCATATCCCAGCATCTCTCGGATCACGTGACTCCCTCCGCGACGCCATATAGCCGGAAGTCGTCTGTTGTCCTACGCCTCTCCCGGAAGGACGGCCAGTTTGTCGCCCGTGCTTCTCCTTCCGCCTGGCCACACCCCGACAGAGCGGCCCTCAGATCGGGGCTCCTTTCCCTCAGAGGTGTCCTCGCCCAAACCCAGCGTTCGTCTGGACGTGGAGACCAAGACAGCCTCTGGGCGTACCACCCGTACCACCTGCACGAAGACCTTCACCTTTGAGACGCCTTCTAATTATAGCATTCCGGTGAGTTTTTTATTTTTTTTCTTCTTGATTATGAGTGTTTGAAATATGTGTTGAATTGATTTAGAAAAAAGATGTGGAGTAAAAAAGAAACAAACAAAAACCCAACAAAAACACAAAACAAACCCACACTTGCCGACAGAAAAAAACCCAAAGGAATGCAATTGTAACTACATATGTCATTGCATTTATATGAAACAGAGAAGGAATGCAATGGTAAAAACTGTATATGGATTTGTGTTCATATGAACGAGAGAAGAATGCTGCAATAGTAACAACTGTAAAAAAAAAATGTGGTTCTGTTCATCTGAAGGATTTCAAGGAATTAATTAAAAAAAAAAAAATAGAATAAGATAGAATAGGAAAGCAGACAATCATGCCCACAGGCAATTATGTAAATTTATCGACAGACATAAATATACAGACAAAGGCATCAGCATGCTATAAATTTCTTTCACATGAAGAAATCATTGCCTAAGTGGCCAAATTACTTTGAACAAATTTTTTTTTTTAAAAAGACCTCAGGAACAAGAACAAGGAATAGAACGTAAGTGACGGAATGCTACAGCCAAGTGGTTAAGACCACTGGGCTTAACTCCCGAGGGTCCATGAAGTTGTGGGTTCGACTCTCGGCAGCGACGTCTAGTGAATTAAAGGTGGGGATTTTTTCGAAATCCCAGGCCAACTTTGTCTGCAGACATACCAGTGCCTTCAATTCCCTTCGTGTATGTACGCATGCAGAAGATCAACTATGCAGGTTAGAGATCCCACCATTTCATGTCAACCTGCAGAGGGTTACGGAAACATGCATATGCCCAGCATCCTATACAAAAAGATGCTGCTCTGAAGTCGAAATGTGTTGGCTGAGGTCAGCAGGCAGAAATATTGCAGAGATATAAGAACAGAAGACCAGGAACTATACAGCTCACTTAATAAGGAACACAGAGAAGTGAGTAAAAAGAAAGATAAGTTGAAAGGCAAAAAAGGTAGAGGTGTCCCATGACATATGGGGGTTGTAGAAGTACTAGGTGTCAGAGACCTCAGCTTCTCTAGGGTTCAGCATATTGAGGGCGGCGCCCATCTCCTCTTCTTTGCTGCTTTACCTTCCCTGACCCTAAAGAGGGCAGATACCCATTTACAGCTGGGTGGACCGGGGGACTATACTGAAGCCATTGCATACAACCGGTCACCCATTTACTTGGAAACCACTCTCGATGCAACTTCACATTGGCTAGGGTAAAGCGAGTGTTCTGACATTGAACTATGCCGTCCCCTATAAGTTGATAAGCAAATAAGTAAAGATGCTAATATACACAAAAAGCCTGAAAATGATGGACAGACAGAATTGATTGACAAAGAGTGATACAGAAAGAAAAATATAAACACATACATACAGAAAAAAAACACCAATGAAGATCATACGATTAACTGTGACAAATGCTTTGACTCATGCGTAAAATATTTTTTGGTCATTTTGTTTCCGTTTTGGGAGAATGTGTAGGAAAGGGGGAAAGGCGGAGAAGGGATAGGTGTTTTTTTCAATTGAGCTATTTGTAGAAACTGTAGAATTATCAGTGCTGACTTGAATCGTTCATGACATCTAACTTGCTTTTATCACACGCAAAATTAGAACACGTTTCAGAGGGAAAATCTTTTTTTCTTCTTGAGAGAACAATAAGAGAAACAAGCATAAAAAAGGACGATTCAAAACACACACTACACACACACACACACACACACACACACACACACACACACACACACACACACACACACACACACACACACAACACACACACACACACCACAGCGATACACACACACACACACACACACACTACACACACACACACACACACACACACACACACACACACACACACACACACACACACACACACACACACCACACACCCACCACCACCACCACCACCAACAACAACAACAAAAAGAAAGAAATATTTCACAGCGTCACAAACAAATGAAGGTCGTAAAACGTTGGCTAGATGTGGATAAAACAGAAGATTGCTTCCAGAGATAGCGCTAGGTCTATTTCTAACAGGACTCCGAGCTAGAATAAAATACAATTATGTATAAAATAAAACTGAAAAAAATAACATTAAACTCGCGTGAAATAGATTGAAACCGAACAAAATGAAAGAAAATAAACAAACCGAAGTAAGATGAAAGGGCCGAAAAATAAATTAAGTAAAATAAATCTTCAATGGTGTGCCGAAAAGAACACAGTAAAAAAAACAACAACCCCAAAACACTTAGAGCAAAAAAATTTTCCCTAAAGGTATGTGCATCGTGATGAGAGAGAAGAAACGATGGGACAAAAAGGAAGAAGAAAAAAAAGAAGAAGAAGATGAAGAGAGAGAGAGAGAGAGAGAGAGAGAGAGAGAGAGAGAGAGAGAGAGAGAGAGAGAGAGAGAGAGAGAGAGAGAGAGAGAGAGAGAGAGAGAGATTAAATCAAATCAAATTAAATCAAATCAAAGCAAAACAAATCAAAGCAAATTTTTTTTAGGAAAAAAAACATGTTTTTTTTATACAGAGAGAGAGAGAGAGAGAGAGAGAGAGGAGAGAGAGAGAGAGAGAGAGAGAGAGAGAGAGAGAGAGAGGAGAGAGAGAGAGAGAGAGCGTGGGTGGGTTTGTGTATAAATAAGGGAAGAGGGGAGAAGAGGGGAAAAGGGGGAAGAGGTGGTGGTAGGGTAAAGAATGTGCATGGTGTTATAAATAATTAGCCTTGTCCTCAGGATTAAATTTTCCTGATCTACGTCTCTGTCTCTGTCTCTGTCTCTGACTCCCTCTCTGTTGTAGAGCCCTCTGTAGTTCTGCAGTCCTTAAGACTGTCTTTGTTGTTGTTGTTGTTGTTGTTGTTGTTGTTGTTCTTCTTCTTCTTCTTCTTCTTCTTCTTCTTCTTCTTCTTCTTCTTCTTCTTCTTCTTCATCATCATCATCATCATCATCATCATCATCATCATCATCATCATCATCATCATCATCATCATCTTCTTCTTCTTCTTCTTCTTCTTCTTCTTCTTCTTCTTCTTCTCTTCCTCCTCTTTTTCTCCTCCTCCTCTGTCTTCTTCTTCTTCTTCTTCTTCTTCTTCTTCTTCTTCTTCTTCTTCTTCTTCTTCTTCTTCTTCTTCTTCTTCTTCCTGTTCGTCAAACGGTCAGACAACAATTGTTGTCTGTCATATGAGCGAAAATGCGTTGTGCTGCCGTTAAGTGTCTGACCAGTCAGGTTTAGCGCATCCGACTTGGTCATAGGAGAGATTTAGTCTTTCTGGGGAAAAAAGGAAGGAGAGTGGACCAAGAAAACAGAAAATAGACAAGAAGGTGGTGACGACAGGAAGAAAAGATTGTCGTCCTAATACATACATACATACATACATACATACATACATACATACATACATACATACATACATACATACGTACGTAGGTACGTAGGTACGTACGTAGGTACGTACGTAGGTACGTACGTAGTTACGTAGGTACGTACGTAGGTACGTACGTACGTACATACATACATAATACATACATACATACATACATACATACTACATACATACATACATAATACAACATACATACATACATACATACATACATACATACATACATACATACATACATACATACATACATACATACATACATCATCCATCTATCTATCTATCTATCTATCTATCTATCTATCTATCTATCTATCTATCTATCTATCTATCTATCTATCTATCTATCTATCTATCTATCTATCTATCTATCTATCTATCTATCTATCTATCTATATCTCTCTCTCTCTCTATATATATATAATTCATATGTCTCTCTTTCTCCTCTCCTGCTCCTCCTCATTCTCCCCTCCTTGCCAGTTTTCTCGTCCTATATCTGTGTGTGTGTGTGTGTGTGTGTGTGTGTGTGTGTGTGTGTGTGTGTGTGTGTGTGTCTGTCTGTCTGTCTGTCTGTCTGTCTGTCTGTCTGTCTGTGTTTCTGTCTGCCTGTTTAATATATTTTTTTCGTTCTCTCTTTCTCTCAGTGTCTTTTCACGTAAGTTATGTGGGAATTTGTATAGCGCTGTACCATGAAGTGGCTGTAAGCGCCATGGGGGCTGGCTACCTACATCTGTGCACTGCTCTTCTTCCTAGACTTCTGTTCTGTAGTTCCTTCAGTCCTGTACTGTATGTAATAAGTGTCTTCTCCTTGTAGGCATGCCTCAGACTCTTTATTTCTTTTCTTTCTGTTTCTTCAGGCGTTTTCTGTACTTTGTTGCTGAGTCTCACGTCTTCTGTACTCTTTTTCTGAATTGTGGGGTGGAGCTTTTTTGTGCTTTCTTCTCTCTCTCACTCTGTTTCTGTCTGTCTGTCTGTCTCTCTCGATCATTATCCCCCTTGTCTAAAGGGCTGTAATGCTATTGACAATAAAATATTCTCTCTCTCTCTCTCTCTCTCTCTCTCTCTCTCTCTCTCTCTCTCTCTCCACACACACACACACACACACACACACACACACACACACACACACACACACACACACACACACACACACAACACAGACACACACACACACACACACACACACACACACACACACACACACACACACACACTAGCTTACACAATAAATCATTCACTGTTTTGCACGTAGTTCCCTGTTGTTTTCAACCTTGATTCATACACTTTTTTTTTTTAGTTTCCATTCATTTTTATTTCAGTGCCTATATGTTTCATTTTTATGACCGAGCAGTTCACTTTCATTTTTCTTCTTTTTTTCTTGTCTTGCATTTTTGTTTTTTGTAATTGCTCTTCATTTTCTTTATGAGAGCATTTCCCGCACAATGCACAATACCGTTCATTCACACTTGCCTTGGAGGTATTCATACTATGTAGATTCCATCTGCCTGGATGGCTTAGCAGAAGTGAGCAGCAATAAATTCGCTTCCTAATTAGCATCATTTGCATGACAACTTGGTCCAGCTAGCTTTGTCTGCTCACTTATTTCAGTGTGTACAGAACTCTCCAAAGTCAAGTTAAGCAGCGTCGAGCGTGGTTGCCAAGTGGATGGGTGACCGTTTGCGCGCCTTGGCTTCAGTACAGTCCCCCCAGTTCGCCCAGCTGTAAATGGGTACCTGCCCTTTTTAGGGTCAGGGAAGGTAAAGCAGCGAGGGAGAAGAGATGGGCGCCGCCCTCAATATGCTGGCCCCTAGAGAAGCTGAGGTGTCTGATGCCTCGTTCAGCTACGACCGCCTAGGTTATGGGACACCTTTACCTTACCCTTTTTACAGAACTCTGTCGCTCAATACTGTTGTCCACATCCTTCTAACAATACAGTATGTCCATGAGCTTTCTAACAACAAAGATCGGTGGTCTAGAGGTAAACGCACCTACCTGGAAATCGAAAAGTCTGGGTCGGAAGTGTGCGGTGGTTTAATCCCCGTTTTGGGCCCCAAACTCCCCATCCCCTCCATTAGATCATGAGTGGTGGTCTGGTTGTTAGTGTTTTGGATGAGACAATACACTGAGTTCCCGTGTGTTACACATAAACATTTAACGCAGGTAGAGGAACAAACGGCAACAAGAGAGTTATCCCGGCAAAACTGTAGAAAAAGCCACTGTGGCAGGGAAATAAATACATTTGATGACAGGAAAAGTATAAAAATGTTTGGCACTGCTCTTGTGGCGACACATTCTCCCCGAGGAGAGCAGCCCCAATGTCACGCAGAAAAATCTGCTGTGACTTAAAGTGATACATAAAAAAAGAAATGGGCATAAGATCACAGTGGCTTCTGTGATGATGAAAGTTTGTGCGCTCTGGCTGCTAATCTCTAGAAATGTGTAAGAAGCTATATTTTAAATGACAGTGTGTGTTTGACGTCGTGTAGTGCAGAGGAAATACATTTTTGCATAAAATCCTATTTAAAATCCTATTTTAAAATTTCAAAATGATTGAGAAGTTGGTACCTGCACTTGTCTTTCCTCACTACTTTTTCCTCAATAATACTTTGTGGTCAAGTGGGAATTGCATCTCTAGTAGATCTAAGTGTAGGCCATTTATATTTTTTCCCCAACTTCTCTTGCCTGTGCATGCACTTAAAGCGTATTGCAATGTTTGGGTTATTATCCAGTTAAGACTGACCACTTGGCTGGATACAAACTGTATGACCTCCCTTGTATCCTTTAATAGGATCCCCAAACTTAAGGCACAAAGATTAACTAGGTGCTTAATTTGTCTTATTCATTTTTTTCTCCAACATATATTCCAAGCATATTTTCTTTCTCTTTTTATCATCGTCTTTTGAGAGCAGCTTCAAAAGGCCACAGGAATATCAAATATTCCTTTGAATGCAATTGACACTTTTAAATTTTGAAATGTGTCTTGCTGTAAGGTACCACAGCAGGTGGAGTTTCAATCACCGCCGGGACCTCTGATGAGGGCTCATCCAGGAGCCGAAACTCGAGTCAGGTCAGGCCAAAGGCATGGTTCTTACACAGAAATGCCTACATTGCTGCCACTGAAAGACATTATTTCCTAGAATTTTTTTAATTTTTTTTATTGGAATCTTTAATAAGTCATTTTCAAAATGATTGAGAAGTTGGTACCTGCACTTGTCTTACCTCACTACTTTTTCCTCAATAAAATCCTATTTAAATGGACAATAATGCATATTGTGTCTTGTAAACTTTAGCAGATGGTTTTGATCCATCACATCCACTGGAGATCAGCTGCTGACCAAGTTCAGATGATCAACTGTTGGCTCCCTCCTCCATCCCCCCTCTCTCTGTGGACCTGTTTGTTTTGAATGATGCAGTTGTTGCACGTCCCCGAGCTTACCACCTTTAGGGTTCACCTGACACATGCACTCTAGACTCACTTACTACCCCTGGGAATCACTGCAAGATCATAAGTATACACACTGGAGGAAAAGTTTTGCCCCTGTGACTTCACAGTACCTCTCATTGAGGCAGCCAAGAAGAGAGTGCTCTGACCACTGAACTATCCTGTCTCCAGGTTCTTACGTAGCTTATATTAAAATAATTACAAAGCCTGTACTTGATCTTATGTAATTGGTCTTCATCACTCCCTACACCAAAACCATACTCTGAACAGTTCCAAATCAAGCCTAACAATTAACTCCCACCCCTTCACTGACATGCTATTTTCTTCCTTTTTTTTCGTTGATCGTAATTTCTTCCCTTTTGAATTCTGAAGCACGCATAATGTTTCCTTTGGGGCTTTTTTTTTTAAAGGGGTGTTTAATTTTTTTCCATTCATATGGTATTGTGCTGTCAACTGATTTTGTGGAAGCTCTTGTTATGGTGATAAGAGTCAGTTCTATATAACTTTTGCATAGTTTACCTCTTCTCTTCCCCACTTTCTCCTCAACCATTCTTCTTTCTGTTTTCCAAGATCTTCTTTCATTTTCTTTCTACTCTTACCAGTCAACACACCTACCTATTCTCCATTGCTGTCCTCCATTCCCCACCAACAGACACAGTCTGTCTTGCCGTCATATTAGATTACCGGCCTTCAGCCTGGAGATTGAATTGTCATCAGTACCGGCAAGTGCCTGTCTCCTAGGATTGGCTTCACACTCGGAAGTCATGCTTGGTGAAAAGTGGATTCTGGTATATCACGTGGTCTACCAAAGGCGTGATTTGATTGGCTAGGCGGTTTGCGCATGAGTAGATGCTTGTGGATGGGAGAAAGGAAAGTGAGGGTGGATCATGAGGGTGAGGAACAGATCCAGAGGTCAAACTGGAGAGTGAACGTAAAAGGAACATTTGCTGTTTTGTTTTTCTGTTCTTGTAGTTACTGTTGTTTATGTTGCTCTTGTTGTTGTTGTTGTTGTTTTACTATTACGGTATTAACGATTAAAAAGAATTGCCATATCGTGTTTTATCACATTCTTGGCAGTTTTTGTTTTATGACAGTATGTTTATGACTCTATGTGTCAAACTATTTCTTCTATGAGATACACACACAAACTTACTTACACAGTGAAACGTGGCTTTCCACGCATCACTTGGTGTGAGAAAGTAAACTCTGACTAGCCAATTGGACTGCCGGTGAATGAGCACCCAAGAGACAGAAATATCAGAAGCCAAGCTTCTACTTTTGAGAAATTTGGAAGTCACAATAATAAAACAAAACGAAAATTCGTAATTCTCGCTGACCATTACGCTGCATATAATTTATCATTATTTTTTAAACATAATGAATAGTTTTTGATCCAATGCAGTAAGTCTGTACATATTTGTGTATATGTGTCTGACAGCCCGTGTTCTATTTGTATTATCACGTGTTTTGTTCTCTTATTATGTTGTCTTTTCTTTTTTTATCTGTCCTTGTTGTTGTTGTTGTTGTTGTTGTCTGTGGCGATGTCAGTTTTGGCGTCATCTTTTTTGTCATTTGCTTTCTGGATATTCTCAGTGCCAAACCGTGTGTACTGGCTCTGAGTTTCATGTACAGTATTTTTTTTCCAGTGAAATTATAACCAAAAATTCTCTCTCTCTCTCTCTCTCTCCTCTCTCTCTTCTCTCTCTCTCTCTCTCTCTCTCTCTCTCTCTCCTCTCTCTCTCTTCCTCTCTCTCTTCTCTCTCTCTCTCTCTCTCTCTCTCTCTCTCTCTCTCTCTCTCTCTCTCTCCTCTCTCTCTCTCTCTCTCTCTCTCTCCCTCACAAACTCTTGTCTCTGTCTTTGCCTCTGTCTCTCTCTTTCTCTCTGTCTCTCCCACCATCCTTTTCTCTTCTTACTCTCTCTCTATCTCTATCTTCTCCCCCGCTTCCTCTCTCTTTTCTTTCTTTTCTTTTCTTAAAATCTGACCCTTTCTTTAGGGCAAAATCATTTCCACCACTCTATGAAACGTCATTCAATCAAATTGGCGACAATGGCGTTCGTATGCAAATCAAACCTCTTTCACATCAGAACTGAAGCTGAAAAAGAACAAATTCGTTTTTCTATTCAAGCGTTATTTACATGGCAACATAGTTCTTTGTTATCTCTTTTCTTTCTGGCTCCAGTGCCCCCCTCCCCCCCCCGTCTCACCCCCCCCCCACTGTACCACTCCATCCCTATACACTACCTTTTCCCAAATTCTGTTGTCTCTAAATCCTTTTAGTACGCTGAACTGACAGACATATTTTCCCTTCCAACCTCTGTTAAGTAGTAGAAACAAGTACAGAAATTGTATGTTTCTTTCTTATTGGCTTCAATGGAATTTGTTTATCTTTGTTGCTATTAGTCTTTTGTTTTAAATTATGCTTTGGAGTCATATTCTGAACAAAAAATGTAATGAGAAAGATACATAATCCAGCAAACCATTGGTCCCTACGAAAATTTTCTATAAATCGTAAAGAAGCGTAAACTTAAATGATACGGGCATGTCACAAGATCAAAAGGACTAGCAAAAACAAGACTGTAAGGCACTGTCCAAGTAGGAAGAAAAAGAGGCAGACCAAAGAAGAGATGGGAGGACAACATCAGCAAATGGACAGGCCTAGAACTCAACAAAACCCTGAGAAAGGCAGAACAGAGAGAGGAATGGAGGGAACTGGTTGTCCAGTCTTCATGGGTGCCCCTACGGTCGCCAGACTAAGGGATAGATAGATAGATAGATAGATAGATAGATAGATAGATAGATAGATAGATAGATACATACATACATACATACATACATACATACATACATACATACATACATATGGATAGATGGATAGATAGATGATAGATAGATAGATAGATAGATAGATAGATAGATAGATAGATAATACATAATACATACATAATACATACATAACATCATACATAATACATACATTGATGGATAGATAATAGATAGATAGATAGATAGATAGATAGATAGATAGATAGATAGTTAGTATGGACAGGTTTGATTGGTGATAGTTAACACGTGTGCAGAGTAAGGCTACATGTGGATTTTATTATTTATTCTTTATATCGAGATAATGGACTAAGCACTCGGGTGTTTTTTTTTTTACATCCAGTTCCCGTGTGTAGCAGTTTTGTAAATCTTGTCATCTGTTCCCACTGGCACACAAGGCTACTCTTGTGAAAAGCGGAACAGGATTTAACATGTGCGCAGTGCGTGGATAGAAGACTGGATGTGATGGGGTGGTTAGTAGATTATCTCCCATGTGATCGGAGTGCGACACTCTCAGCGTCGTGTTTCTATTTAGAGACACACCTGTGAATTGTCGATGCTCTGTATCCTTGGGTAGTGGTCGAAAACCCTCCATCGCACATACTCTTTGTCTTCATGGTGAGCGGTAGAATTTATGCAATCTCTTTTCAGAGGTTATGTCCTAATGGCTAGCTGTACCCACCCGAGAAGCTGTTCAGAGATGGGACATCACATGGCCCAGTGTCCACTCTGTTACATGAATTTAAAAAAAAATGTAATTCATCTTCATTCGAACTTGGATGTCCATAGTTTAAAAAGCTATGATGATAATGAAATAGTTACCATGCTTAATTTCAATTTTTTGTTTGTTCTCTGACTTTTTGGATTATAGTCTTATATAAGTATATGCTCTTTCTACTTATGTGAGTGTGCCTATTTCTCCGTGTCCATTCACATGTTTTTCTTTTGCATGGTTTGTAGATCAGTTTTGTTTGGAAGTCTTTGTGTCTGCTTGTTTGTATGTCTTTATTCTCTGCACTTTTATATCCATCATTACTGTTCAACATCACCACTTTCCTATCTGTGTGTAGCAACAAGCATCTATCCAGATTTTTTTTCTACAAACAGTTATATTCACTTTACAAACTGTTTTTTTTATCTTTAAAAGTTGTCACTTCAAAAAGACAGCATTAGTTTCATCAGACATACTGCCAATCGTGTATTTTCACAGCATTTGTATGCAAAGGCGACTTCGTTTTGATGAGGACAGTGCTGAATCCTTTCCCTCACAGATGTTATTTATGCCAGAGCTTAGACCGCCTCTTTTGTTTGGATGGATTCTATCTTGCCATTTCCCCTTTTGTTTTCTTGATTGCTCTGGGTATTTTGGTTCCCTTCTTTTAGCAAGTTGTTGTCATGTCATGTCATCATTTGACCCACACAGCATGTTAATCTGCCCATCTCAGTTTAGGAGGAATTAAGATGGAGCAGATTTTGTCAGTTTGTTTTCTTCTTAAACACAACAGTAAGACTAGAGTACTGACTTTATTTTACAAAGATTGGGACTGAGTCAAAAAGTCCATATAAAAGAGTGTTGTAGTTCAAAGGGTAGGGACCTGGCTGTCCAGTGTATATGACCATTTCAGGCACTGATTTGTTGAATTTTTATGCACTCAAAACTTCGCTGTCATTTTATAAAAACTGTTGTTTTTTCTAGACACTAACACTAACAGTTTAGGTTTATGGTATGTTATTTTGTGTGTATACCTTTAATGTACATCTTGTGAGTATGTCTGGCTTTTTATTATGAATCTTTGAAAGCTGATATGTCTGCTTGCTGGTAAGGCTTTACCCCCTATCTTTCTCCATATTATCTCCATCATCCAATATGTTCCATGAATTATCTTTGCTTTGTTTCATGCAAAGTTTGCATTTTTTTGTTGCCTTTTTTCTATAACCAGAGACTTCTCTCCTGTGATTGTTACAGCCTTTGTTATTTTCTGCTGACCTTTTCCCCTTTCCTCACCACTGTATCAGATCATCATGCATCCTGTCAATCATTTATGGTTTTTGTTGTATACAAAATGAGTTTGCTTTATGTGACTGTAGTGTGGAGAGCAGTGAATCCATTCTGTGTGTGATAGTTATGAACAAAAAGCTCAGAGCTCCCCTTTTCTTTAGATCCATTCCTTTTTGCCTTTTTCCATTTTGTCATCTTGATTGCTCCTGACAGTCTTGGTCTCCTTCTTTTAGGAAGTGACAGTTATGTCATGTCATCTCAACCCACACCCGATGTCAGTTTGCCCTGTCTTGTTTAGGAGCTAGAAATGGAAATGGTCTCATTTTATCATCCAGTCTGTTTTACTCTTAAACATCACCAACTCAAAACTTGAGCATTAATTGTTTTGTCAGATTGAGAAAAGTCATAGTTAACTTAAACGGATGGTTAAATCAATATAATTTGGAAAATAGCTGTCTATTTGCTTTTGAATATTGAAATAAGTTGTTTATACATATCGAAAAGTTTGTTGAATTTCCAGCACTGTCAGTTTATCAAAACTATGTTATTTTCGCGACCCGAACGTAAGTTATATGACTATCACAATTTTTGATAGCATTATTTTATGAAAGACTAATCAAGGAAAGAGTTAATGTACATGTTTTGAAAGTCTTCCGTATTCTGAAGGCAAAACAAGAACAGGCTGGAAACAAGATTTCTATTCTTATCAGCATCCCCCCTCCCCCACACTACCCAAACTCTCTCCACTAGTTCTCTGGACTATCTCCTCTCCCCTCATATTGTCTCCCTTCCTTTTGATCATGGTCACATCTTTACTTTGTAGCAACAAGCATTCTACCTTGCTGTCACATTCAATTACAGTCTAAGACCTCAAATTTGATTGTCATCATTATTGGCAAGCAAGTGTGTGTCTGGTGATTGGATTCCTACTCGAAAGTCAGTCTTTTATTTATTTTTTATTTATTTATTTAATATTATTATTCATTTTTTATTCTTTTATATCGAGGATAATGGGATAAGCACTATGTGCTTTTTTCATCCAGTCCCCGTGTGTATGCAGTTATGTAAATATTGTCATCTGTTCCCACCGGACACAATGGCCTACTCTTAAGAAAAGCGGAACAGAATTTAACGTCTGCGCAAGATGTTCTGCGTGCTTCGCACACCGGGCCTCGGTTCACAGTCTCATCGAAAGACTTTTGGGGAGAGTAGAGTCAGCACTGATGTTAACTCCAGGGGAAAAATCCCCTCTAACGGGAATCGAACTCGGTCGTCAAATTGCCAGCGCAATGTTCTGACCACTAGGCTATCCGTTCCCCGTCTTGTGAAAAGTACATATTTGTATGGCATGGCCTCAAAAGAGAGGATTTGATGGACCAGTTGCTTTGCACGTGATGAACTCTGGTGGAGGAAGAAGGAAAAGATGTGTGATTTATTGCAAGCTTGGAAACAATGGGATTAGATTTTGGAACAGAACAGCAGATGAATTAAAGAAATACGAAATGTCATTTATTGTCTCTAAGCCAATTGCTGTGTTTTCATTTAGTAGTGGTGCAATTTTGTGGCCATTTGTTTTTAAAGATTGAGAGAAGTTGATAAGTTGTTTTTAATAATTTTCTTTATTTCCTTGTACTCAAAATATCACTGTCAGTCTATCAAATCTGTATTAATTTCAAGACTCGGGATTACAATTAAAAAAAATGATTTTACATGGTTTGGATGGGATTCCCTAATAAGGATATTTTAAAAGTGATTTATCAAAAAGGAGGGAAAACCCATTTTTTGAGAGCTTTCTTTCTTATGCAGATGAAATAAAAATACCAAAAAGGAATTTGCTTCTTTTTCAGTGACAACAAGCCTCCTACCTTCAGCTGTTTCTATCCCAATCTTTCTCCTTTCATCACCCCTAAACACCTTTCCGCCTTCCACACTCCCATCTGTCGTATTCAATTATGGACTTAAGCATTAAATTCGATTTTCATCATCATTGGCAAGCACACAAGTAGCTGTCTTGTGTCTGGATTCACACAAAACAGACAATCTTGGTAAAAATTGAATTACTGTGTATGACACAGCCTGAGAAAGAAGTGATTTGCTTGTGGACAGACTCTAATGTATGGGAAAAGTGTCTGATGTAGTTCATGCTAGGAATACGATGGGATTTTGGGACTGAAGAACAGATGGATCAAATAGACGTCACTAATGTGATTTTATTGTTTCTAGATTGACCACTTTACTTTCATTTAAAAGAAGAGCAATTATTTGGTCTGTTACTTTTTTTTGTCTGTTGTTGTGTATATCTTTAAGCATCCAGCATCTTTAAGAACTGATGTATCTTTTAGCTAGAAAGGCTTTGCCCTTTACCTTTCTCCATCTGAATTGTTTTTTGTTTCTACCACCCAAACTGTTCCTTCCATTGGCTTTCTTTCTTTGTGTTTCGCATCCATCCTTCCAGCTTCTTGTATTAACATTTTGTTATTGAAAATCGCTTTTAAAGGTCAAGGGAAAATCTTGCATCTTCATAAATTTGTTGCGTTTCTTAACAATGAAAAGTTTACTGTCAGTTTTTCAAAGTTGTTTTCTTTTGAAGAATAAGAAGCATTGATTTTTTTATGACTTTCATGATTTTGAGAAACATTATATTAGGTGTTCTACAGAGAAAGAGAGAGATAAAAAGCCCAATTTCTGAAAATTCCCAGTGTTGTGAGGTGAAATCTCCTGTTCCATAAAAGTAAAAGAAAAAACTTTGAAAGTGGGATTTGCGTTGTAAAAATTTTTACGTTTTGGCTGTGCTTGATATAAGGGTCATAATAATGATTTGAATAGTGTGCTTTTTTCTTTAATCAGTTGTAAATCTTTACGTTTTGTGCATTTTGTTTTTTCCTATGATATGATTGAACTTATTGTTACATCCTTAGCTCAATAAATGTATTGTGGCCCATGGTCAATGTACATTCAATCATTTCAGGGTTCAGAGTTCTCTCTCTGTCTCTGTCTCTCTGTCTATCTGTCTCTCTGTCTGTCTCTCTGTCTTTCTGTCTGTTTCTCTTTCTGTCTGTCTGTCTGTCTGTCTACTGTCACACAAACAAACAAACACACAAACACACATCATAAACACACACACACACTACACACACACACACCACACACACACACACACACACACACACACTGTTTTAGTCCATCCCTCTCTTATCTGTCAGTTTGGTCACCAGCACACATTTATCTCCCTTCAACTCTCCTTTTTGTTTTTACAACAAAAAGCAGTCTGCTTTGCAGTAGTGTTCAATTATAGGATAAGACCTCAAATTCGGTTGTCATTCTTGTTGGCAAGCAAAGGTCTGCCTCCTGATTGGATTCCATCTCCGAAAGTCAGTCTTAGTGAAAAGTGCATTATTGTGTTTGACATGGCCTGAAAAGGGAGTAATCTAACTGGCCAGACGCTTTACATGTGAATGACCCTGTTGGAATGGAGAAGGGAGAGGTGTATAATCCAGTTCAGGCTGGGAAAACAGTGGGATTTTGGAACTGGAAACAATGGGTGGATGAAAGAAGTGTCAACAGATATGATTTTACTGCTTTTAAGTCTACTATTGTGCTTTCTTGTTGTAACAACTTAAATTCCTGGCATAATACTTGTTGATTGCCCTTTTGTGTGTATTTGCCTGAGCTGACCCTGATATATGCTGATATGTCTGCCCTGTTGGTTAGGCTTTATCCTCTACCATTTTTCATCTCATCATAACCGTTTACTGCATCTACCATCTAATCTATGACTTGAACTGTTGTTTTTTTCTTGGTGGTTTCTGCTTGGTATCAGACCTCTGGCTTCATTAATTTTTTTTTATAACCAGAGACTTCTGTCTTCCAGTTGTTAGTCTGTGTTCTTTTTCTCCCAGATCTCCTATCATGTCTTGTCACAGCATCATGCTCGCCACACATACTGTCATTCATGTATACCTTCCGATCAGGGCATTTGTGTGCAGAATCAGGTCAGTTCCTCTGATTGTGGTGTGGACAGCAATGAAACAAATCCTGGAGGGGATTGTTCTTTATATCCCTGCTCAGACTCCATCTTTTCTTTGGAGAAATTCTTTTTTTGTCAGTTTTCTTTTTGTCCTCTTGATTGCTCCTGGCATTGTTGGTCCCCTTCTTTTAGGAAATGACAGTTATGTCATCTTGACCCACACGTCAGGGTCAGTTTGTTTTCTCTTGTTTAAGAGGGTTTAAAATGGTCTGATTTCTTCAGTTTATCTAAGTTTATTTTCTTCCTCAAATATGACAAACAAAACGTGTGCTGATTTCGTTTTCTAAAAGCTTGTACAAAGTAATAGTAAATATAAAGAAGTGTTTTAAGTTCATGGAAAATAGAATATAAATAGAATATAGCTCTCCAATTGCATCCTTTGACTTTGAGAGTCTTAGTTAATATGTGAATCTTCATGAAGTTGTTGCTTTTCCTAGCACTCAAAGCTTCCCTAATGAGTTTATCAAAGCTGGGTTTTTTTGGTTAAAACCCTGATATCCAGCCTTTTTTTAATGATTTTTCAATTCGGGAAAATACCTTCTTAAGGTTTTTATGATGAGGAAATGGAAAATAAAACATTTCTGAAAGTGTCATGTATCATGAAGGTGAAATGATTTTTTTAGTGTGAAGAAGAAAGAAGAAAAAACAAACAACCCCAGGCTTTGCTTTCTATCCAGCTTTCCAAGCCCCCCTCCTCCCCCCCTCCCCATTTTCTAGCTCTGTCCACTTGCACAGATTCCCCACCCTCCTCCTCCTTTCCCCTTGATTACTATCACACTCTTATCTCCCTTCCACTCTCCATTTTGCAACAACAAGCATCTACCTCGCTGGCTGTCGTATTCAATTACAGCCTAAGGCCTCAAATTCGATTGTCATCCTTATTGACAGGCAAGTATCTGTCTTGAGACTGGATTCCCCCTTAAAGCCAGGCTTGGTGAAAAGTGTATTTTTGTGTCTGACATGGCCTGAGAATCAGTATTCAATTGGCCAGATGCTTTGCACGTGAATGACCCCTGATGGAAGGGAGAGGGAGGTGTACAATCTAAGTGATGCTAGGAAACGAGAGGATTTCGGTGCTGAAAAGTGGATGGAAGAACAAAGTGTCAGAAGTTTGATTTTTGCTTTTTTCCATTATCTCAGCTGAGCTCTGAGGTTCATCAATGATGAGATTTTTGCACACATGATCACTTTTTCCCAACATTAAGGTAGCTGCATTACATCTTCAGAGACATTTATTGCTTTTAAGTTTGCTGCTGCATTTTCATGCAAGGAAAGAGCATTTTTCTGGCCTGTTATGTTTTTTCTGTTCTGTTTGTGTATAGTTGTCAGAATCTTTTAGAATTGCTGTGTTTTTTCCTGGTAAGGTTTTGCCCTCCACCTTTCTCCATCTCATCTCTACCATTCCACATCTTCACCACCATGTCTGTTTCTTGCGTTTCATTTTTGTTTCATGCCTGGTGTCCATCCTTCAGTTTCCTTTTATCTTTTTTTTTGTACAATCAGAAACTTCTGTTCAGCACTCATTACAGTAATGGTTCTTTTTTCTCCTCAAAACCTGGGCCACTTTTCTTATCACAACACCAGCCTTACTAGGGGCACTGTTGATTGCTCACATTTCCAAGGCATTTGCATGCAAAACAGCTTCACTTTATTTGAGTCTGATGGGAACAGCAGTGAATTCATCCTCTAAGAGATAGTTATTTACATGACAGCTCAGACTGCCTCTTTTGTTGGATAATTTCCTTTTAGCGTTTTCCCATTTTGTCATCCAGATGCTCCTGACAGGTTTTTCCCCATTCTTTGAGGAAGCTACAGTCATGTCATTGTAACCTACTCCTCAATGTCAGTTTGCCCTTTCCTTGCTTCGGGAGGAATTTTAATGGTCTCATTTCCCCAATGTAGTGTCTGATGTCTCCTTTCAGATGACAGAAAAAACTTTAGTGTTGATTTTATTTCTCAAAAGCTTGGAACAAAATTTATAGTAAATTAAAAATGTTTTAGCTAACAGGACATGAAATATGGTTGTGTAAGAGCCTTCAAAGATAGAGCAAAATAGTAAACACATCCTCATAGGTTTGTTGCATTTCCTAATACTCAAAACCTCACTGTCTGTTAAATGAAGCTGAATCTTGTCCATGCCTCAAGATATACATTTTCCTTTGATTTCCACATTTTGTGAATACACTTTGGTAAATGATTCTACAGAATAAAGAGCAAAAGTTCATTTCTAAAAAAAATCCTTTTTGCAAAGGTGAAACAAAAGAGGACTAAAATGGGGATTGTTCTCTTTTTCAACCATCCCAAGCACACCCTACTTCCATTCCCACAGCCCTGCCTTCTCCTCTCTCCTCTTGATCACCACCCACAACTGATTCCCTGCCACAGACCATTTTGCAGCAACAAGCAGTCTACCTTGCCTTCCTATTCAATTACGGCCTATGGGCTCAAATTCGATTGTCATTGGGATTGGCAAGCAAGGTCTGTCTGGTGATTGAATTTCCTCTTGAAAGCCAGTCTTGTGAAAAGTGCATTATTGTGTATGACCTGACCTGAAAAGTGATTAATTTTATTGGCCAGACGCTTTGTACCTGATGGACCTTGTTAGATGGAAGAAAATGAAAGGTGTGTTATCTTGTTTGGTCTAGGGGAACAATCGAGTTTTGGAAAGGGTATGGTGAAAAAGTGTGAAAGGGTATAATTTATTGCTCCTGAATGTGTTTCTGTGTTTTTATTTAGTAGCAGTTTTATTTACTGGCCTGTTGCATTTTATCTGTGCTTTTGTTGTGTATGTCTAAAATCTCAGCTGATGTGTGTGTATGTTTTGCTTTATTTTTATTTCTATGCTCATTAAGTGTTAGATGGATAGAGACCAATAGATAGATAGGTAGTCTGTCTTCATCCTCCTACTCTCTCTTCTCTCACTCACTCACTCACTCACTCACTTACTCACTCACTCACTCTCTCTCTCTCTTTGTATTATATATATATTATATATATTATATATATATATATATTATATTATATTATATTATATTATATTATATCATTTATATTATATTATATTATATTATATATATAGTGGTTTGGGGAGGTGATAGGAAGATTGGTTATTTCAGGTAAGAAAATTTTCATTTCAATGAGGAAATGACAATTTGAAAGTACAGTTTAGAATGCAAATAAAATCTTAAGTTTTGGGGACTTAAATCACTCCAAAAAGTTTGATTTGTTCTAAAACTATTCGTTTTCATTTTTGCATAGAAAGTCTACAATCTGATCAGTTGTTTGTTAGCTGGTGTGAAATGTCTTGTCTATAGATTTCTCCACATTTTCATCAGTATACTTTATTCTTCATGCATCTGCAAATGGGTAAAGGTTGGACAGTCTTAGTGTCTGCCTGCTCATATATTTTTTTACCTTCTACTCTTCTCAATCTTATCCCAGTTCACCATTTACACTCTCCTGTCTGTTCCTTAGACTGTCTTTTTCCCACTGTTCTGACACCCAACCCTCTGATTACTTTTCTTTCTTTTGTGCAGTCGCAGACTTCCATTCCATCAATATTGCAGACAGTGCTCTTTTTCTTTCTGACTTCTGTCGCTTTCCTTATAACAGCATCAGCCTTATCAGACACACTGCCAATTACTTACACTCCCAAGGTGTTTGTATGCAAAGTGAATTCACTTTGATGTGGGCATGGACAAACCCATCCTCTCAGGGAGAGTTATTTACAAAGCTCAGACCTCTTTTCTTTAGACAGATTAGATTCCTTTTTTGCCCTTTATCCTTTTTGTCAGGATTACTTCTGAATGTTTAACTTTTTTTTAAGGAAGTTACAGTCATGTTGTCTTGACCCACCCATTGGTGTCAGTCAGTCAGCCCTTTTTCTTGTTTATGGACAATTTAAATGGTCTCCTTTCTTGTTGTATCTAAGTGCATTGTCCCTTAGTAATGAGTAAGGATAGGTAATGGTACTGTAATCCCTGAATCAGATAGCTCTGATAAGGCTATTGTATAACAAAATACCCCAATTAATATGACAGACAAAATTTAAGTACCAGTTTTATTTCTCAAAACTGGAAACAATTGACAGCCTATGAAATGAATGTTTTAGAACTAGGCATGGGATATGGCTGTCTAATTGCTCTTAAATTTGAAGGAAATTGTAAACACATATTCATGACATTGTTGCATTTCCTAGAACTGACAACTTCATTGTGTGTTTGTTGAAGCTGTTTCCTTGTAAGTCATAGATCTTCTTACGATTTCCACATTTTGTGAATATATTCTGAATAAAAATTCTACACAGAAAGAATAAAAGCACATTTTAAAGAAAACCTCCTTTACTATGAGGGCAAAAAAAGAAATTACTAAAACTGGGGATGTCATTTCTTTTTTGGTAAGCCCAAGCCCTTTTCATGCTCGTTTCTTCAGCCTATTGCTCTCCTACTCCTTTTCTCTTGACCCTCCTCTCTACCTGTCTTCCTTCCTTCCACTCTTCACTTTGTAACAACAAGCAGTCTACCTTGCCGTCCTATTCAATTACAGTCTAAGGCTTCAAATTCGATTGTCATCACTACTGGCAAGCAATTGTCAGTCTGGTGATAAGATTCCCACTTGAAAGTCAGTTCGTGAAAAGTAGATTACTGTATAGCAAGACTCTGTCTGGTGATTGTATTCCCACTTGAAAGTCAGCCTGGGTAAAAATTAGATTTCTTTTTTGTAAGCATCTGTCTGGTGACGGGATTCTCAGTTGAAAGTTGAAAGTCAGCCTTGGTGAAAAGTAGATTACTGTATATGACGTGGTCTGAGAAGGAAGCCCTGTGATTGGCCAGATGCCTTGCACGTGAATGGACCCTGGCCTGCCCAGTAGAGGGGTGATGGGAAAGATGTGTGATCTGATTCATGCTGTATAAAAAAAATGGTCATTTTGAGCAGACTTTGAATTAGCCCGTGAAAACATGTTAAATGACACGATTTATCACAACTAGAGGTGGTAATCTGTGTGTGTGATTGTGTGTGTTTGTTTGTTTGCATGTGTGTGTGTGTGTGTGTGTGTGTGTGTGTGTGTGTTGTGTGTGTGTGTGTGTGTGTGTGTGTGTGTGTGTGTGTGTGTGGTGTGGAGAGAGAGAGAGAGAGAGAGAGAGAGAGTGATTGATTGATTGATTGATTGAATTTTATGTTCAGAAGGTGAAGGAGTAACCATGACAATTGCTTTTTTACATCCAGCCTTCTATAATGATACAAACTAGTAAAAGCAAACTAATAACAAGAAAATGAGGGGGAAACATGGCATAATTCTGTTTGCAACAACCAATTATGTAACTTAATACTCATAACTGTGAGGAGAGAGAGAGAGAGAGAGAGAGAGAGAGAGAGAGAGAGAGAGAGAGAGAGAGAGGAGAGAGAGAGAGACAAGGCAAAGGCAAGGCAAAGTATTTTATTCGAGGATAATAGATAAGCACTCGTGTGCTTTTTTACATCCAGTCCCCGGAGAGAGAGAGAGAGAGAGAGAGAGAGCGTTGCACGCACAGTCAGGAAGACGGTAGTAGAGAGAGGGAGGGAGGGAGGGATGGAGGGAGAGTTTGAGGGAATGAGGGAGGGACACAGGGAGTGGCAGAAGAACAGACTGTGAAAAAAAAAGTGGCTACCAATGTCTCTGTCGGTGTAGACTGTATATATGTCGTCTAGGTGTGCACGATATTGATCCCATGTTGGTGTCAAAAGTTGGGGATGGTGAAAGAAGGCTTGCCCCCCCTCTCCCACTACCCCCAGCCCTGTGTGTGAGAGAGAGAGGGGTGGAGTGGCGTAGAGACTTGAAAGGGGAAGTTGGTGGAAAAAAGTGATTGAGAGAGAGAGAGAGAGAGAGAGAGAGAGAGAGAGAGAGAGAGAGAGAGAGAGAGAGAGAGAGAGAGAGAGGAGAGAGAGGGAGAGAGAGGGGTATGAGAGAGAGAAAGAAAGAGAGAGAGAGAGAGAGAGAGAGGGTATGAGAGAGAGAGGAGAGAGAGAGAGAGAGAGAGAGAGAGGAGAGAGAGAGAGAGAGAGAGAGAGAGAGAGAGAGAGAGAGAGAGGTATGAGAGAGAGACGCGGATGGTTTATTCATGTTGAGGGCAGTGCCCCTTCTGGAAGGGGTTAATGAACAACACACATGTTCTGTTATTGACAAGCAAAGGGGAAAACTGGACAAAATAAGAAATTCGAAACAATGACAGCCGTGGCAAAAGAAAAGAATTTCCATACAGACACAAGGATAAATTCTTCACAATAGATAAATAGATAGATAGATAGATAGATAGATAGATAGATAGATAGATAGATAGAGAGAGAGAGAGAGAGAGAGAGAGAGAGAGAGAGAGAGAGAGAGAGAGAGAGAGAGAGAGGGTATGAGGGAAGGAGAGAGAGAGGGGGGAGAGGGAGAAGGAGAGAGAGGGTATGAGGGAAGAAGAGAGAGAGAGAGAGAGAGAGAGAGAGGGGGGGGGGGGTGAACCAGAAATAGACACAGATAAAGTGAGAGACAGACAAAAACCCCCACCAACTCAGAAACACACAGAAGCGACATAGCGCATGTCAGACAAAAAAGTGTGGAAACACACACACACACACACACACACACACACACACACACACACACACACACACACACACACACACACACACACACACACAAAAAAGTACAGACAGGAGACAACAGACTTCACACATCTACAGTTTCGTCCTTGACAACATCGTTGAACAAACTCCCCCATGATTCTGTTTTCACTGGAGCAAGCAAGCGATCTTCTCAACCGAACTGATACTATCATCATCTACCCTGTATGTACGCTTCCATGAGTGTTTCCACCACACACCCACTCATACTGTTAAATTTCATGCCGCCGCCACCCCCCCTCCTCCCCTAGAGGGGGCGGGATGGCATGGTAGTTAGCGTGATGAGTTCGTGATCTGCTGACCCGGGTTCGATTCTCGTTCAAGAGGATTTTCTCTCTGGAGTTAACATCAGTGCCTACTCCACTCCCTCTAAAAGTCCTTCGGATGAGACTATAAACAAGCGCACGCAGAACATCTTGCGCACATGTTAAATCCTGTTCCGCTATTCGGTTGAGTAGGCCATTGTGTGCCGGTGGGAACAGATGACAAAATTGACAACACTGCAGGGACAGGAAAAAAGGCACATGAGTCACTCACTCTCACTCAGTCCCATGTCCCAAAGGACGTAGGGGGGACATGAGAGAAGACGCAACAGAGATCTTTTTCCATGCTTCACGATCCTGTGTGGCTAGTAGGAGGTGTTGCAGGGGTTGGGCGGTCCAGTCTTTGATGTTGTCAACCCATGATTTCTTTTGGCGGCCTCTTCTTCTCTTGCCCTCGACTGTTCCTTGCAGGATGGTTTTTGCTAGGGTGTTGTGTCTTGTGGTGTGACCAAACCACATCAGCTTTCTCCTCTTTATGGTGGAGAGCAAAGGCTCTTGGGGGCCCACACGCTTTTTGATTTCTTCTTTCACATAGTTATTGGTCTTGTGTTCTTTGTATGATATTTTGAGGAGTCTTCTGTGGCACTTGTTCTCGAATGCTTGGATTCTCCTCTCTAACTCTGCTGTCAGAGTCCATGATTCACAGCCATATAGGAGGATAGATATCACGAGGGATTTGTAAAGGTGGTATTTGGTGCAGAAGCTGATGTTGTTGCTTCTGATGATCTTCTCGAGTCTGACTAGAGCAGATGTTGCTGTTGCAATGCGAGCTTTCACTTCATTGTTTGATGTGCCATCTTTTGTTAGGATGGAGCCTAAGTATTTGAATTGGCTCACCTCTTCTAGTGTTTCTCCATTCATCTTTATTTCCGTGATGTCATTACTCGCGCTGTTGACCATGATCTTTGATTTCTCTGTACTGACCTCCATGCCGTATGCGCTCGCTCGATCTGTTAAATTGTATGTGAGGATTTGCAGTTCTTGTTTGCTGCTGCCCATGAGGTCAATGTCATCTGCAAATCTGAGGTTGCAAAGGGGTCTTCCACCAATGGAGATGGAAGTGTGGTGGTTTTGCAGTGTCTCTGTCATGATGTTTTCGAGGAAGAGGTTGAAGAGTACAGGTGAGAGAAGGCAGCCCTGGCGAACCCCAACCGTGGTCTTGAAGAACTCGCCCACGTGATTATTCATAAAAACTGCACTTTCTGCGTTCTCGTACAGAGCTTTGATGACTTCAATTAGACAGCTGTCAATGTTGAAGTGCCTGAGTACTTGCCAGAGGCCGTCATGCCATACCCTGTCAAAGGCCTTTTTGAAGTCTATGAAATTGTGGTACAAGTCTTTTTGGTGTTGGGGATGCTTCTCTATCAGAATTCTCAGATTGAAAATTTGTTCCATTGTGCTGCGTTTTGGTCTAAAGCCCGCTTGTTCTTCTGCCAGGAGTTTTTCCGCTTGGTTTTTCAGTCTGTTGAGGACTACCTGCAGCATGATCTTGCTAGGATGACTTATGAGACTGATGGTTCTGTAGTTCTGGCATTGTTTGAGGTTTCCTTTCTTTGGCAGGGGTATTACAAGAGACTGTGTCCATTCTTTTGGCCATTCTTTGGTGTCGTGGATCTTCTGACAAAGTTCTGTGAATCGCCTTGCTGTTTCATTCCCTCCATTTTTTATGAGTTCAGCTGGGATGTTATCGATTCCAGGGGACTTCCCCTTCTTCAATTGTTTAATAGCTGTGTCTACTTCACACCTTAGTATTGGTGGGTCTTTATCTTGGTGTTCAGGGGGTTTGTCAGAAACTATGTTGGTATCTGGGCGTAGTGGGTAGTTGTACAATCCCTCACAGTATTCTGTCCAGCGTTGGAGGATGGCATTGTTTTCCGTTAAAAGATTTCCTTCTTTGTCTTCAATAACAGAGGCTTTAGGCTGTGTGGTTTTCGTTAGTGCTTTCAAAGTGTCGTAAGCTGTTTTGCTGTTTCCCTTGGTCATTCCAGCTTCGATGTTGTTGCATTGTTCTTCTATCCACGCTTCTTTGGCTTCTCTCATCTTTTTCCTCACTTCTCTGTGGCTATCCATGTACTTCTTGTAAGCTTCTTGACTTGTGAACTTTTGTTTCTTAAGTTCTCTTCTTTTGTCGCAGAGGTCAAGAACCTCATTTGTCACCCAGGGTTGTTTCTTTGTTCTGCTTCTTCCTAATGTTTCTTCTGCTGCTGTCGTTAGCACTTCTTTGATGTTGTTGGCCAATGTGTCCACATCATTGTCGATGGCTGTGAGTGCGGCGAACTTTCCTCCAATGTTGGCTTGGAAGATCTCAACCACTGTTGGGTCTTTCAGTTTTTCCAGGTCGAATCTTATGCGTGGGCTTTTTGGCTGTTGTTTTGCTTTCAGTTTCAGCCTGATGGTGGTAAGTACAAGGTCGTGGTCACTGCCAATGTCAGCTCCTGGGAATGTTCTTGTGTTTGCCTTGTTTATGCTGGATTTGAATCTTTGGGGTGACAGAATGTAATCAATTTGATTATGAATCAGACCATTTGGTGAGTGCCAGGTTGATGTTCTAGATGGCTTGTGAGGGTGGAGTGTGTTAGCCAAAGTCAGTTTGTGCTTCTTTGCGAATTCCAGCAGCCGCTGTCCTCTGTCATTTGCTAACTCCATTATCCACGGAATAAAAGAATACATGAAAGGACAGAGGGATGCAATGAATGGCTGTTTAAAAAAAAAAATGATTGAAGGTGGATCGGTGATCTAGAGGAAACGCAGCTGCTTTGAAAGCGAAAAGTCCAGGTCAGAAGTATGCTGTGGTTTGATCTCCGTTCGGGCTAAAAAAAAAAAATCCCCCCTCCCCCCCATCCAAAAGACCATGAGTGGTAATCTGAGTGCTAATCTTTTTTTGAGACAATTAACCGAGGTTCTGTGTGTCACACGAAATTCTTTAGCGCACGTAAAAGAACCCATGGCAACAAGAGAGTTGTCCCTGGCAAAATTTTGTAGGAAAAGGCCACTCTGATAGGGAAACAAAATACAGTTGCAGACAGGAAAAGAAAAAAAAAAGAGTGGTGTTTCTCTTATGGCCAGGCGCTCTCCCCAGAGGAGGGGGGGGGGAGCAGCCCGAATTTCACGCAGAGAAATCTGCTGTGACTTAAAGTGGCATTGTATAAGCCTTTGGGAGAAAGTCACGCAAGAAAGGAATAACAAATGGACTTGCAATCATGTCAAAAAGGGCCAAAAAGTCAAAAGGTCAAGTAAAAACAAACAAAAAACGCACTCAAAATTGCACACAAACTGGACAGTTAGTCATTTGTAACTTATGCAAAATACGGCTGAAATATTCAAATGAATTCCAGTATAGTAGTACAAAAGTGCTTAGAAAGGGGGAATAACCAGAGAGAGGGTAGTTTGAAGCCACTGAGTGGGTTCGGAAGACAAATGGTATGTCACACTACATCAGCTCAGAATCAGTAAGTGACAGTTTAAACAATACTTCAGACAACTGAAAGACAAAATGATATTATGTAAACCTGCTGAGAATGACTGAGAAAAACGATGCGAGATAGCTAGGATAACGTAAACCTGTGCGTGCAAAACAGTGTAAAGTTGCTTGTGTCCAAGCGCTCACAGAGGGATAGGAGATGGGCGCCGCCCTCAATAAGCTGGCCCCTGGAGAAGCTGAGGTCTCTGACACCTCACTCCCCTACGACTACATTAGTTATGGGAAACCATTACCTGTTTACCTTGAAGCAATCGGAATCATTGAAAACTACTATGATCGTATTGTATGCCACCTTCTGTCACTGCAGGTTTCTATGCGTGAAATTCGGGCCACTCTTCCCGCATGGAACACGTCGATTAAAAAATCCAGCCGACCATTATTCATCATTTTAATTTAATATTTTACTGGCTCTGGTTCTATTTTGTATTCCTATCACAATGTTCTTTTTCCATGAAATTATGCCAGAGACAACTCTCTCGGTGCCATGGATTCTTTATGTATATTTAAATGTGTGTTGCATACAGGACTTCAGTCTATTGTCTTAAACAAACATCTAGCACCCAGACCACCACTGAAGGCCTACTGGATTGGGAAGAAAAGTTTGAATTCAAACGGTCAGTGAACCCGCGACTTGGCTTTCCAGATGGATGGAGACCACTGATCCATCGATAATGTGAAACCTGTCTAAACAGCTTTAAGGCAGTGACGTAGAAATGCCCAGACCAACTTGAAGATAACCACGTAAACCACTCAGGATGACTCAGACAATCTGAATCTGCTTAGGGGGAGAGACAGTTATACAACCCTGCTCAGATCTCCCTCCCACCACCTCCCAACCCAACGAAAAAGCCCACCCCAAAATAAAACAAAACAGAAAACAAAAACCAAAGCAGAATACAACGCCGTAAGTAGAAGCTGTGCAAGCCCCACCAAAATAGATAACAGGTCAAAATTAGGAACGAAGAAAACCCACGCAATCTGAATTAAAAGTCATAAAATAAAATACTGCCTAGAGTGACTGAGCTGAGAAGCAGTCTCTTAAACAAAGAGAAAAAAGCTGCCAATGTTTATGGAGAACATGTTCAGAGTTGTTAGTAAAATAATTACGTAAAATTGCTCAAAAAGACTTGAGACATTGATAATGTTATTACAAAAACTAGTTCAGAATGATTGTCTTAGAATTACTCAGAGTGAGATTGTTATACAAACCAGGTCAGAATAATGCCGTAAAATTATTCAGAATGGTTGTCATGGTTACAGAAACCAGCTGAGAATGGTTGTCATAGTTACACAAACCAGCTGAGAATGGTTGTCACAGTTACACAAACCAGCTCAGAAATGTTGTCATAGCTATACGAACCAGCTCCGACATGTTGTCATAGCTATACGAACCAGCTCCGACATGTTGTCATAGTTACACAAACCAGCTCAGAACGGTTGTCATGGAAATTATGAGAATAAGGGAGCTTTACATAAACCAGCACAACACGACTGTCTCTCAGCTTCACTTAGACCAGCACAAAACGACTGTCACAAATTGTTGAGACTAAGGCAGATATACACAAACCAGTTCAAAATGACTATCACAAAATTGATGTCAAGAATAAGGCAGATCTACACAATCCAACACAAATGGCTGTCACAAATTGTTGAGAAGAAAGCAGATTTACACAACCCAGCACAAAATAACAGCCACAAAATTGTTGAGATTAAGGCAGCTTCACAGAAACCAACATAAAATAACGGTCACAAAATAATGTTCAGAACAGCGCACTTTACATAAACCAGCACAACACGACTGTCACTGAGAATAAGGCAGCTTTACACAACCCAGCACAACACGACTGTCACTGAGAATAAGGCAGCTAGCTTCACACAACCCAGCACAAAACGACTGTCACTGAGAATAAGGCAGCTAGCTTCACACAACCCAGCACAACACGACTGTCACTGAGAATAAGGCAGCTAGCTTCACACAACCCAGCACAACACGACTGT
The DNA here is from genome assembly GCA_030674155.1 of Stramonita haemastoma. Taxonomy (NCBI): domain Eukaryota; kingdom Metazoa; phylum Mollusca; class Gastropoda; order Neogastropoda; family Muricidae; genus Stramonita; species Stramonita haemastoma. Next base: position 54,559,960 of record CM060329.1, read on the forward strand.
CACTGAGAACAAGGCAGCTAGCTTTACACAACCCAGCACAACACGACTGTCACTGAGAATAAGGCAGCTAGCTTTACACAACCCAGCACAACACGACTGTCACTGAGAATAAGGCAGCTTTACACAACCCAGCACAACACGACTGTCACTGAGAATAAGGCAGCTAGCTTTACACAACCCAGCACAACACGACTGTCACTGAGAATAAGGCAGCTTTACACAACCCAGCACAACACGACTGTCACTGAGAATAAGGCAGCTTTACACAACCCAGCACAAAATGACTGTCACGAAATTATTCGGAAAGACTGAGAGATTGATGAGGCTGTTACACAAACCAGCTAAGAACAACTGGAATGACTGACTGCTTACTATACTGAACTATCTATCACATGCTGTGTGAAGCCTCCACTGGAATGAAAAGACAGACAGGCTGACAGACAGTGACGTAATAATCGCTGATAATGCTTATAAGTTCAGTGTCTTCCTCTAAATGGGAGAGAGAGAGAGAGAGAGAGAGAGAGAGAGAGAGAGAGAGAGAGAGAGAGAGAGTCTTTATCTATCTTTATTTCTTTATTTTTCAAGGGTTACAGATAAGTATTCGCATACTTTTTTTTTCATCCAGCCCTAGCCCTGATTAGGGACTATCAACAAAACAAAAAGGACCACCCCCCAATAAAACAAACAAACAAACAAAAAACCCCACCACAACTACAACAACAATCTGACAATAAAAAAAAACCCAAGCGGTAAGTACCCGAACAGCTCATCGTGGGTGCACATTCTCTCATTCCTTTAATAAATTAAAAACAGCAACAACAATAAACCACCCACATTTCCTAGGAGAATATTGACAACAACAGACTGAAGAAGCTTTATCTATTATATTCTTTTATTTTGAGGAAAATGGAATAAGCACTCGTGTGCTTTTATTTACACCCAGTCTCCGTGTGTGTTTGTAAATTTCTCATTCGTTCCCACCGACATACAATGGCTTTATCTTCCAAAGAGCGGAACAAACATGTGCGCCAGAGATCGGCAAAATTTAGCG
>CM060329.1:54576010-54586010 GCA_030674155.1 Stramonita haemastoma
TTAAAAAAATAACCCCCCCAATAAAAAGTGTATAGTATCGCATTGTAGTGTATTGTAGTGCAGTGTATTGCGTAGTATATGTATATTGTATTGAGGCATTGCATTGTATACCGCTTTCAGTCACAGCAGATATCTCTGCATGAAATTCGGATGGCTCTTTCCAAAGGAGAGCGCGTCACCACAAACGCAGCATCACTCGTTGAACAACAACAAAAATTTCTGTGTATATTTGTACTAGTTCCTTAAAAAAGTGACTTTTTTCAAACAGAATTTTGCCAGGGACAGAGTTCTTGTTGCTGTGGGTTCTCGTCCTTGCGCAAAATGTGCGTTGCATCTATACGGGACCTCGGTTTATCATCTCACCCAAAAGACTAGCATCGAGACCACCTCTGAAGGTCTTGTGGATGGAGAAAAAGTTGGGTTTAAAGTAAGGATCGAACTTGGGGCTTCTTGCTCTCTAGATAATTATGTGCTTTACCTTAAACCACGTCCACCTATGACTCGTGTTACATATGAATGTCATCAAATCTATCATTGCATACACCTAGAGTATTTGAAAGTACTACAGCACGCACGCGAATGGACCAAGCTCTCTCTTTTTTGGTATGAATTCTGTATAGTGATTGCAATACTTTCGGGATAATCTTTCGTCTTGCATGTTGTTCAGAATATTAGATTTTATTATTATTTCTTATATTTATTCTTCTATTTCGAGAATAATAAAATAAGCACTCTTGTGCTTTTTTTTTATATCCAGTTCCTATGTGTAGGTAGTTTTGTAAATGCTGCCATCTGTTCCCACCGCCTCACGAAGGCCTGCTCTTCTAAAATGTGGAACAGGTTTTAACGTTTGCGAAAGATGATCTATGAAAGTTAAGCAATGTGGCCACAGAGACTTTGCAAAGATTAAAATTTTTGTTAATTGATTTTGGACACTGCTATTGATGTGGACACTAAACAGGACTAGTGTACTGACTGATGATTGTGATTTCTTGCACGTATTAAGCTTTTTTATGATAAGTTTAAGATATGACAAGTGCTTGTCTTTAAGCAGCTGTTTTCGCTTTGTTTTAGCTACAGTCCTCTGGGTTTTTGATATAATGATGCTTTTTCACTGTGAGTCTGTATGAAGTAGAGAGGTAATTACGGTTTAAGACGGACAGTTTAAGTCGGAGATGCAAAAGTGTGCTTGCTTGATATTTTTTTATGTGTATATGAATCAGTGCTAAACACTGCTGTGGGCTTTGTTTTCTAGTTTCTTTCTGTTCTCTTTTCATTATTTTTTTCTTTTCTGGCCTCGACTTTTCCCCTTTTTTGTTTATTGTTCTTTTCTGCTCATCTTTCTCTCCTTTCTTCTTGCTATTTTTTTTCTTGTTTTCTGTACTTTACATACATGTGTTGTATTTGTAAGAGAGAGCTTGTTAATTATTTTTATGTATTTTTATAATATGCAGTTATTGTTCATAGTATAATATGATGTTATTTGATAATCAGTGAAATGTCTGAGGTCTGCATTTATCTCAATTTTATTATAAAATAATAAATACCTCAAAACGCCATAGCAACGTTTTCTCTTTTCCTTTTGTACCCTCTTTTTCACGTGCTGCGTGCTTTTGGGGGCGTGTGTGTGTTTGTGGGTTGTTTTTTTGTTTTTATATATATATATATATATATATTATATATATTTTATTATATATATATATAAATAAATATAAATATAATGTGTGTGTGTGTGTGTGTGTGTGGGGCGTGTGTGTGTGTGTGTGTGTGTGTGTGTGTGTGTGTGTGTGTGTGTGTGTGTGGTGTGTGCAGTAGTAAAAAAAGAGAACGAAAGAGGGGAAAGAAAGGAAGACACATACACGAAGTCGGATTCCCGGGGCCTGACTTGTCAGGGCTTAATGGCAGCGCAGCACATTTTCGCTCATATGACAGACAGTAATAGTTGCTGTCACAGTGTTCGACAAAGAAGAAAGAAGCCAGGACATAAAGAAATGATAAAAAAAATAATCTTACGAAGAAAGAAAAAAGAACACATGTAAAAACAAACGACAAAAGAACAACAATAAATAAAGACAAATAAGCAACAAAAATTAATAAAAGTTCACTTTCTTGTTGGAAAATCAAAGCACATAAGTTAAGAGCCTGTTTATAGGAGTAGCAGCCCTGGAATAAAGGCAACCAAAGAAGATAAGAGTTTTGATACTGACACAAATAATAAAAAGAAAAAAAGAAAAGAAGTTCAAGGATGAAGTAACCATGACTTCTTCTTCTCTTGTTCTTCTTTCTTCTTTTCTTGTTCTTCTTGTTCTTCTTGTTCTTGTTCTTGTTCTTGTTCTTCTTCTTCTTCTTCTTCTTCTTCTTCTTCTTCTTCTTCTTCTTCTTCTTCTTCTTCATCTTCTTCTTCGCAAACGCTCAAACAGCATGTATTTTCTGTCATGTGAGCGAAAATGCATTGCGCTGCTTCTGTTAAGCGCCTGACAAGTCAGACCCAGCGCATCCACTTCGGTATGGAGAGATTTTCTTCTTTTAATACCTGGAAACAATGCAGGAGAATGGACCAAGAAGGCAGAAAATAGAGAAGAAGGGGTGACAGGAATAATTTTAAAAAACACAATTTAAGGCAGAAACAAAGAAAGGGATAGAAAAGAGGGAATTTCTAGCAACAGAATTCCAGAAGGTGGGGATGCCGTTTATACTGACAGGCTCCTGGCATCCTCATGGGAGGAAAGTAATCTTTACAAATCTAGCCGTTTGCATTCCGAAAGAGCTTCCACTAACTCTTCAAACGATCACAACCCGCCTGCTGATAAAAATCTGGAAAAAGGCAGAGGTTGCAGAGTAAATCTCAATCGTGTGACGTGAACGCTTCGCACAATTGTTATTTATTTATTTGTTTCTTTCTTTTATTAAATTTATTTGTTTGTGGTTTATGGTTTTGGCAGGTTTTATTTTCTTTATCGAATCGTTAGATTTATGGCCAAGCTTGAACGTGAGTGTGTGTGATGTGTGTGTGTGTGTGTGTGCGTGCGTGCGTGCTGCGCGCGCCGCTGTGTGTGTGTGTGTGTGTGTGTGTGTGTGTGTGTGTGTGTGTGTGTGTGTGTGTGTGTGTGTGTGTGTGTGTGATTTATAACTCTCTCTCAAACTCTAAACTTGCTCAAGATATGGCCATTGCGATCACGAGTGTCAAAGAATCGATTGTTGTTGTTGTTGTTGTTTTTTCATTTTTGATCACATTTTGCATACCAATATACAGTTTTTTCTTATTACCCCAAACTCTGTGTATTGTGGCCTGAGGCTAATGTACATATTAAACTTGTTCAGCGTTCAGTGTTCTCTTTTTCTTCTTCCACCCCCCCCTTCTTTCTCTCTCTTCTGCTCAGTGCCTCACGGTTGTGTGTGTGTGTGTGTGTGTGTGTGTGTGTGTGTGTGTGTGTGTGTGTGTGTGTGTGTGTGTGTGTGTGTGTGCTTGTGTCTCTCAGAAAGAGATAGATTGTCCTTTCAAAACCAGCCCTTCTGCATCAACTACAAAAATTGATTTTTTTTATAATCCTGCAAAATTCTGCGGCAAAAATAGATATTGTGAAAGAATAGTTGAAAGCACACACACACACACACACACACACACACACACACACCAAAACACACACACCACACACAACACACACACACACACACACACGCACACACACACACACACGCACACGCATACACACACAACACACACGCACGCACGCACACACACACACACCCTGCGCGCGGCGCACATACACACATACACACATATCGACACCAACACCCATCCACTATCTCAACCCCAACCCCCACGCTGAGACGAGAGAGAGAGAGAGAGAGGAGAGAGAGAGAGAGAGAGAGAGAGAGAGAGAGAAGAGAAGAGAGAGAGAGAGAGAGAGAGAGAGAGAGAGAGAGAGAGAGAGAGAGAGAAAAGAAGAAGACAGACAGACAGACAGACAGACAGACAGACAGACAGACAGACAGACAGACAGACAGACAGAAGAGACAGAAGAGAAGAGAGAGGAGAGAGAAAAAGAGAGACAGAGACACAGACAGAGACAAGAGACAGAAGAGACAGAGAGACAGAAAGACACAGAGAGAGGGAGAGAGCGAAAGAGAGAGAGACATAGCACAACAGAGAGAGAGAGAGAGAGAAGAGAGAGGGGGGGGAGAAAAAGAGAGAAAGAGACAGAGAGATATTAAATATGATTCTCTACATGAGGATACGAGAGCAAAGGTTTACGCCCCGTGAGCAGGAAAGCATCGTCCACCGCACAGAGCTATCAGAAAACGAACAGGATTAACGAGCCAAGAGGTGCCACACGATCAAGATCGAGGACTGAGAGTGGAGTCAGACTGATGACGGCCTAGAAGAGAAGAGAGAGAGAGAGATAAGACAGACAGACCGACAGACTAAAGAGACAGAGAGAGATATATAGACAGAGAAGACAGAAAGAGCTAGAGAGGATCGGAGACAGAGAATAATGCATGCGAAAGAAAAGTGGCTCCAGAAGGTTGAGAGGATTGCTCACAAAGGTGTCAACGGAGCTACTTGCCCATGGAAACTTCACACCCACAGAAGCAAGAGAACAGAAACCACACAAAAAAAGAAAAAAGAAAGATGCACACACAAAAAATGGTGTGATGGGTGGTGGGGGTGACGTTGGGGTGGTGTTTGGTGATGGTTTGGTGGGGGTGTGTGGTGATGTTGTGTGGTGATGGGTAGGTTGGTGGGTTGTGTGGTTGTGGTGATGGTGTGTGGTGATGGTGGGATGAGTGGTTGTGTGTGATGGTGTTGTGGTATGGATGTGGTGTGGTGGTGTGGGGATGGTTGGTGGTGTGGTGGGTGTGGTGGTGGTATGTGGTGTGGTGGTGGTGGTGGTGGTGTGGGTGTGGTGTAGTGGATGTGGTGGTGGTTGATGTGGTGGTGTTGTGGTAGTGGTGGTGATAGTGGTGTTGTGGTAGTGACGATTGTGTGATTATAGGGTTTTGGTGGTGGTTGTGGTGATGGAAATGGTGGTTAATGGTGATGGTGATTGTGGTGGTGGTGATGGTGATGGCAGTGGTGGTGTTGATGATAGTGGTAGTGGCTGTGGTGGTAATGGTGGTTGTGGTTGTTGTAATGATGAGGTGACGGTGGTGGTCGTGAGGACCGTGAAGGAACGCAGAGATATCCTTCCCCTGTCTGTCTGTCTGTCTGTCTGTCTGTCTGTTGTCTGTCTGTCTGTCTGTCTGTCTGTGTGTCTGTCTGTCTGTCGGTCGGTCTGTCTGTCTTTAGCGGTGTCTCTGTCTCTATATGTTTCTCCTTCTGTCTCTGTTTCTCTCATGATGCTATCCATCATAAGGGCGGAGACGGGATGTAAAAAAGCAGATAAGTGCTTATTCATTATCCTCGAAATAAAAAAGATTATTTTCTCCTCTCTTCTCTGTTCTCTGTCTCTGTCTCTCTCTCTCTGTCTCCCTCCCTCTCTCTCTCTCTCTCTTACTTACTTTCTTTCTTTCTTTCTTTCTTTTATCTTTCTCTCCGCTTTCTTCTGCAAAGAGCCAGGCAATTTGAAGAAAACTGAACGGCATTTGGAAATGAATAAATCAAGTTTCCAAGAAGGATTTGCCTTTTGGGAAAAAATATCCCTTTGAATAAATAGTGTGGGGCGGCGATGAAAATGAGCAGTTCCGGTATTAAAAGATCTTTTTGAAGGAGATAAATGGATGGATGGATGGACGATGGTTGGATGGATTGTTGGATGAATGGATGGATGGATGGGTGGATGGATGGATAGAGGGTAACTAGATGGACAGACAGACGGATGGATAAATAGATATACAGACAGATAGACAGATAAACAGACATGCATACATACAGATACATGCATAATACATACCTACATACCTACATACCTACCCTACCTACCTACATACCTACATACCTACCTACCTACCTACCTACTACCTACCTACATACATACATACATACATACATACATACATACATACATACATACATACATACATACATACATACATACATACATATACATACATACGTATATGCACACATACATAGATAGACATAGATAAGTAGATAGATAGATAGATAGATAGATAGATAGATAGATAGATAGATAGATAGATAGATAGATAGATAGATAGATAGATAGATAGATAGATAGATAGATAGATAGATAGACATAGAAGATAGATAGATAGACAGACAGACAGACAGACAGACAGACAGACAGATAAATAGATAGACAGATAGACAGATAGAGAGATAGATAGAGAGATAGATAGATAAGTAGGAAGTCAGTCAGTCAGTTAAGGAAATAGTTAAATAGTTAGTTATATACTCTATTCATTTGATGAGTGTTTTTGGTTTCTGCAACACACCGTAGATTGCCACACACCACAAGATCGTTTAAGTGCACATTTGGTCTTCTGCGTATAAATAGACTTCAGGGATAGTGTGCGTAAGGCATTTACAGGTCTGCATATTACTCGACCTGCAAAACAATCACAAGAAAACCCCATCTTCAGTCCACAAGGCAACGCCAAGATCCGAACCCACGATCCGTGACTTCGGGACCTTTTAACATCTAATTCGAAGCCTGTTGCTCTAACCACTTGGCATCTGAGATCTCTTTTCTAACATGATCATAAAACGGTGAGGAAGACGATAAGGATCATAACGGAGATAATGACAGAATGATGAATGGTAATGAGGGTGATAATGATGATGCTATAAAAGTGCGCACGGTTTTTTGAGACGGCTTAATTAATATAAAGGGGTAAGGTACTACACAGCACAACGTTAAGAAACTGGGAGAAAAACTTCACATTGGAAAGACGCTTGAAAACAAACAACAACAAACCAAAACAAGTTTATATCGGAAAAAAGGCTAAAAAAACAAGTACATTTTGAAATGAGATTTCACTGGAATGACAGTAGGGAAATTTGTCAGAGTGGTTAGCCCACAAGTGTTGTCACCACAGGCACACCACAACGCACCACTTCCCCCCTCCCGCCCAAAATCAAAAGCAAAGCGAAAACAATATAAAAACCAAACAGACAAGAACTCATCCCCCTAAAAAACCTCCCCCCAAACCCCCACCCCCACCCCACTAACCCATATCCTCTCCCCATTCCACCCTTAAAAGTCCAAAACAATCACTAAAGCCGAACCAAGTCAGATTTCGATTTTTTCCTGGTTTCTTTATTTCTTTTTCTGTTCCGTTTTTTAAAATTTATAATGTTAACTATTCTTTGTTTATCTATTTCATAGTGAGAGGCATTGATGGAAGCAAAGGAAAGGGGAGGTGGTGGGCTAAGGCCTGACCATAACAAATATTAAAGAGTATGGGAGTATAACATAATAACAGTGTGTAAGTACAACGGGAGTACATGGGGAGGGAGGGAGGGAGGGAAGGTCTCCGCCAGGTTCAGCATGGCCTAGAGGTACATCCTGAAAAATTAAGTGCAGTGTAGTGACCCAAAGACTCTTCTTGGAGGTATGGGAGAGAGACAGACAGACAGACAACAGACACAGAGAGAGAGAGAAAGACAGAGAGACAAAGAGAGACAGAGAGACAGAAGAGACAGAGTCACAGAGACAGACAGAGACAGACAGACACATTCAGAGAAAGAGAAAGAGAGCAAGACAGACAGATAAAAGGAAAAAGAGAGAAAGATAAAGAGAAACACAGAGACAGGACACAGACAAAAACAAAGGGCAAACAGAACCAGGAAGACAAGACACACACACTGACTGAACTAAAAGACACGATATTTCAAACCCAGAAGTGGAGAGATGTCAAAGCATGTAGGCTAATTCCAAAGGACAGAACAGACAGCACTGCCAACCACAAGTCTCTAACCCGTCCTGACACAAGGAAATGAAATAGTCAACAGAAACAGATGCTTGACCCCTAGGATCTTGTCGTCTGCTGCCTTTGCCCATCTTACCAACGCATCTCCACTATTATGACTTTTAAAAATTCATTTATTTATATATTTTTTATTTTATTTTATACCATTTTCTGTCACAGCAGATTTCTTTGCGTGAAATTCGGGCTACTCTCCCCGGGAAGAGCGCGTCATCACAAGTGCAGCGCCATCTTTTTTTCTTTTTCCTGTGTGCAACTGTATGTGTTTCCTAATCAGAGTGACTTTTTTTCCCCGGGGGGGGGGGAGCATCCCAAATTTCACGCAGATAAATCTGCCGTGACTTAAAGTGGTAAACAACACAATACAATACAATACATTACAATACAATACAATACAATACAATACAATACGATACGATACGATACAGTACACACAATACAATACAATACAATACAATACAATACGATACGATACGATACGATACGATACAACACAATACAATGCAATACAATATAATCTCCTTAACACACTTACAACTGAAGTAATTTTTCTTTCAAATTTGGTACATGCATTCTGAATGAATGCAGTCTATTCTTAGAAAACAGTGTTGATATGATGTGGTGTATTCAAAATGAAAGACTATTCTTAGAAGAGTGTGACATGATGTAGTGTATTCAAAATAAATACACTCTATTCTTCGAGAAGAATATTGGCATAATGTTGTGTACTCTAATTGAATGCAGTCTATTCTTAGAGAAGATTGTTAACATGACAGAAGAAAGCTCACCAGAAATCCAGTCACAGTAAATACATGAACAAATCTGGGATTTATAAAGCGAATAAACAGTTGAAAATCGTACACCTAAAAGAGTGACCACACCTTGAGGGACCCCCACCCCCTCCCTCCTTTTGGATTTATTTTGGTGTTGTTGGTTATTCTATGTTGCCAATGGCAATAACAACAACACACACAATATTTTCTGATCTCCCTCCCCACCCACCACACCCACCCAAAGAAAGAAAATGGCAATACTGCAATTCCTTCTGCAGCAGCAGCCTAACACGTTATCCAACTCCTCAAACCCGTGCAATCAGCACCTGGCAAGGCACACTGTCCTCTGTCCATCCCAAACGAAGCCACCGTCCACCTCTTGGCACCCACACCCCCTCCTCATCAGACCCACCTAACGAGCCATTGTCCACTCTTTTTGGCAAGGCACATAAAAGGGCAACACTGCGGCCCCTTAATTTCTCTTTGTGCTCGTTTTTGGTATCAGCATGGAGAAAATTCTCCGGGGGGTTGCTTACGTTAGTGGGGAGGGAATCTGTGCCAAGGATAAAAATCACCGGCTTTTGTGTTACCACGGAAATAGCAGGGCCACAGTGGAACGTTACCTGGTTTTGTTTTGTTTTTTTCTGGTACGGTGCTGTGTGGGCGTGGTGGATACTTCGTTAAATGCTCTGAGAGGAAAATTTAAAATAAAAGTGTTGTTCTTGTCTTCCGCCATGCTACTCATTGTTAGTAGTGTGGTGGAATTTTTTTTGCAGAAGCTTGAACCAAAAAGAGTAGTGGGGGAGGAGAGGGAGGGGAAGTGGGAGAATGGAGGTGGAGAGAAAGGAGGTGGGGGTTGTTTAACACTAAGTTGAATCTAGGAGTTCGCAGGAGGCATTGATTTTAACTGACTGAATTAAAAAACGGCTTTTAAAGCCAGATACAGATGCATACTTCGTAGATCAGTTGTGTGTATTTGCCTCATTGTCAAAGCATATTGTTATCACACTAACTCACGCAAACATATAAATGTATAATGTTGCTGAATTTTGTGGAATGATATGTCATAATAAGCATGTGTGTGCGTGTGTGCATGTGCGCACGTGGGTGGGCTGCTTTTGTGGTGACGCACTCTCCCCGGGGAGAGCAGCCCGAATTTCATGCTGAAAATCTGCCGTGACATAGTATAGAATGAAACAAAATAAATATATAAATAAAAATGTGTTGTGGGCATGTGTGTGTTCATGCTTGCTTACTTGCGCGTGTGTGTGTTTGTGAGTGTGTATGCGTGCATGCGTGCGTGCGTGTATGTGTGCTTATGTACTTACGTGCCT
>CM060329.1:54601010-54603510 GCA_030674155.1 Stramonita haemastoma
GATAGCCACAGAGAAGTGAGGAAAAAGATGAGAGAAGCCAAAGAAGGGTGGATAGAAGAACAATGCAACAACATCGAAGCTGGAATGACCAAGGGAAACAGCAAAACAGCTTACGACACTTTGAAAGCACTAACGAAAACCACACAGCCTAAAGCCTCTGTTATTGAAGATAAAGAAGGAAATCTTTTAACGGAAAACAATGCCATCCTCCAACGCTGGACAGAATACTGTGAGGGATTGTACAACTACCCACTACGCCCAGATACCAACATAGTTTCTGACAAACCCCCTGAACACCAAGATAAAGACCCACCAATACTAAGGTGTGAAGTAGATGCAGCTATTAAACAATTGAAGAAGGGGAAGTCCCCTGGAATTGATAACATCCCAGCTGAACTCATAAAAAATGGAGGGAATGAAACAGCAAGGCGATTCACAGAACTTTGTCAGAAGATCCACGACACCAAAGAATGGCCAAAAGAATGGACACAGTCTCTTGTAATACCCCTGCCAAAGAAAGGAAACCTCAAGAAATGCCAGAACTACAGAACCATCAGTCTCATAAGTCATCCTAGCAAGATCATGCTGCAGGTAGTCCTCAACAGACTGAAAAACCAAGCGGAAAAACTCCTGGCAGAAGAACAAGCGGGCTTTAGACCAAAACGCAGCACAATGGAACAAATTTTCAATCTGAGAATTCTGATAGAGAAGCATCTCCAACACCAAAAAGACTTGTACCACAATTTCATAGACTTCAAAAAGTCCTTTGACAGGGTATGGCATGACGGCCTCTGGCAAGTACTCAGGCACTTCAACATTGACAGCTGCCTAATTGAAGTCATCAAGGCTCTGTACGAGAACGCAAAAAGTGCAGTTTTCATGAACAATCACGTGGGCGAGTTCTTCAAGACCACGGTTGGGGTTCGCCAGGGCTGCCTTCTCTCACCTGTACTCTTCAACCTCTTCCTCGAAAACATCATGACAGAGACACTGCAAAACCACCACACTTCCATCTCCATTGGTGGAAGACCCCTTTGCAACCTCAGATTTGCAGATGACATTGACCTCATGGGCAGCAGCAAACAAGAACTGCAAATCCTCACAGACAATTTAACAGATCGAGCGAGTGCATACGGCATGGAGGTCAGTACAGAGAAATCAAAGATCATGGTCAACAGCGCGAGTAATGACATCACGGAAATAAAGATGAATGGAGAAACACTAGAAGAGGTGAGCCAATTCAAATACTTAGGCTCCATCCTAACAAAAGATGGCACATCAAACAATGAAGTGAAAGCTCGCATTGCAACAGCAACATCTGCTCTAGTCAGACTCGAGATCATCAGAAGCAACAACATCAGCTTCGGCACCAAATACCACCTTTACAAATCCCTCGTGATATCTATCCTCCTATATGGCTGTGAATCATGGACTCTGACAGCAGAGTTAGAGAGGAGAATCCAAGCATTCGAGAACAAGTGCCACAGAAGACTTCTCAAAATATCATACAAAGAACACAAGACCAATAACTATGTGAAAGAAGAAATCAAAAAGCGTGTGGGCCCCCAAGAGCCTTTGCTCTCCACCATAAAGAGGAGAAAGCTGATGTGGTTTGGTCACACCACAAGACACAACACCCTAGCAAAAACCATCCTGCAAGGAACAGTCGAGGGCAAGTGAAGAAGAGGCCGCCAAAAGAAATCATGGGTTGACAACATCAAAGACTGGACCGCCCAACCCCTACAACACCTCCTACTAGCCACACAGGATCGTGAAGCATGGAAAAAGATCTCTGTTGCGTCTTCTCTCATGTCCCCCCTACGTCCTTTGGGACATGGGACTGAGTGAGTGAGTGAGTGAGGCATCCCTCAGTCTCGGAAGACGATGGAGTTGCGCTACAGGCTCTAGAGCGCAAAGCCTGGGTAAGTAAGTATGGAGGGCAAGCTGTTACCCATGCAGCAGAACCCCCCCCCCCCCGCCCCCCTCATTCTCCACGTCACTGGAGTGGTCCATTGGAAAGGCATTTGCCGATACGAATATTTCAGTACCGTCGCATGAGCTGCCAGAACGTTGCCATATACAGCCCCGAACCGTCCTGAGGACTCAAACTTCCCTATTTTTTCCTCGGGGATGGTGTCTAAACACGACACCTGTGTTCATGCTGGGGTTGTTTTTGTGTGTGTGTGTGTGTTTTTTTTTTTACTTTGTTGTCATTTGTGATTATTCATTTATAAATGTCCATATATGACACACAGAGACAGTGAACACCATTGTGTAGTTTGTGTTGATTCATAATGTATCGTGGTTCCATGCTAATTTTGCTCTGGTGTCAGTTCCTCTGATGATATTTTATGCACATGTATTATTTTCATTATTAATGGGGGGTTTCTAACCCATGATGATAGGAGACATACATATCTTTAACCTGTAGCATCATCTGCATTCCAATTTGCTATCTTTTTAAAGCTATGGACTATCAAAAAAAAAATCCCAGAGTTCT
>CM060329.1:54606010-54608510 GCA_030674155.1 Stramonita haemastoma
AGAGAGAGAAAGAGACAGATGAGAGGGAGAGAGAGGAGGAGGAGGAGGAGGAGGGAGGGAGAGAGAGAGGGAGAGAGAGAGGAGGAGGAGGAGGAGGGAGGGAGGGAGAGAGAGAGGGAGATAGAGAGAGAGAGAGACAGAGACAGTGAGAGCACAGTGTAGATCAACACATTACACAATGGGAAGGAAGGTCAATGCAAGCTGAGCAAGGACATCATTTGCAGAGATCCAGAATAAATGGAGCTATTGGATTAACAGTTCATAATGCAGAGCCCCAAAATTTCAATACAGAGTTAATTAAGGATAAACCCCAACAGCCAGAACCCTGGTTCAGACTTGCAGGATACCAGTCCAGCATTATCCTAGCTGAGTCTGGTGAACACTTCAGACAGACTGATCAATGCTAATGTACGTGCTAACTAGGCCTGCCAATGCATTAGTATCCTTTGATGACATGCACAATTACCCATACGATCAGTTACGCACATCAAAGATTATTTTTCCATACTTCTACAAGCTGTCCATGAAGAGCAGAAACTACACAGGGAAACAAACATGTGCCTCAGACAACATCAGCACTTTGGACTCTGGCTGCAGCTGGTTAAGAAAGTCTCATGACAGATGTGGCATGAAATGAATGGAATGTCAGGGTGTGCATTAAAGCCCTCAAGAAAACTCAATAACAATGGGCAGGCAAAGGAGGACAGTGGGGCAAGAGGGGGAGGGGGTGAGGAAGGGAGAGGAGGTAAAGAGGGGGAGGAGTGAGGAAGGGGGGAGGAGGTAAAGAGGGGGAGGGGGTGAGGAAGGGGTAGGAGGTAAGGAGGGGGATGAGTGAGGAAGGGGGTTGCAGAGTTGAAAACTCTACAAAAAAGTGTGTAATAACACGTCAGCTGCATATGCAGGTCTAATTAGATGAACAGCCATCAGGAAAGCTTCATCTGTGTGTGGCAGTCATGTTTATTCTCGATGCATATTGCTGTCCAATTATGGAAATGACCTCAGTTTGCTCGCTGAAGAATAATGACAAGTTTAAATGCAATGCAATAATGACAAGTTTGACTGAAGGGAAACTGGTAGCCAGAGCTAACCAACAGGAAATTTGGGTGTCTTCTGCTCCCTTTGTGTTTACTATCTAACAGTTGTAAAAAAAAAAAAAGAGCACTTCAGAGAATGTAGAAACACATGATAAACAGATTGAATGAGATAATACTGGGCGGGCATGCACGTGCACACACACACACACACACACACACACACACACACACACACACACACACACACACAATATGCATGCTTTTTGTTTTCTCTCACTTGCTGTCCCCTATCTTTATTACTCTCTCTCTCTCTGTGCAACTCTCTGTCTCTCTGTCTCTGTCTCTGTCTCTCTCTCTCTTTTCAGAAAACAGGCAGCCCATAACTATCACTATAACTTGCAATATAAAGAACCGGTGAAAAGAGCCACTTGATGTCGTGATACATAAAAACCACTTTCCGGCACTGGCTGATTTCCCGCCAGACCTGGTCACGTGGCCTGAGGCCCTGGATGAAGGCAATGAATTAATTACACGTCAACTCCTCAGGGAGCCTGGATGTGGTAAAAGACTTGGAGATT
Organism: Stramonita haemastoma; assembly: GCA_030674155.1. NCBI lineage: Eukaryota > Metazoa > Mollusca > Gastropoda > Neogastropoda > Muricidae > Stramonita > Stramonita haemastoma. The sequence continues at coordinate 54,607,623 of CM060329.1, forward strand.
GTGGAGTGGAGGAGAGGGGGGGGGGAAGACCAGCTGACTAGGCAGACAATCCACTTGGAAAGTAATTTGTTAGCCTGCTTACACCTGACAGATTCTTACACAGATGCAGGCACAAAATAGATGGGTGTAAGTGTCTGTAGACTGCCTGGGTGAAAACCTGAGGATACAGATGTATAGGACTGCACAGTGAACTAATGCATCACAAAAATGGAACATACTAGCAAATACTGCAGGTATGTATGCATGCATATGAACATACACACGCATGTGCATGAACATACACACATGTGCACTCGCATGCATGCATCCACCTGGAGAGAGAGAGAGAGAGAGAGAGAGAGAGAGAGAGAGGAGAGAGAGAGAGAGAGAGAGAGAGAGAGAGAGAGAGAGAGAAAACCAAATAAAATCAAATCATATCCTTTTCTATCAAAGATAACGAATAAGCCCTCATGTGCTTTTTTATTACAGAGACAGATATACATGGACAGACGGACAGATAGATAGATAGATAGATAGATAGACAGACAGACAGACAGACAGACAGACAGATAGATAGATAGATAGACAGACAGACAGACAGACAGACAGACAGACAGACAGACAGACAGACAGACAGATACATACATACATACATACATACATACATACATACATACATACATACATACATACATACATACATACATACATACATACATAGAGTGATAGAGTGATAGAGTGATAGATAGATAGATAGATAGATAGATAGATAGATAGATAGATAGATAGATAGATAGATAGATAGATAGATAGATAGATGGATAGATAGATAGATAGAGTGAGTGAGTGAGTGAGTGAGTGAGTGAGTGAGTGAGTGAGTGAGTGAGTGATAGAGTGATAGAGTGATAG
>CM060329.1:54613510-54621010 GCA_030674155.1 Stramonita haemastoma
ACTTTTATGAATGTGCTGCTCTAATGGTTTTGAAAGAGTGGACAATATTGATATTGGTCTGTAATTTGATGGGTCAGAGGTATTTCCTAATTTATGTAAAGGAATAATTTTTGCCTGTTTTAAGATCTTAGGAAATGTGTTTTTGCTTATGCAAAGATTGTAGACATATGTAAGTGTTTCTGCTATAGTTGATGCGGAGAGTTTTAGAATTTTCCCATCTAATCCATCAAGACCACGTGTTGATGATTGTTTTAGTTGACGTAAGGCAGTAAACACCTCATTAACTGTAATAAGTTCTATCTCAATTTTAGATTGAATATTTTTACTGTCGCAAAAGGTTTTCAATTTTTTTAAGTCATTGTCTTCTGATTTATCCTTAACGATTAACTGGTTGGCAACAGATGAGAAATGAAGATTTAATTTGTCAGCAGATATATCACAGCAAATATCTGAGTTTTTATGAAAACTTTTTTTGGTGAGCTGGTTAATAGCTTTCCAGATACATCTATTGTCCCTGTTGTTGTTTAGAAGTGCCTCAAAATACTTTTTTTTCTCAGCTCGTAAAAGTGAAGTTACATAATTTCTTTGTTTTTTATAATCTCCTCTTAAACCCTTCTTTAATAAACAATCCCTATGATATATTTGTTCCTGTATTTGGCCAGTAAGCCAAGGTGGTTTTGTTTTGTATTTAACTCTCTTAATTTGTAATGGAGCATGTTTATTGTAAACATTATAAAAGATAGAATACCAATATTCAGTAGCTAAATTGGGGTCAGTAATTTGATAAACATCATTCAAACGTGAATTTAGGAGGTCCTGTAGAAAGGCATTACTATTAAAGTTAGAGAAATTTCTATAAGTTATAGTTTTATGGCTAACTTTCGGAATTTTTACTCCTTTTTTGGACCATGTTATGCATACAGGAAAATGATCACTGCAGCCAGAAAGTGGAACGTTCACCTCTACAATAGTTTCTTTATTAACAACATATATATGATCAATCAAAGTTTTTGAAAAACTTGTAACACGAGTTGGTAAAGTTATCAATTGTTTCAAGTTGAAAGATTCAAACGTCTGTATCCACTGGTTATTTGGTTTTAATAAATCAATATTGAAATCACCTAGTATAATAATGTCATCATAATCTTTATCTATGCTATCCATCATTGAAATATAGTGATCAATCCATTCTGTTTTTTCCTTAGGATTTCTATATAGAAAGCATAAGAGAATTGGTCTGGAATTTTTTAGTTTAATTTCAATCCAAATTGTTTCTATATGAAGTTGCTCTAAACTTGTAACTCTTTTGAACTGAACTGATTTATGGACATAAACAACTATACCAGTTTCTTTATGAATAAGGGAGTCTCTACGGATAGTATTGTAGCCTGGAACTGAGATGTCATTGTCTGAAATATGGGAGGAGAAATGGGTTTCTGTGAAACCAAATACATGGAAATTTTTCCCTGAATTTGACAAAATCGAAGATATTTCAGTCATTTTATGTATTGCATGATTGATGTTGAGATGACCAATTCGAAGACCATCTTTAGTTAACCAAGGATTCTTTTGATGATCCATAATCAATATAAGTTGTTTATATTATGCACATCTGATCACTAATTCCAACAGTTGTTTCTCACAAAATCAAAGTAAAGTAATCAAATAACACTTAAATATAATGGAAAAATATAACAATAGGGAAAGTAAAGTAAGATCAAGTAAACTATTTATGAAGAAAAAAAAAATCACAAAGCACAAAAAATATATACACATGAAAGTATGAACCCACTCTCAATGAAATGTCAGTTCACCAAAGGAAACAATGTTTAGTGTAATTTTACCACCAAAAAAACAAACCAAAAAACTGTAAAAGAATTTCTATAAGCAAAGGGTCAAAAATGCAAAAGGAGACCTCAAAAACGCCAAAGCCTTGTTTCCGTTTCCAATCTCAAACAAATGTTTCTTCAGGTCAATCACACTGCCACTGGAGCATCTGAAACTACAACATTCAAACACAATCACACATCAACATTCAGGTGAAAATCCTGGACAAAAAGTAAACACACCAATATCCATAATCCAGTTTTTATACATGCATTGGGTAGGGGGTTCTAACTTGATTTGCCATAATCTGAGAGGCCATAGAAAGCAAGTCTAGTGCATACGGATGAATATGTCCTCTTAAAGGGAGGAGAGAGAGAGAGAGAGAGAGAGAGGGGAGAGAGAGAGAGAGAGAGAGAGGAGAGAGAGAGAGAGAGAGAGAGAGAGAGAGAGAGAGAGAGAGGAGAGAGAGAGAGAGAGAGGCTAGAGGAGAGAGAGAGAGAGAGAGTTGAGAGAGAGAGAGAGGAGAGAGAGAGAGAGAGAGAGAGAGAGAGAAGAGAGAGCAGACAGACAGAACAGACAGACAGACAGACAGACAGACAGACAGACAGACAGACAGACAGACAGACAGACAGACAGACAGACAGACAGACAGCAGACAGACAGACAGACAGACAGAGAGACGGGTAGCAGACAGATACATACAAACAATGAGTTCCAGACAGAGAAATCAATAGTAATAAAGACGTAATGGGTGTTGATTTTTCAGGCAGGCGATTTGTTTGTTTGTTTTGTTTTGTTTTGTTTGCTTTGTTTGTTTGGATTATTTGTTTGTATCTTTCTTTCTTTCTTTCTTTCCTTCTTTGAGGCCATATGTTCTGTGACATATTTGTCCTGCTGTTTGCGCATCACTCATTCCGTTATTAGCCCCCCACCCCCACCGATCCCACCCCACTCCCCTTCACCCAGTTTTATTCAGGCTCGTGACATCATGTTCCCAATGCTATAAACTCACAGAGAGCTCAAGAGCCTATCAACCTATTCCGCTTTTCGTAAGAGTAGGCTATTGTGTACCGGTGGGAACAGATGACAAGGTTTACAAAACGGCATACACACGGGGACTGGCTGTAAAAAAAAAACACCTAAGTGTTTATTCCATTATCCTAGATATTAAAGAATAAATGAATGTATGAATGAATGAATGAATAAATGAATGAATGAATGAATCAATCAATCGACCTCTGGGCCACCAACCAGACGGGCCCTGCACTACCACTGGGCTTTTCCCATGATGTTCAACAGTGGTGACCACCATAGTTGGCAGCCTTCAGTCTCGCAAGACTATGAAGTTGCGCTCGAGGTGTTAATTCTGGTACAGCGTCGGTTGTGGCTGGCCAGTCCCACACGGGAATGACAGTCCCTATGGCAGAGGGCACAGATGAAGTCTGACCAGTGCTGGTCTGTCCGCCTGGTCTGCAGCCTTTCTTCTCATTCTCTTTGCCTCGTGTAGTCCTATTCTCAAGGCTACGGGTTTACACAGAGCCAAAAGAGCCTATCAATGTTAGGCTGCCATGGGGCCACCAAACAGAAGGGCCCTGCATAGCCACTGGGACTATTTTGTGGTGTTCAGCAGTGGTATCTCAAGCAACCATCTCTTGTGAACCTCCAAGCCTTGGGGATTTGACACATACATTTCATAGAGAGATCGCATCACTAATGAAGAAGTGAAAACCAGAATGTAAAAAAAGCACATGAGTGCTAATCTGTTATCCTGTAAATAACAGAGTTAATAAATAAATAAAATACACAAACGCTCGCGCACACACGCACGCACGCACGCGCACACACACACACATACACACACGCACACACACACACACACACGCACACACACACACACATACACACACACACACACACACACATACACACACACACACACACACACACACACACACACACACACACACACACACACACACACACACACACACACACACACACACACACACACACACACACACACACAAGAGCCACTCATTTTCTCCACAGTCGATGGTTCCCCGCCCCCCAAAAAAAACAACAACAAAAAACAAAAAAACTCCAAACAAACAAACAAACAAAAAAAACGCAAAACAACAACAACAACAAAACCAAACAGAAACAAAAACAAAAAAACCTAACAACAAAACCCCCCTACACAAAAAACAGACATAAGCAACAACCTCTGGAAGACAGTAATGAGGGGTAAATTATTTACATGCACTGTCTGTCAACTTTACTTGAGGCAACGTTGGCATAGAAGATATTTTTGTTCATTTATTTATTTATTTATTTATTCATTTATTTCTGTTTTTATTTATTTAATCATTTGTTTATTCATATCTCTTTAAAGACACCACAGATATTTCTGCATGAAATTCGGGCTGCCCTCCTCGGAGAGAGTGTGTCGCCACAAGAGCAGCGCCACACATTATATTTCTTTTCTTTTCCTGTGTGCAGTTAACTGTTTTTGTTTCCCTATCAGAGTGGCTTTTTTTAAAACAGAATTTTGTCAGGGACTGCTCTCTTGTTGTAGGTTCTTTTACGAGCGCATGATGTATAACACACAGGACCTCTGTTTATTGTCTCATCCAAAAGACTAGCACCCAGACCACTACTCGTGGTCTAATGGATAGGTGGGGGGGGGGGGGGGGGTGTCAGGCCCAAACGGGAATTAAACCACCGCACACCCCTGATCCAGACTTTTCACCTTCTAAGCAGGTGCCTTACCTGTAGACCACCGATTCATTATATCCAATGGCTGTTCCCTTGTTTTGTTTGTATTAATTTTCTTCAGTATCGTTCTTCTTTTTTGTGCTTAGTTTCTTTTTAACTTGTTTTATGATAGTGATTTCGTTTGGGTTTGTCTCAGGTTTTGGTTTTGTTTTGTTTTGTTTTTAGCTTTGTATCGTTTGGTTTACTTGTTTTTGGTGTTGTCTTGTTTGGTTGTTGTCTGTTTATTTTGGGGTTTTGTTATATACAGTGTGGGTAATATCATTAGCAAAGTTTTGGGTGTTGTGTGTTGAAGTGTTTTTCTTATTCTTTTTGTTTCATTTTCTTATGCTTTGTTTATGTGTTATCTGTGTCTGTCTCTGTATCTTTTTGTCTTTGTCCGTCTGTCTGTCTGTCTGTCTGTCTGTCTGTCTGTCTGTCTGTCTCTCACCTCTCTGTGTCTCTTTTTCTCTCTATTTCTGACCACCACCATCCCCACACCATTTACCCCTCCACCAACACACACATACACACACCCACATCCCCTTCCACACACACACACACGCGCGCACACACACACACACACACACACACACACACACACACACACACACACACACACACACACACACACACACACACACACGCACGCGCACACACACATAAACACACACACACACACACACTCACACACTCACACACTCACACACTCACACCTCCTCCCCCCTTCCACACACACAGCCACCCCCGGTCGATGGTTCCCCCCCCCCCCAACCAAACAAACAAACATAAGCAACAACCTCTGGAAGACAGCAATGGGTGATAAATTATTTACATGCACTGTCTGTCAGCTTTCTCCTTCGACAACGCTTTCTTTTCTTCTGTGTCGAACACTCAGACAGCAAGGTTGGTGTCTGTCATATGAGCGAAAATGCATTACACTGCCGTTAAGCGCCTGACAAGTCAGACCCAGCACATCCGACTTCCGCGATGGAGAAAATTGTTATCTTTTAAGTCTTTCTAGAAAAAAAGGGCAGGAGAATGGACCAAGAAGTCATAAAATGGACAAAAAATGAGGTGACAAAAAGAAAAGGAACAAGGCAGAAACAAAGAGAGGGATAGAAAAGAGTGGAATTTCTAGCACAGAACTTCCAGAAGGTGGGGATGCTGTTTATATTGACAGGCCCCCTGGTATCCCAATGGGGAATGGCAATGTTTGACGTGGAAGATTTGGGCATGGCTGTGCTGTTTTCTTGTTTTTGTGTGTGTTAGTCTCCTTCAGTTTCTTTCTCTTTTTTTAAACCATTTTTTTAGTTTAATTTCTATTTGACTCGTTTTATGCTTGTGATTTCATTTGGGTTTGTCTGGGTTTTGGGGGGAGCGGGGATGTTAGTTTTAGCTTTGTATCTTTTGTTGTTTTGTTGTCTTGTTTGGTTATTGTGCGTGTGTTGTTGTTTTTCCTTATAATAGATGATGTCATCATCACAGTTTTGGGTGTAGTGTGTTGAAGGTCTTTTCTTATTCTTTTTGTTTTATTAATTTCCTGATGACGTTTTTATGTTCTCTGTGTCTGTCTCTGTCTCTCTGAGTATGTGTCTCTTTGTGTTTGTCTCTGTCTTTGTCTCTGTCTGTCTGTCGGTCGGTCTGTCTGTCTGATTGTCTATCTATCTATCTATCTATCTATCTATCTATCTATCTATCTATCTATCTATCTATCTATCTATCTATCTATCTATCTATCTATCTATCTATCTATCTATCTATCTATCTATCTATCTATCTATCTATCTATCTATCTATCTATCTGTCTGTCTGTCTGTCTATCTGTCTATCTATCTATCTATCTATATATCTGTCTGTTCGTCTGTTTGTCTGTTTGTCTGTCTATCTATCTGTATAAATATACTTGTAGTTTTCCTTTTAATACTTTTCAGTTTTCGTAATGTCCTTGGAAATATTCTTTCGACGTCAATACTGTAAATGGACAAATATTTTATTTACCGTTTATGTCTTTTACCAACTGCAATTTGAGACAACCTCCCAACACACACACACACACACACACACACACACACACACACACACACACACACACACACACACACACACACACACACACACACGAGTGCGCGCACGCACACACACACACACACACACACACACACACACACACACACACACACACACACACACACACACACACACACACACACACACGAGAGCGCGCACGCACACACACAAACACACACAAACAAACACACACACATACATAAATACGCACGCACGCACGCACGCACGCACACACGCACGCACGCACGCACGTCACACACACACACACACACACACACACACACACACACACACACACACACACACACACCACACACACACACACACACACACACCGCTGCGAATCAACATTGACGACTTTAGTTTGGGGGGAGGGCGGGGAGTGTTTGCCACTCAGAAATTCTCACTTTTAGTTAATTATGGGATACAAAGAAAGTAATTGTGAATTTTGAGGTTTATTTTGAGTTTCGTTTCTTGGCTCTGTGTGTGTGTGTGTGTGTGTGTGTGTGTGTGTGTGTGTGTGTGTGTGTGTGTGTGTGTGTGTGTGTGGGTGGGTGTGGGTGTGGGTGTGTGTGTGTAGGGGGAGCGGGGAGCGGGGAGAGAGGAGAGAGGGAGTGGCCTTTTGTCTTGTTGTGTCTTTTGTTTTGTTTGTTTTAATTTTGTTTGTTTTGTTTTTACAATTTGGTTTGGGTTTTAGGGGGGTCGCTTTTGTTTGTAGTTACTTTGTGGTGTCTAACTTTGTTTGATACTTTTTTAAATTTTCGTTTTGTTGTAGTATACTTTCTTTTATTGTGTGATGTATATTTTGATATATTATTAAAAGTTTATACTATTTTGTTTTGTTTTACAAAA
>CM060329.1:54626010-54633143 GCA_030674155.1 Stramonita haemastoma
TTCTTTCTCTCTCGTGACTTTGGTCATCTGTGATTCATACTTCAGAGTTTCTTCCTTCCACTCTCTCAGTCTCTCTATCTCTGTCTCTGTCTCTGTTGCCGTGTGTGTCTCTCTCTCTCCGTCACTCTCTTTGTCTGTCTGTCTATCTTTCTCTGTCTCTGTCTGTTTGTCTCTTTCTCTCTGTCTGTCTGTCTGTCTGTTTGTCTGTCTGTTTGTCTGTCTATCTCTCTCTCTGTCTCGTCTTGTCTTTCTCTGTCTCTCTCTGTCTCCGTCTGTCCGTTTTCTCTCTCTCCCTCTGTCTCTGTCTGTCTGTTTTGCCTCTTCCCTCTGTCCTGTCTGTCTGTTTTTCTCTCTCTCCCTCTGTCTTGCTGTCTGTCTGCATGTCTTCGCTGTCTGTCTGTTCCTCCTCTCTCATCTCTCTGTTGAAAAAAATTCTTAATTTTGAACTTATTTGTGTTACCCTCATAAAATATAATGTATTCCTTATTTGCTTTCATTCTTGCTATTTTTAATATACACAAATACATATAATATATAAATATATATATATATATATATAATATATATATATATATAATATAATACATACATACATACATACATGTGTGTGTGTGTGTGTGTGTGTGTGTGTGTGTGTGTGTTGTGTGTGTGTGTGTGTGTGTGTGTGTGTGTGTGTGTGTGTGTGTGAGACAATATATATATCTATACATACATACATTTCATACATACATACATACATACATACATACATACATACATACATACATACATACATACATACATTCATGAGCGCGCGTGTGTATGTATATGTGTTTTCCTTTATTTCTCCATTCCTTCTTTCTCCTCCTCTCTCCCTCCTCTCTCCCTCTTCTCTCAAACTTGTGCCTGTTTTTTCCGTCAGTCTTTCCGTATGCACGTACACTTTTTCCTCTGTAACGACAGTGAAGTAATTGCCCCCAGACTGGAAATCCCCCATATCTTAAGGGGCTCCGTGCATTCCTGTTAGAGCATAAAATGTGAACGCTTAACCATTATCGATCTATCTTTTTGTGAACGGGGGGGAGGGGGAGGGGGAGGGCGGAGGAGGGGGGGGGGGGAGAAGGGGGTTGTCTTTTATACTGTTGCCAACTTGGCAGTTTGGGCTTCATCGTTTAACTTCAGAAGAACAAAGAAAACCCCCAAAAGTGAGCTATGTATTTGTAGAGTGGCTGCACAAAAAAAGAATTTCATGTATTTGTTGGGAAGAGTGAGGGTGAGAGTAAGGGTGCCCATAGGTATTATTATTATATATATATATATTTTTTTATTCTTTTATATCGAGGATAAAGAATAAGCACTAATATGCTTTTTACGTCCAGTCCCCGTGTGTATGTAGTTTTGTAAATGTCATCTGTTCCCACCGGCACACAATGGCCTACTCTTACGAAAAGCTATTGATGCAGTTGTGCATGTGCATGTTCATGTGTATGCACACGGCACATACACATATACACACACTTAGCCTACACACACCACCACAACACACACACACACACACACCACACACACACACACAAACACACACTTCATGCACCACCATACACTAAACACACACACACACACAACATTCACACACACACAACCCCCCCTCCACCCCCCCTGCCCCCACCCCACCCCCCCCCCACACGCACATACATACTACCCTTCCGTAACAAGCAGTGAATTAATTTATTAATTGTCCCAAGAGCAGAAATCCCCCAATATCTTTAAGGAGCCGGGCTGGGTTCCTTTGCCTGTGAAGAGTACAACACTGACTGACCATCATCGATTTATTGACTGACCTCTTGTCTGTCCAGCCTCCCTGGCAAACTCCGCGCCTTGGCCCTACTCCTTCTTTCTCTCTTTCCATTGTTAACTAGGCAAAGCTGCGTGTCTGTATGTAGAGTACAGGCATCAGAGAAAATGTACTTTTAAGCTCGCTGGCTGGATTGAGAAAGGGGGGAGAGAGGGAGAGGAGAGAGGTGGGGAGGGAGAGAGAGAGGAGGGGGGAGAGAGAGAGAGGAGGGAGAGAGAGGAGAGGAGAGAGGAGGGAGAGAGAGAAGAGAAGAGAAGAGACAGAGAGGAGAACAGAGAGAGAGGGGAAGAGAGACAGAGGTGAGAGAGAGAGAGGAGGGAAGAGGAGGGAGATAGAGAGAGAGGAGAGAGAGAGAGGAAGGAAGGAGGAGGGGAGAGAGAGAGAGAGAAGAGAGAGAGAGAGAGAGAAGAGAGAGAGAAGAGAGAGAGAGAGAGAGAAGAGAGAGATGGAGGGGAGGAGAGGAGAGAGATAGATATAGAGAATATGAAGAGAAAGATAGAAAGAGGGGTAGGGGAGAGAGGGAGAGACAGACAGACAGACATAGACACAGACAGACACACACAAACAGACAGACAGACAGAAATAGAGCCAGCCATCCAGCAAGAATACATACAGACAGACAGACTGGAAAGAATCAGAGACAGAATTAACCTGAAACAGAGGAAGAAACGATGACACAGGTCACTAGTCCGAGAAAAAAAATCTTCTTCTTCAACTTATCTGCGGCAACAAAACTTTCTGTCATTACTTTTTTTTCCAGATGGTCTGAGTGCTACCACCGTCATTTCAAACCTGCCATTTTCAGGCCGCATTCCTACCGTCCCCCTCCTGCTCCTAACCCCCTCCCCGACCACCTCACCGTCCTCTAAACACTCCTAACCAGCCTCCCTAATATGTTCTCCCCTGTCTCTATGTGTCAGTCTCTTATCTCTTCTGTCTGTCTCTGTCTATCTGTCTGTCTGTCTCTGTATCTCTCTCTCTGTATGCTTCTCTCCCTCCCTCCCTCCCCCCTCTCGCTCTGTATTTGTCTCTCTCCCTCCCTCCCCCTCTCTCTCTCTTTGGTAATCGCATAATCAAAATGAACAGGTTTGCACAAGCCCACACAGACAGAGACAGAGAAACAGAGAGAAAAATAGACAGAAAGACAGAGACAAAGAGACAAAAAGTAGAGAAGCAGAAAGAAGGAAACGCAGAGAAAGAGACGTTGAGAATAGTAGAGAAATAGACAAAGGGAATCAGAGACAGAGACAGTGTGAAACAGAGAGACAGAGACGTTGAAATGACAGAGAAATAGACAAAGAAAGTAAGAGGCAGAGATCGTGTAAAACAGACAGAGAGACAGAGACAAAAACATTGAGAATAACAGAGAAACCGATGAAAAAAAAAGTCACAGAGAGAGAGAGAGAGAGAGAGAGAGAGAGAGAGAGAGAGAGAGAGAGAGGAGAGAGAGAGAGAGACAGACAGACAGACAGACAGACAGACAGACAGACAGACAAGACAGACAGACAGACAGACAGAACAGTGACAACAGACAGAGACACAAAGAGAGAACAGATTATCAAGAGAGAGAGAATGAATAATCTTTGAATGAATGAATGAATAAATAGAATGAATAATCTTTATATTTCAATGATATACAAAGTATTCACATACTTTTTTTCGTTCTATAATCCCTTACACTGAATTAGGGACAGACTTGACAGACATATATATACTATTATTATATAATCATATTATATATATTATATAAGGACATTGGTTCAAATATGTACTTAGCACATGCATGATCCACATTAACATGCATGTAAACACTTGAACACGGGCATACATATACCCATACACTAAACAATTTGTCCTAATATCACTACAGTGGGACCCGCTTATAAGAAGCTCGCTTACAGTGAATCCCCTTACAAGAAAGCAAAAAAAATTTGTTCTGTCGAAGGTATTATTTATTATGACTTAGGAAAGCTCGGATATAAGAATCTCGCTTATCAGAAACCCTTCTTATAAGAACGTCAATTTTTGGTCCCACCAGATGTTAGCTCGGATACAAGAAAGTCTAGTTGGTTTTGAGAACTTTACTTGCAATAGGAGACCTTCTTCAGTCTGTTTCCTGCAAGAACAGAACGTGACCAGAACGAACCAATTTAAGAACCACCACCCACAGCAGCAACAACAAAAAACTTATGAGTAATTGTAGATAGGATGTGTTTTATGTTTTTGCCATTATAAAATGTCCAATTAGCTATTATTTTACTGATTTACACTTTTGCTTCTTATAAGAAAGCACATTCAAAATAGTGTTCAGGTGCTCGGATATAAGAAAGCCCGCTTAAAACAAAGCCGCTTATAAGAAAACCTAAAATCGGGTCCAACGACTTTCTTATAAGGGGTCCTACTGTATTTCACACGTGAAGGTGGGTTGTTTTGACGAATTATATTGGATAATTATATTTGACATGTTGATGTTAAATCATTATAATGTATGTCTTCATGTGGATATGGGTTATGACAAAAACTGCGTTTTGGGGAGTTTGTTTTTTATGCTGAGGCAGGGTTTGTGTCGTTTTCTTTTTAAAAATATTTTCTGGTGTATTAGACGGGTGTATTTCACGTGGGGGAAAGGTGGCTTTGTCATGATGGTTGTATTTTGGAGGGGGTTATTCCACGTTAAGAGCAGATCCGCCAGTGCCTTGATCCCCTTTGTGTACATACACGCACAGAAGATGAAAATATGTACGTTAAAGATCGCCCAATTCACGTCTGCGTCACAAAAACACAACACACCCAGTATAGCCTACATCCCCGAAGTTGGAATGCAGCTACCCTATGGTGGGAAAAATGGTCATTATACACAAAAATCTCACCATAGATGAACCTCGAACTCTAGCCAAGGAACAGGTAGGAGTGGAAGGTTGACTTTATTTCACCTGTAAAGTGTTTTGGATGGGTTTGTTTCACACGTTATGTGGAAGTGGGTTTATTACGACAGTTGTATTTCGTACATTTTTCATTTCACATGTGGTTGCACGTTTATTATGACCGTTGTATTTTGGATGGCTTTCGTTCATTTGTTCGGGGAACAATTATATTTTAGATGACTTTACATCATCTGTGGGGACAGATTAGCGCAGTACAGGTGTACTCCAGATGGCTTTATTTCAGAGCAAGTTTTATTATGGCGTATTTTAGATGGTTTTATTTTTTTTTTTTTTTTTTTTTATCAGGATGATGGAATTGAGGTGGGTTTATTAAAACGTATTTTAGATAGCGTTCTTTCACATGTGGAAGTGGCTTTATTATAATGTATTGCTTTATTTCACATGTGCAGGTTGGTTTATTACGGTGGTTATATTTCGATGGCTTCATTTACATGTAGTTGTGGGTCTATTATGACGTATTGTCGATGGCTTCATTTCATATGTGGAGGTGTGTTTATTACAGTGGTTATGTTTTAGATGGATTCATTTCACACGTGGAGGTACTAGGTGGGTTTATTATGGTGGTTATATTTATTTCACAAGTGGTGGTGGTTTGTTATTGCAATGGTTATACTTGAAGTGGATTTATTTGACGAGGTGGGCCCAGACTTTATTAGGGTGGTTATATTTTCGATGGCTTTATTTCACAAGTTGAGGAAGGTTTATTATAGTGGTTGCAATTTTAGATGGTTTCATTTCACACGTGGATATTGATGTGGATTTATTTAGGTGGTTATATTTTAGATGGCTTTATTTCACACGTGTAGGTGGTTTAATACTGTGGTTATATTTTAGATATATAGATCGTTACATTTCACACGTGTAGGTGGTTATATATATTTTTTTTTTGTTTTTTGTTTAGTGGTTATATATTAGATGGCTATATTTCATGTGGAGGTGGGTTTATCATCATGTGGCATTTGAGGTCTGCATTGTAGATGGTTTTTTTTTAAACGTGGAAATATATCGCTAGAATTGCAATTTCGATGGCACTATTTTACACGTGGAGGTAGGTATATTACGACAGAATATAGATGGATTCATTTCGCATGTGGTGGTGGGTTTATTATGATTGCATGCTGGATGGTTTATTATTACTTTAATTATTGCGACAGTACCAAACCTTTCTTTACATTCAGTCCCTTTGTGCACCGATGTTTTGTAAGGTTTTAATTTTTTTTATCAGTTTCCACAAGCACATTATAGCCTACTCTTCCGAAAGGTGGAACAGGTTTATGTGCCAAGATGCTCTGCATGTATTTATATATGGATGACGGTTTAGTCTCATCTGAAGAACAGATTTTACAAGTGGATCTATTATGCCTGTTGAATTTTAGAATGCTTTATTTCACGTCATAAAGCGTTCACTATACTGGCTTTTTTTGTTTTTGACGTAGAGATGGATTACATTTTTGCTAATTTTTATTTTTGCACTATGCGAGTTTATTGCGACAATTGTGTGTTTATAACATTTGTATTATTTTGGATGGATCAATTCTCACATTTGTAAGTGAGTTTTTTTTTCTTTTTTTTTTTTTTTACTTGCAATTGTGCGATTTAATAACATTATTATGTTTTTACCCATTGTGAAAAGTTTGTCCCTCAGCTAGACCTCAAATTCACCCACGGCGAGATGTTTGTGCTTGCCATTGGTTTCGTCCACCAGTAAGGTAGCCACATTCCGACTTCAGGGATGATGTCTAAACAGGACAAAGCGTTTACACTTTCCTCATCCATTTTTACCAGCATGCATGGCCCGATTTTCTGAAAAGGCAGAATAGGTTTACATGCCAGTGCAAGATTGTGTGTATACAAATGTACAGTCTCATCTGAAGGAGTGTTGGGAAGTGGAGTTGGTACTGATAAACTCAGAGGGGAAATCCTCCTATCTCAGTGATAGCTTGAACCTGGACTGTCAAAACTTAGTGCTATGCTCGAATTACAATACTAACCCAGACCCTGTGGGTTTCATCATCACGTTTGTATTGAATGGCTTTCTTTCACATGGATTTATTAAACTGTTATACACAATATGGCTTTGTTTCACACGTGGGGTGTGGGTTTATTATAATGGTGGTTGTATGGCCGATTACAACGGTTGCATTTTTGATGGCTTTATTTTACATTGGTGGTGGGTTGTACTTGTTACACGGGGTGTCGTTCGGGGTGTCGTTTGAACGGCTTTGTTCTACCTTTGAAGGTGGGGTTTATCATGACAGTTGCACTTTGGCTCATTTCTCTTGGTTGTGGGGTTCATTTCACATGTGGAGGTGGTTTTATGTCGACATTTTCATTTTGGCTTTTATTTCACGTGG
>CM060329.1:54633243-54653243 GCA_030674155.1 Stramonita haemastoma
TTTTTTATGTTTTCAGGTCTTTAGTGCCCCGATTATTCCATGCAAAACCTCATTTTCTTCCTCGGATTTAACTACATTTACTACTGTATGAACCACCGTTGATTTTTTAGTGCAACTATATAGCATATTTGGAATATTTTTTATTTTGCTGTTATTCCTTGGCTAAAGCTCAGAGGTTTACCAATTGGATACTTTTATGTACGCGACTGTTTACCCCCCCCCCCCCACACACACACACCATTTAAAGCAGCTGTATTCCAGCTTCAGGGAATGATATCTACACACAACCACCAGAGTGAAGCATTTTACAATTTTGTCATCCATTCCTACCAGCAGCATACAAAATAGCCTCTTCTTCAGAAAGGTGGAATGGGTTTTAACGTGTATGCAATATTTGTGTGTATTTGCGCACACGACCTTGGTTTGTTTTCTAAACCGAAGGACTTTTTTTGGGGGGGGGGGTGGAGGGGTGGAGTCAGTACTCCTATCAACTCAGGAAAAAACCCCTTTCAACGGGCATCTTGGTGATGGATCAAACCTGGCCGTCAGATAATAAGTTCAATGCTCTAACACTGGGCTACCCACCCCCCATAATGGAATGTTTTGCATGCTATAATGACCTCTTGAGCCTTAATTTCACACAGAGAAATCTGTGTGATTCAAAGTGGTGTCAAAATTATTTAAAAAAAAAAAGAACAGAGAGCTGGCTGTAAATGGCAAAGAATGCATCTGGGAAAGTCTGGCACAATGCAAGCTCTGGCCTGGGACAGTCACAGATGAAATGACGTAAAAAAAAAAAAGATAACATGCTTTCCCCCCCTCCCCCCCCCCCCCCTGAAAAAAGTGTTCTTGTGATGCTTTGATTCATGTCGTCTGCATCTGGTCACCGCCATATCTGAAACAAAACCATGCAATTCGTGTTAAAATCAAATCTTAACACAAATATAATCAGTTTTATAATCACACCACACACCCTTCTCTCCTATTTTTTTTTAAAAATTGTATTTAGTCTTTTATATCGAGGATAATGAAATAAGTTTTCATATGCTTTTTTTTTTACATCCAGTCCCCGTGTGTATGCAGTTTTGTAAATTTTGCACTCTTGACCGAGTGATGTTGGATTTGCTCACTGTGGCTGCATCAAGAAATGCACATAATGCTGTTTTTTGAACTAAGCAATCAGTGTTAATGCAATAGTTTCCTGCAATGACTGAATTGTTGTGAAGACACACTATCAAGGCGCAAACAATGCTCGTAGAATGGATCTGTCAAAGTGGCCATAGTCAACCCACTTTCTGGAGTTTGATGGCTGTCTCTTTCTGAGAATGTGGTCACCCTGAAACTGCGAGTGATGTGAAAACGAGGCTGCCGGGCAACTGAGACTCCGCCCCCCACCAATGACAAAAAAGTTTCACAAAAAATTTTTTAAAATTACTTTAAAAACCACTGGAATGTAATCGGGAAGGGTAATTTACTAGTTTGTGTACTCAGAAATTTTGAAGCAATTACTTTGTACCATACATAAGTTTTTTTGATTATTTTCCTTTCCATCAACCTGGCAAACGGACGTTTTGCTCGAACGTCAAAACAACGGGTTAAAAATACCGGACGGGGCTGGCTCTACTATGCCACGCACAGCCGTCATCAGTGACACCACAGGAGCAATTAAGCCGGGCAGGATTTTTCACCCAGCCGGCAAAACTGACAGTGCAAAAAGCCAGGTTTACTATGGACGTAGCCTTAGGAAAAAAAGTGGCACTGTTCTGTGGCAATGATGCTCTCCCTTGGGTTTGATAAAACCTTATTTTCAAAAAGACAAATCTATAATACTGAAGTGTATGCTACAACAAAGCACTCTTGACAACCATAATAACAATAATAATCATAAGGATTACAATAGTTATCATTATTATCATATTACTTATAATAATCATACTACTACTAATAAATTCAGAAACCATTATTAATATCATGATGGTGATTATCATAAGTGAGCAGAAGTAGTAATATTACAATTATTCTTCATAACATTATCCTCTTTAATGCCATGGCCATCTTTGTCATGAACAAAACACACAAAAGAATCATCTTTTTCTTGATTAAGTTTGTACCTTTTCATCTTTCCTCTGGTGCAACCCCCCCCCCCCCCCCCCCCAAAAAAACCCCCCAACAAAACAAAAAAAGCAAAAAAACAAAAAAAACAACAAAACAACAAAAACAACCAAAAACAAACAAAACAGCAACAAAGAACAACCACCTAACAAACAATTTTTTTTAAAACCCACCTAAATAATTAATTTCTGATACCATACTCTTTAAAAAAAACAACAAAACACTGTGTACTTATATATTACAAAAAATATTATTTAAAGAATTGTAAAAATCTCTCCACATGGTTAAACCATATAACAAGATAAACAATAGCCAAAAAATTGCTTATAAAAAAAAACCCAAACCAAGCCATACACCAAGTGTCAACACAATGACAGTGTTCTACAATATCTTAGAGCTGAACATTACCAATAACAACAATAATAACCATTAACACAGTAACACAATATCCCACAGCATTTTCCGATTTAAAAACAACAACATAACATCATACAATTACCACAATATTCCATATCTGAAACATACGTCAATGATGCTATTTCACAGACACCTGGGGGTAGTAGGCACAAAACCACACATTTCATACATTGCTTTCGATACACAATTTTTCAAGAAAGGGTAATTTTTTCCTTTCTTTTTTTATTTTTTTCTTTCATTTTTCTTTCTTTTTTTTCCTCTCTCTTTTCTGTATTTTTTCGTCTTTCTTTTTTTGTTTTTGGTTTTATTTGTTTTTTCTAAGTATTTCTTTTCATTTCCTTTTTTTCCTTTTTTCTGTTTTTTTCTTCTTTCATTCTTTTTTAGAGGAGGACATTAAGAACAATAAGTTCCACACACACATCATTCTCTTTTTTCCTCTCTTTGCCAACTTATTTTCCCCAGAAAACACTTCCATCAACACTACCATGTTCCAAAACAACAATTCCAAACCACATCACACAGATAATAAAAAAAACAAAAAAAACAGGACTGTCCATGTGACAGATTAAAAACAAAACCCAAAGAACAAAAACCAACCAAGTGAGCTGTATCATAAAAATAGACAGTCCATTTGACAGATTAAAACATACAAACAAAAAACAACCAAATCAGCTGTCTGTTCTTTCATATGCTCACGCAGAATGCCATTTCTATCACTTTGTATTTCCATTTCACATTCAAAAACCCAAACTTTAAAAACAATAAGGATGGTTGGGCAACTCACCCCAAAAAAAAGGGAGGGGGGGAATAAGGTAAAAAAAAACAACAACACCATCCATTCATTAAATTGGTGAGTGGTCTGCCCCATTCTATCATTTTCATGCCACTTCCATTCCCAACAATAAAAACAATATACTATTTTAACTGATGAGCAATATCTTGCAAGCACTCAAAGTATTCTACAATCACACTGAGAGATGAAAAAACAAAAACACAGACAATTTAATATAAGCACATTCCTCATCATCATCAATGGGGAAAAACTAAGAACTACTCAGAGAAAAATGCAGTTTTCACATATTTGTACTTTTTCCATGACAGAACAAAATTTAATATGGATGTTCCCAACGCATCTTTTGTGTACATACACAAAATTATACATATACATACACACACAAACACACAATAGCATACTCTCCACCCTTACCTCTCTCTCCCTCACCTAAACACAACCCACACCATCATTCTCCCCCCCCCCTCACTCCCACCCTCCACCCCTCTCTCTCTCTCTCCCTCTCTCTCTGATCATATAAATCATAATTGGCAACTTCGGAAAATTATGCAAGCCCACTGCTCATTGTCTACAAAATCTGCCTAAAGTTTTGTGAAATTTCCACGAACTTGTCCAACTTTTGGTCACTGATATTAGTTTGCCTTGCATGAGTTTTCCTGGCTACATGGCTAATCACACACACACACACACACACACACCACACACCACACCACACACACACACACACACACACAACACATATCACTTTAAGTGTACAGAGTAAAATCAAACACACACACACACACACACACACACACACACACACACACACACACACACACACACACACACACACACAAAGAAGAGGCAATAACGTCACATCTCCTCTCACCTAGTCTACCGCCCATCCCCCGTCCCCAACAAAACACACACATACACAGACACACACAAGAGAAGGCATTTAGTCACATCTCCTCTAACCTAGTCTACTCCCCACACCCAACAAACACACACACACACACAACACACCCACACACACACCACACCACACCCAACAAAACACACGCACGCACCACCACGCACGCACACACACTACACACAAGGAGGAATTTAGTCACATCTCTTCTAACCTAGTCTACCCCCCACCAACACACACACACACACACAAAGGAGGCATTAAGTCACATCTCCTCTACCCTAGTCTACCCCCCCCCCCCCTCCCCTCAACAAAACACAAAACCACACCACACACCACAACAGGAGGCATTAAGTCACATCTCCTCTCACCTAGTCTCCCCCCAAAAAAAAACACAAACCCCCCCCAAAAAAAAAACACACACACAAAGAGGAGGCATTAAGTCACATCTCCTCTAACCTAGTCTACCCCCCCCCCCCACAACCCCCACCCCACCCCCCCCCCCAAAAAAAAAAAAAAATCACACACACACATACAGAAAAGAGGAGGCATTAAGTCACATCTCCTCTCACCTAGTCTACCCCCACCTCCCAAATACACACAAACACAACACACACATGGAGGCATTTAGTCACATCTCCTCTAACCTAATCTATCCCCCTCCCCCACAAAACACACACAGACACAAGACATTAAATCAAGTCTCTTCCTTCCCCTCCCCCGCCTGACACACAGGCAATTTCCCCTCAATCTTTGATAGATTCCATACATACTCCCCCCTCCCCCCGTTCTCTTTCTCTCTCTCTCTCTGAAGAAATTTTTTTTTCAAACACTTTCTTTCAAACTGTGATGCTGATACAGCACAAAGAAGAAAAAGAAGAAAAACAAACAACAAACATAATCCCCCCCCTCCCCAAAAAGCCAAGTCAAAATGCACATTCATTTCCATCATTAACAAAAAGAGAAAGAGAGAAAACCTGTCAAAATGCATATTCATTTTCATCATTAAATTACAATCAAACGAAGAAAAAAAAAAACCGAGTCAAATTGCATATTCATTTCCACTGTCAAATCAATGATGATTTTGGGCATTACTTTCTGATAAACAGTCAGATACATAAATATTCCCAATATGAATATCAAAACATTTGGAATTCAACACAATCCATAACATAACAACATCAAAGCCAATAAGTTAAAAAAAAAAAATCACACACACACACAAAATAAAATATGCTAGCCAAAAAACCCCACAAATTTCCCAGCCAAATAAATAATTAATTAAAAGCATACAGTCAATTTTTACACACATGTAAAGTTACACTGTCATATATTGCATAACTGACAACTCAGAAAAGTTAAGCAAAAACTACCTAAGCTTTGAGTAATAATCATGGACTTGACCAGCTTTTGGTTACTGATGTCATCAGCCTGACTTGCACAAATTTTCCAGATTGCCCTTCATACAGATTACACACATGCACATGCACACGCACACGCACGCGCGCACACACCACACACACGCGCGCGCGCGCGCGCACACACACAACACACACACACACACACACACACACACACACACACACACACACACACACAAGGAGGCATTAAGTCATCTCCTCTTTCTTAGTGTACCTCTTCCCCAAACACCCCCATCCCCAAACACACACACACACAATGAGGTATTTAAATCCCATCTCATATCACACCATTATCCCCCCCCCCCCCCCCCCCCACACACACTTTTGCTCAATCTATTCTTAGATACTGAGCATATAGAGTTCCTTTCATAATTTCCCAAAATACTCTCTCTCTCCTTCTCTTTCTCTCCCCCCAAAAGTTTTTTTATAAAAAGATTTAAAAATGTTTTCAAACAATCTCTTTTAAACTATGATGCTGATACAGCACAAAGAAGAAAAGCAAACAACAGGCATCATCCCCCCCAAAAAAAATCCACTCAAAATGCATAATCATTGCCACCATTAAATCAAAGATGGTTTTGGGCATCACATTCTGACAAATAGGTCATATATATCCAGAATTTTCAAAAATATCAAAGCATTTTCATATCAACACAATCCGTCTTGTAACAACCCCACAGCCAATAAATATCTTTTAAAAGTTCACACACGCACAAAAAAGAAAAAACACAAACTAAAAAAAACAAAATTCACAGCCAAATCATTAAAAACAAACAGCCAACTCCTACACACATAACATTACAATGTTATTTACTGCGTAACTGACAACTCAGGAAAGTTTTGCAAGCTGACTGATAGTTGTTTGCAAAAACAAGTTTTTAGTCATGTTCATGGACTTGACCAGGTTTTTGTCACTGATATCTGTTGACTTGCAAAAATTTTCCATGTTGCCCATCATACACAATACACACACACACAAATGAGGAGGTAATTAAGTCACATCTCCTCTTTCCTAGTCTAACCCCCCCCCCCAAACAACACACACACGCCCACCACGCACACACACACACACACACACACACACACACACACACACACACACACACACACACACACACACACACAAAGCAGATCGCTGCTTACTCAATGTACCATCTGGAAATAAAAATTTGATTGATTGATTGATTGACACACACACACACACGAGGAGGAATTTAGTCACATCTCCTCTCACCTAGTCTATACCCCCCTTGAAAAAAAAGAAGAAATAACTCCCCTAAAACGAACCCCCCCCCCCCCACACACACACAAATGAGGAGGCATTTAGTCACATCTCCTCTCGCCTAGTCTAATCCCCTCCCCCCCCCCCAACAAAGCACACACACACACACACACACACACACAAATGAGGAGGCATTTAGTCACATCTCCTCTCGCCTAGTCTAATCCCCTCCCCCTCCCCCCAACAAAGCACACACACACACACACACACACACACACACACACACACACACACACACACACACACACACACACAAGGAGGTATTTAGTCACATCTCCTCTTTCCTAGTCTATGCCCCCCCCCCCCTCCCCCTGAAAAGAAACAACTCCCCAAAAACAAACACACACAAAAAACACACACACAAAAAACACACACACAAGGCATTAAATCCTATCTCGTATCACATTATTACCCCCCCCCCCCCCTCAACACACACACACACCTTTGTTCAATCTAAGATACTGATCAGATTGCCCATCAAATACAATACATGCACGTGCGCACACACACACACAACACAAATGAGGAGGCATTCAGTCACATCTCCTCTTGCCTAGTCTAAGTCCCCCCCCCCCCTCCTCCAAACAAAACACACACACCCGCATGCACCCCCCCCCCCCCCCCCACACAACACACACATGAGGAGGCATCTAGTCACATCTCCTCTCACCTAGTCTACCCCCCCCCCCTTCCCCCAACAAAGCACACACAACACACAAATGAGGAGGCATTTAGTCACATCTCCTCTTGCCTAATCTACCCCCCCCCCTCCCCCAACAAAGCACACACACGCACGCACGCACGCACGCGCGCGTGCACACACACACACACACACACGAGGAGGAATTTAGTCACATCTCCTCTTTCCTAGTCTACACCCCCCCCTCCCCCTAAAAACAACCCCCCCCCCCAAAACAAATCACACACACAAAAAAACTCACACACACACACACACCAACACACACACACAACACACACACACACACGACACACACACACACACACACACAAAGTGACACACACAGGCATTAAATCCCATCTCATATCACATTATTACCCCCCCCCCCCCCCACACACACATTTGTTCAATCTAAGATACTGATCAGATAGCCTTCCTTTCATAGATTCCTAGAATACTCTCCTCTTTCTAGCCAAAAAACCACAAAAGTATATCAAAAGATTTTAAAATAAGTTTTCAAACCATCTCTTTAAAACTATGATGCTGATACAGCACACAAAGATAAAAAGCAAACAACAGAAATCATCAAAAGAAGAGGGAAAAAAAAACATATGAAAATGCATATTTTCATTTCCACCATCAAATCAAAGACTCTTTTGGGCATCACATTCTGACAAACGTGTCACATAATGTCAAGAATTTCCATAAAATATCAAAACATTTGATATCAACACAATCTATATAACTAACTCACAGCCAATCAATAATAATATTTAAAAAATGTTCACACACAAAAAAAATAAAATGCACTAACAACAACAAAAAAAACCAACAAAATTTCTGACCAAATGAAATTAGACAGATAGCCAACTCATAGACACATAAAATTACAATGTCATATACTGTGTAACTGACAACTTGGAAAAGTTATGAAAGCTGACTGATGGTTGTCTGCAAAAACTGACTAAGCTTTGAGTAATGTTCAGGGACTTGACAGGTTTTGGGTCACTGATATCAGTCAGACTAGTAAAAATGTTCCATGTTGCCCATCATACACAATAGTGAATATATGCACACAACCACACACACACACACACACACACACACACACACACACACACACATGCGCGTGCGCGCGCGCGCGCACATACACACACAAATGAGGAGGAATTTAGTCACATCTCCTCTCACCTAGTCTAACCTCCGCCCCCCAAACACACACACACACACACACACACACACACATAAGGAGGGATTGAGTCACATCTCCTCTGACCTACTCTACCCCCCCCCCCCCCCCCCAACAACACACACACACACACACAAGGAGGCATTGAGTAACATCTCCTCTAACCTACTCTTCTGCCCCCACCCCCCCCTCCAACAAAACACACACACCAAGGAGGCATTGAGTAACATCTCCTCTAACCTACTCTTCTCCCCCCCCCCCTCCAACAAAACACACACACACACAGAGGAGGGATTGAGTCACATCTCCTCTCACCTCACCTAGTCTAGCCCCCCCCCCCCCCCCCCCCCCAACAACACACACACACACACAGGCATCGTCACATCTCTCTCAGTGTACCCCCCTCCCCCCCCCCACACACATACACAGAGGCATTAAATCACATCTTATATCATTATTATTCCCAGAATACTCTCTCTCCCCTTCTCTTTCTCCCCCCACCCCCTACCAAGTGTAAATAAATTATAGGTAGATTCAAAAAAATTGTTTTGAAACAATCTTTTTCAAATTGTGATGCTGATGCAACACAAGGAAGAAAAGCAACCAATAGACATCATCAAAAAAAGAAAAGAAAACCCCAGTCAAAATGCATATTCATTTCCATCATTAAATCACAATCAAAAGAAGAACAAAAAACCCCAGTCAAAATGCATATTCATTTCCATTGTCAAATTCAAGATTTTGAGCATTACTCCCTGATAAAAATGTCACATACATAAATATTCCCAATATGAATATGAAAACATTTGGAATTCAACACCCGTAATATAAGTAACTCACAGCGCAACTTTTAAAAAAAAATTCCCACACACAAAGAAAAAAATACACAAGCAAAAAATAAATAAATAAAATATATATATACACACACATACAATGCACATGTTTCACATCTCTCACCATGTTCTCCACCCTACTACTCACCCCAAACATAAACACACACATACACACACAAGGCATTAAGTCACTTCTCTCACACATCCCCCCCCCCAACACACACACACACACACACACACACACACACACACACACACACACACACACACACACACACTTACACTCTCTCTCTCTCTCTGATCATATGTCATCAGTTTTGACTTGCATCACTTTTCCAGGTGACCCATCACACACATTACAACCTCATAATCCCTGCCCCCTCATCCAACATGCACTCACACACTGTTCTTCGATCTAAGGTACTAATCTGATGTCTTTCATTTCATAAAATTTCCAACATACACCACCTCTATCTTTTTCTATAAAAAAAAGTTTGTTTTCATAGAAACTATATTAAACTATGATGCCAAAACACAAAAAAGTTAAAACAACTCACACACATACCAAAAAAAAAATCTTTAAGTGAATATTTCTTTCCTTTATTCAACATAGTTTTGTTCATTACTCTCTGACAAAGATGTCACATGCTAATTTTTTTTTAATGTTAACATTGTCATGGATAGGCATAGGCCTATCACAGCTTATTCTCTGTTCAACACAGATTGAATTACAACTAATTCAGCACATAAATAGATCAATTTGAAAAATGAACAACACACACATTTCATCTAGATTCAATCCACACACACACACACACACACACACACACACACACACACACACACACAACACACACACACATTCAGATAGCATACCATCATTAATGCACAAGGGCCATCTCTCTCCATGTCTGGTCACATGAAAAATAAGCAACTTGAAAAAATCATGTCAGTTGACTGTTGAATATTTGCAAAACTGCCTAAGGATTTCAGTAATCTTTGACTACTTAACACCTTTTGGGTACTGATATCAGTCTGACTTGCATCATTTTCCCAGGTTGCCCATGATACAGATCACAACCACATGTATGCATGCAGCCCCCTCCCCCCCTCACCACACAAAACACACATATACACACACACGTGCGAGGAGGAATTTAGTCACATCTCCTCTCCCCCCCCCCCATCCCACACCAAGCACACACACACACACAAACACACACACATTTCGAGGAGGAATTTAGTCACATCTCCTCCCCCCCCCCCCCCCCCATCCCACACCAAGCACACACACACACACACATAAATTATACACACACATGTTCGAGGAGGAATTTAGTCATATCTCCTCTCCCCCCCCCCCCCCCCCCATCCCACACCAAGCACCACACACACACACACGTGAGGAGGAATTTTGTCACATCTCCCACCCCCCCCCCCCATCCCACAACCAAGCACACACACACACACACACGTGTGGAGGAATTTTGTCACATCAACTGCTAATTAATCCATCCCATCCCAGCCTATGTGGGGCTAACTGGTGCTATTTATAGCAGGAACTGACCACACTCGGACAAGGTAAAAGGAAAGGGCACGCTAAATTTAGCACTCTTGACTGAGTGATGTTGGATTTGGCACTGTGCCCCCAACCACACTAACACAAGGCATTAAGTCATTTCTCTCACTATCCCCCCCACCCACCAACCCCCTAACTATTCCAACTGACACACACTCTTTCTCTCTAATCATTTGAATCATAACTGGCAACTTGGACAAATTAGGCAAGCCCACTGCTGACTGCCTACAAAATCTGCCTGAGGTTTTCAGCAGTCTTCAATGCTTCACCACTTTTGGTCACTGACATCAGTTTGACTTGCATCACTTTTCCAGGTGGCCCATCATACACAGTACAACCTCATAATCCCCCCCCCCCCCCCCCCCTCAAAATCCAACTTGCACACACACGCACGTTTTTTTTCAATCTAATAATCAGATATCTATCATTTCATAAATGTTGTACATATATACCCCCCCCCCCCCCCCCCCCCCCACACACACACAGTGACACACTCTCTCAAAAAGCCAACAAAAGTACACACAAAAAAAGCGTAGCAAAAATGCTCTTTTTCACTGAATCTATACAAAACTATAATGCCAGTACACCATCCCCCCCCAAAAAAAAAAAAGAAAAAAAAAGAAAAGAAAAAGAAAACATCACATAGACGAAAAAAAACCGCAAAAAACCCCTTCCTCACCCCAAATGCACATTTCTTTCCATCATCCAACATGGTTTTGGTCCTTCTGACAAAGATGTCACATATCTTAACATGTTCACATCTACATAGTTATCACAACTTATTTTCCATTCAACATCATCTGTAGTACAATTAACTCAGAGCACTGGAATAAACAAACTAAAAAATTTTTTGAAAAAAAAAACAACAAATAAAACCCTGCACACATTTGCTTGTAGATTCACAAATATGTATGCATAGCGCACATGCGTGTGCACACACACACGCACACACATAAAACCCCAATACATATTTCTATCCATCATCCAGCATGGCTTTGGTTATTACTTTCCAACAAATATGTCATATACATGAATAAGTTAACCTTTCCATGAATATCACAACTTATTTTCTACTCAACACAATCTGCAATACAATTCACAGCACAAAAATAAATAAATTTGAAAATCTGGGATGGTAAAGGATGGGACAGGACAGTATGGGATGGGATAGGATGGCACAGTATGATACACAACAATATGCATGGTATGGGAGTATAATGTAGTATAGTGCAAAACACAGGAGAGTAATGCCATACCACTACACTACAAAGTTTCTCTTCCTGAAAATCAAACTGCCCTGCCCAAGACAGCATATAACCACAGTACAGTGCCACATTTTTTCCCTGTTTAAATCTTGCTTACGCTTGTTTGGATAGTAACAGTTTTTCAGCACAATATAGAATGGAATATTCTATTGCTGAAGTGGATTCTTCACCATACAAGCCAAAAATGTGGTTAAGTCACCACTAAACCCAAAAGTGCGATAAACAAAGTCACCACTAAAGCAAAAAATGTGATTTAAAAAGTCACCACTGAAGCCAAAAGTGTGATAAAGAAAGTCACCACTAAAGCCAAAGATGTGATAAGTCACCACTTAAGCCAAAAATGTGATAAAGCCACCACTAAAGCCAAAAATGTGATAAAGTCACCACTAAAACCAAGACAGTCACAAAAGAAAGTAACCACTTAAACAAAGATGCCATAAAGTCACCACTAAAGCCAAGAAAGTAATCAAGCCACCACTAAAGCCAGGACAGTCATAAAGAAAGTCACCACTAGCCTAAAGCCAAAAATGTCATAAAGTCACCCTTAAAAGGCAAGGATGTAATAAAAAAAAAACACCTCACTATTCAGGAAAGAATGTGATCATATCACCACTAAAGCCAACACTAAAGCCAGGACTGTGATCATGTGACATAAGCCAAGAATGCAATAAAAAAAAGTCACTACTAAGGCAAAGAATTTCATAAAGAAAACCCCCACTATCTAAAACCAATACTGATATAAAGAATTTAACTTAACTTTAAGTCACCACTAAAACATTTGTCATCTGTTATTCTGTGCCTGTCTGGAACTTTAATTTTTCTCACACAAAAAAAATGTATCTTTATTGTCATTGTTAAAGAGAATACTTTTGATAATCAAGCCTCGACTTTCATAGTTTTTCAATGGGAAGTTTGTCACAGGTTGTCAATTTTGGTTATTTTCAAAGATTCAGTTTTCACTCTGTTTTTTGTGTTTTTTTAAAATATTTTTAATCTGGTTTTTCTTTTCAAAATAGTATTCTAAGTCCAAAAATTGCCATTAAAGAATTCTGTTTAAACTGGAAGGAACATCACCCATGCGTTTGTCCCTTTCTTCTGTATCCTTTTTTTTTCTTTTCTTTCTTTAGTTTTTGTTTCTTACCCATGTTCTGTTACCCCCCCCCCCCTTTTTTTTATATTCT
Source organism: Stramonita haemastoma (assembly GCA_030674155.1). Classification (NCBI taxonomy): domain Eukaryota; kingdom Metazoa; phylum Mollusca; class Gastropoda; order Neogastropoda; family Muricidae; genus Stramonita; species Stramonita haemastoma. Next base: position 54,646,890 of record CM060329.1, read on the forward strand.
GTTCTTTCCATTTTTTCCCCAGCCTCTAATTTTGTTGCTGTTGTTGCTGTTTTTGGTTTGATGCCCATTTCTTCATTTTGCTCTTTCTGTTTGGTGATCCTTTTGCTGGTTGTTCTTGTGGTTCTACCCTTTACTTTGTTATTAACCTGCTTCTGTCTTCTTTGCGTTTTCTTCTTTTTCCATACGCTTACTTCTTTGTTTCTATTGTGCTTTTCCTTTACGAGTTCTTTTATCTTGTACTTCTTCTTCTGTTTCTTTGGCCTCTTTTGGTTCTTTTGCTTAGTCTGACGCTTCTTATTCTTTTTTTTTTTTCCAACTTACAGTTAATCTGATCTAAACAAAATGCAAACATTAAAAATGACAGACTTGGCCCAAGTCAAAAGCTGTGTGATGTCATCAAATTACCAAGGCCTACACTAAAATATTGTTATGTTGTAAAATATTGTGTTAAGATTGCCTTCAGCTATGACAAGCTCTTAACAACTTGCACTCTCCTTTAAAGGAGAAAAATCTTCTGAAGTATAGCTGCCTATAATATGGCAAGGTACTTGAACAGTCATACTTGCAAACTTCTCATTCAGTGTGTAATTTTAATCTCGCAGTGATTCTTAGATAGGATGAACAAGTGCACGTTCTGGGTGACTGGATGATCCCCCCCCCCTTCCCCCCAAATGCTAATCTGGGGAGCAGACAAAAAACAATTAAAACAAAATGAAGGTCTATGTATACATACTCTTCCCTCCTTTCATGAATCCATGCATTTGTGTCAGTATACACAATATCTCTCTCTCTCTCTCTAGCATGCACGCGCGCGCACACACACACACACACACACACACACACACACACACACACACACACACACACACACCACACACATACACACACACAAACACACACACATGCACAAAAAATAATTATCTTGGTAACTGCATTTCCTACTTAACCTCACTTTTTCTATTTAAATAAGTATTTGTTTTGCTAAAACATTCCCCCTCCTCTCTAACAGAAAACAAACAACATGTTTGCCCATTCCCTATTCTTGCTCTCACACTCACTCACACCCATGACTGTGCCATAACCATTCTCATGCCTCTTCCCATATACAGCTAGCTATCCATCCTGCCCCTTCTCACATACGTCCCCCCCCCCCCCAATCTTCTACACATTAAAAATGCAAACAAAAAAACAGAAAAAAAGTTTCTGTCACGCCTTGTATCATCATATCCATCTACCTTTTGTGTCCACATGTGGGGCCAGGTTAAAATAACAAAGGTTACTGTAAAGGTTAGTGTTAGTACATAACATTAGTAACTGGGAAAATGTTGTTGGTCAGCTGGCATGTCTGCTTGTATATATGTAAGCCATGTGGACACAATGGTACATAGACACAACGGTACCCAGCTTTTGACACTGGTTTTGGAAATTTTAAGTCACAAATCGTCTGTCCTTTCAACCATCTATGGTTGGATTTTTTATTACCATATTCCAGTTTTGAAATCAGCTCAGTGGTTTCCAGAAGCGTACCTTTGCATACAAATGGACTGTGGGTGATTTGTAAAGAACCAAAAGTAATTAAATGAAGGATCAAGCTGAAAGATTCAGTTATTTCTTGAACTTCCCCACTATTAAATTACAATTTTTCAGCTCTGAAATCAGCAATTTCCAGCTTACTGTACTTTTGAAAAATCGTGCCCGTTTCCAAAAGAACCAAAGTTGTATTAATGGCTGAAGATAGTTATCAGCCCCAAATAAAACCACAGGAGAAAAACATGCTCTTTTATGTGCTAGCCTATTTTCTGTTCCCAGTTACCTAGCCATACATATCCTACCCCTTTCTCACAATTGACAAATGAACCTAGCAGTTAGTCTAAGGAAAAAGCCCGTCCTTCTAATTATCAGTTTCCTTTTAGTACCTCTTCTACAAAATCAACGATGATTCCCCTCTTGCCTCCCCAAAACTGGTTCACATAAACGCACACACACACACACACACACACACACACACACACACACACCACACACACACATATATATATATCCACCGTGCACACATACCGATGTGTTTGATCACAATATGCAGTGAAAACACTTGTTTGTTGCTACTTCATTAATATAACCTCCGATGCTTTTGTCTATTACATAAGTTTCAAGGCATAGTTTTCACTTTGCTTTGTCATTTTGAACTCTAAATAACAAAAATCCATCCAACTGAGTGATAGGGAGATGACTTCCAGAGACTTACTGTGCATGTGCCAAATCAATTTTTACCTCCTTGGAGACTTTGTCGCCTGCAAGTCCTTGTTTGTTTCATCCATGCACTCAATTCAGTTCAATTCAATCCAAATACTTCACGTCACAGAGAAATTCATGCGGGTAACAAGCCACATATGAAAACAGTCAACATGTAAATATAATATCACTGAAAATACCACAACATAGCCTAGTATCCAAACATAAGCTCGCACCCATCCACATAACCATGCAGCTGCCCACCTGTGAAGCTCCACACACTCTCACCTATAATTAAACCTTTAATTGTTTTTCCATAATGTTCCAAGTGTGATGTTTATTTCATCATCATCCTTAATGAGAATACTTTCAATAGACGAGCCTCGACTTTCAAGGTGTTTTTCAAAGGTTGTCATTTTGGTCATTTTCAAAAGGATTCATGGTTTTGAATGTAATATTCCTCTTTTTTCATGAAAAAAATCTGAAAATTGCCCAAATGGAATTCTGTTTGAAACAGAAGAAAAATCACCCATGCTTTAACTTAAATAAACCAGGCCTACTCTTGCCTCAGTTTCCCCATACACTTCTGTGCCTGTGGTGAGTTCTTGTCAAAGCCTTTGGGGTTTGGAGGCTTGGGAGGTATGGTCATTTGAGGGACATTGTGGTGGTCACCCACCTCAGGTAGGGGACTCACTCACTCTGACTCTGCGACTGAGCCTTTACCGTCATTAGTAGGGGGCTTAGTAGGTGGTGTCCTGCATATGTTAACTCAGAACAGGCACTACTGAACACCACCACAGTGACTCAGCAGCAGTGCAGGGCCCCTCTGGCTGGTGGCCCCAAGGCGGCCTAATATTAATATGCACCCTGTGGACATCTGACCCTGAGGATGAGATATAACAAATCTGGGTATGACTGTAGCAGGGAGATTGAAATGAGCAGTGTGGGAACAGCAGGACAATGATGTCAGAAGATGAGGCAGCAACCCCCCCCCCCCCAAATACCTGTCTAAATTTATTTTTAACTATTTATTTTGTTAAAAGAAGTTTATATCATAAATCACTTATGATAACAACAATTGCATATTGCTATCATAACTCTGCTGATGAGTAATATCAAGTACTGATAAATACAACAGTTGGCACAAACAAAATATAAATTTAACCCAAGTCACTCTGAAAACTGCTGATTCTTTGGTGTTTCACCGCTTGCAAATGGTTAAGCACAGGGGCAGTATCATCTGCTACCCAACCTCCAGTAAAAGGTAAAGGTGTCCCGTGACCTAAGTGGTAGACGAGGCAGAAAAAAAAGATACCTGTCAAACATCTGTAAAACACCTACCTCTCCATTGTTGCTCATGAAGCCACTGTCACAAGTCCTCTCTCTTTTCTGCTCCTCTGCGTTAGTTCTGGGTCTCCTCTGTCATGAGCCTATAGAACAGAAAAAAGCATCATTTACTCATTAGCACAAGTGTCTACTGTAGGGTTACCCAAGTCTTCTGGTATAATCATCAGAAAAAAGCACATCATTGTTGTTCTCACTTGTTTTCAGCATTATTGTCAAATCTTTTCAGATGGCTAGAATGAGATGCCTTGAAGGTGAACAAGGCTGCATCTCCCAAAATATTCAGAAACTGAGAGAAGTTAATAAAAATTATTGTACAATGAAATTATTTCCTTTCATTCAAAAAGAAGTTGTGTTACCACTTTATAGGATTGATTTTACATGATTTTGGGGTATGTTCTATTGAAAATAATTAAATAAATAAATAAAAGACAAACCATTGGGCATCCAAGGGAAGGAAGTAGCAAAACTACTACATGGGAGAAATACCAATCCTTTTGTATGTATTTTTTTTATCTGAAGTCATCATCCTGCCACCCTGTTTAGTGTTTCTCTCACTGTTGTAATAAACAGATTTGAATTGCTTCAGATTTTTTATTAGTGAATATATGAACAAAAAGGTGCCCCCCCCCTCTCACATACCCACTTTCACTCAGCTAACCTTCAGAAAACTCAAAAGACAATTTCTGCCATCCACAAAGCACAGGTAGGAGCCACAAGTGGCACACATCACATTAGTGTTTTGTTCTTTCTTTTTTTCTGCGTAGCATTTTTTACAGTTGTTCCTTTCTTTTGTTTTTACTGGGACAATAGAATGTTTAGTAAATGTAAACATAGAAGGCTCATTAGGACCGATAGCTTCTGCATAGCTATTTGTATATGAGCATTACTGACCTACAACACAATGTGTGAAAAATAATTGAAAAAAGTCGACTGGCCGCAAATAATGGTCCACATCAGCTCGGGTTCTCAAATCATCCAGGTGGACTCCAGGGGGCGGGTAGGCACAAAGGAGGGCAGAGGGTTTCGTGATCCATGGTCCTCCATATTGTAGCCTTCATTCCTTCATTCCTGAAACACACACAAAAAAATGTTGGTTTTTTGTTGGTTTGGTTTTGGTTTTCATTTTTTTGTGTTAGCTGAAAAAAATATGCATAATAAATAAAGCACAAGAATATAGGAAGAATAAACATGCTTACATGGACAGGTGTTCACACACACACACACACACACCCTTTTTCCTCCCCCCCCCCCCCCCCCCCCCCCCCCACACACACAGCCTAGTAATTCTGTGCAGGAAAGAGTGATTACAGAGAGAAAATGCTAAATTCATGACAAATAATCATAATAATAACACTACTGATACAGTTTGTACAACTCCTCAGTTACACTGAACACAGCAAAGTGGGTTTACTCATTCAACTGACAGGTCGAAATGCCGTTGTCACTCAACATGTGTGTCGAAGCAAATTCTTATGTAAAAGCCTTATTGTCAGTTAACAATTCATTTCAACATGTCGGAACAAAGCGGAAAATGACTTCCAATGACCAGTTTTACCATTTATCAATTACAACAGAGATTATTTTAGTTTTTCTCAGATGAACATGTGCTGTCGTTTGCCATGTGATGGAACTGCTGACGGTAAATCGTTATTTTCGTCTGAGTCACTATCAGACATGGCATCCTCCAGCTCCCAAGTTTCTTCATCGCTGCTGTCGAAGAATTTAGTGTCGTTGAAACACGCTGTGGAACTCGTAATTTTGTCAAAACTGGCGTGGGCTTTGGAGACAAAGACGATAAAATTCAAGATGGTGTCGGAGAGAAAACACGTGGTCGCGTCTTTTGTTACGTGGCTTTCGTTTTATTACTTGTATTTCTATATTTTTGTCATAAAATCGTTTGTTTATGTTTATTTTCATTAAAGATGCATTTTAATAAGAAAAAATATGTTTTTATCTATAAAAATTTTCGAGTAGCGTGCATCGATCACCGGTGAGCGAAATTCAAGGGAAAGAACTGTTAGGAGATAACTAAAAACAAATTTATTGAACTGCAGGGCATATCAAAGCCAGTCACTTTCAACCCCCCACCCCCTTTTAAAAAATACTAATTTTCCTTAAAAAAGATAGCATGTGCCTGTATTACAGCTTCTCCAAAACTTCGAAATATGTTACCTTCAGTGACCTCTTCATACAATGCCAGGTCATCCTCTCAATCTTGCCAACATACCGATGTTGCTCCTGCGCACTCAGCTCATTATTTAACACACAGTAACCAACCCTTTTCGCTATTTGATAGCGCTACTTGCCCCTGAAATATGCAAGCAACAAGGCAATACACTGATACGATTGCTAATAATTATAAAGTCAACAGAGCACTGCGTTTAACAAAGCAGAGAATCAGTTTTTACCGTTATGTAGCTTTACTGAGTACCTTCTCACTGCCACCTCCACGAGTGTCGCGCGATATTACCACATGGCTTGGAGTCTGAATACCGGAAGGATGTAGGCATAAGCGTATTCTACTAAAACAAAAGGGAACACTTGGGCATGAAAGGTTTCGAAGGCTTTTGCTTGGTGTTTATAAACTTATTGTCGTTTTGTGGTGCGTAGCAATTGTGTTCTGGCTAATTTCCAGCTGTAGAAATTGTTTGAAATAAAGAGATTTTTTTAAAATGTCTAATATAGTGTTAAGGGGATTGGGTGGGTGGGTGCGTGCATGCATGCGTGCGCGCACGTGTGGTGTGTGTGTGTGTGTGTGTGTGTGTGTACGCGTGC
>CM060329.1:54658243-54663243 GCA_030674155.1 Stramonita haemastoma
CTGCCTGTCTCTCTTTCTCTTTGTCTTTCTGACAGTCTATCTGTCTGTCTGTCTGTCTGACTATCTTGTCTCTCTGTGTGACACAAACACACACACGAACGCTAATTTGCACGCACGCGAGCACGCGAGCACGCACGCACACACGTACGCACGCACACACACACACATGTACGTGCATGTGCATGTGAGGTCTCTGTCTGTCTATCTGTCTGTCTCACACACACACAAACAAACAAACACACACACACACACGCACACACACAAACAGACACACATATCCACACACACACACACACACACACACACACACACACACACACACACACACACACACACACACACACACACACACACACACACACAGAGTGCATGTGCAATCACACACAATTTTCTCTCACCTACTCTCTCACACACACTCACAGACACACCAGACACACTGTCACCCATACCCCACCCCTACCCCCCTCTTCCCCAAATATCTCTCCCCCCCACCCCCCTCTCCTCTTGGAAACAGCTTCCAGCCGGCCAATCATTTCCTTCCTTCCTGTGCTGTGTCTGTCTTTGAAGACCTTCCGCCCATTGTTGTTGCTTTTTTCTCTGCCACAAATGGGAGGTAATTGAAGGACTTTCGTGGCAAGGTGTGAGTTGTCAGACTTGATGTGTGTCATGGCAACAGCCAGTGCATGTCATCATTGGTTTGGTTTCTGTCTGTTTCTGTCTCTCTGTTTTTGTTTCTCTCTGTCTCTGTCTATAAGTCTGTCTCTGTTTCTCTGTCTCTTTGTCTCTCTCTCTCTCTATCTCTCTCTCACTCACTCACTCACTCACACAGATGGGAACAGATGACATTTACAAAACTGCATACACATGGGGACCGGTTGTAAAAAAGCACATGAGTGCTTATTCCATTGTCCTCGATATAAAAGAATGAATAATAAAAAAATAAATTAAATAAATAAACAAATAACACTCTCTCACACACAAGGAGATGACACAGACACGGTTTTTGTCAGGGCAGGATAAAAAAAAAAAGGTTGTGTAAACTTAATCTTTTACCCCCGGTAAAGACATTTTTTGACTTGACTTCTCTCCTTCTCTGTCTCTGTCTGTATGTCTGTCTGTCTATCTGTCTGTCTGTCTGTCTGTCTGTCTGTCCTGTCTGTCTGTCTGTCTGTCGTCCTGTCCTGTCTGTCCGTCCCGTTCCGTCCGTCCGTCCGTCCGCCGTCCGTCCGTCCGTCCGTCCGTCCGTCCGTCTCGTCCGTCCGTCGTCCGTCCGTCGTCGTCCGTCCGTCGTCGTCCTGTCTGTCTGTCTGTCTGTCTCGTCTGTCTGTCTGTCTGTCTGTCTGTCTGTCTGTCTTCTTCTCTCTTCTCTCTCTCTCTCTCTCTCTCTCTCTCTCTCTCTCTCTCTCTCTCTCTCTCTCATCTCTCTCTCTCTCTGTTCTCTCTTCTCTCTCATTTCTCTCTCGTGTTGTGTGTGTTGTATGTATGAGTGAGTGTGTGTGTGTGTGTGTGTGTGTGTGTGTGTGTGTGTGTGTGTGTGTGTGTGTGTGTGTGTCTGTGTGTCTGTGTGTCTGTGTGTCTGTGTGTCTGTGTGTCTGTGTGTGTCTGTGTCTGTGTCTGTGAGGACTCTTTTGTTTGTTTTTGATGAACGATTGGTGTGTGTCGTTCTTCTTATTGTTGTTATTGTTGTTTTCTACTGTCGTTGTTGTCGATGTTGTGGTTGGAGTTGTTTTCGGTCTTGTTGCTGCTGCTGCTGCTGCTTGGGTTTCTTTTGTTGCTGTCATTGTTGTTACCCCTGCTGGTTTTGTTGTCAGCGTTTTTTGTTGTTGTTGTTGTCATGTTGCTGTTGGTGTGTTCTTGTTGTCGTTGTTGTTGCTATTGCTGCTGCTGCAGCTGTTGTTAAGATTTGTGTTTGTTGCTTGAGGAAACAGGATGGGGGTATTACTCTTTGTTAGTCTCCGATTAATGATATGGGTGCATGTGTATTTGGTTGGCTGATTGGCTGGTTGGCGGGTTGGTTGGTTGGTTGGTTGGTTGGTTGGTTGGTTGGTTGGTTGGTTGGTTGGTTGGTTGGTCGGTAAAGTCAAGTCAAAATGTTATTTCCAGATTGTACATTGAGTAAGCAATAAATTTGCTTTTTTTCATCAAGCCATCTATCTAGCAAAAAAACCAAACAAAACAAACGAACAACCCCCCCCCAACCCAAATAAACGAAACAAACAAAAAAACCAAACAGTTGGTTGGTTGGTTTGTTAATTTCTTGGCTGGTTGGTTGGTTGGATTGTTGGTTGATTGATCGGTAGGCTGCTTGCTTTTTTGGTTAGGTATGTCAATGGTTTGTTGGTTGTTTGGGTGTGTGGCTGGCTGGCTCGTCAGTTTGCCATGTCGTGGAGTTTGACCAGGAGAAGGGGGAGGGGGTGAGATGTGGGTGGTTGGTTGGTTGGTTGGTTGGTTTGTTCGACGGTTATTCAGTTAGTTGTTCAGTTAGTTGTTTGGTCTGTTGTTCATGTGTGTGCGGTTTTTTGTTGTTGTTGTTTAGTTTTCTTTGCTAAATTGTTTATTACATTTGTTTCCTTTCTTAGTTGTGTTTTTTTTTTCGCTCTGTCAGTTAATTGTGTGCCTTGCTTTGTTTTCATTTCTGATGCGCTCACACGCGCGCGCATGTGTGTGTATGTGTGTGTTTATGTGCGTACGTGCGTGCATGCGTGCGTGTGTGTGTATAAGTCTCTGTCTGTCTGTCTCTCTGTTTGTATTTACATAGAGAGAGAGGAGGGGGAAGAGAGATGGAAAGAGGGAGAGAGAGAGAGAAAGAGAGAGAGGGAAGGAGAGATAGAGAATCGCACATACACACACACAAAAACACACACACACACACACACACACACACACACACACACACACACGCGCGCGCGCGCGCGCGCGCGCGCGCCACACACCCACACACCCACACCCACATCTACACCCACACACACACCCCACACACCCACACCCACCCACCCACCCACACACACACACACACACACACACACACACACACACACACACACACACACACACACACACACACACACACACACACACACACACACACACACACACACACACACACACAGAGTTCGCACAAACATGGGAATTATTTTCTGAAATGAGTGTTTACCTCTTCGTATCTTTTTTTCTATATGCACAAGGAGATAGAAAATAATACAACAGTGATTGCATCGGCAAACTTGGAGCTAATGTGAACATTTGAAATGGCTGCCCCCAAAATCACAGTTACACTGTACTGCTAAGCCACAGTTTGCTGAAGACGACGGCGGAATTCTAGTACTTATGGAATCACGAGTTCAAATCTCCGCTGTTTTTGAATAATCTAAGGTTTAGGAGGTATTTTATCATCTGCCCAGAACAGCCTTTTGTACAGGCCTACCAGGGCCGTGCTCCCTCTGTCTTTTTGTCTCTGTATCTGTTTTTCTGTCTGTCTGTCTGTCTGTCTGTCGCCTCCATTCTCTGCTCTCTCTCTCTGTCTCTGTCTGTCTGTGTCTTCTGTCTGTCTGTCTGCTGTCTTGCCTTCTCGTCCTGTCCGTCTCGTGTCTGTCTGTCTCTGTCTCTGTCTGCTTCCTCCGTCCGTCCTTCTCGTCTCTGTCGTTGTCGGTCTGTCTTCTCCTCTCTCCTCTCTCTCTCTCTCTCTCTCTCTCTCTCTCTCTCTCTCTCCTCTCTCTCTCTCTCTCTCTCTCTCTCTCTCTCTCTTCTCCTCTCTCTCTCTCTCTCTCTCTCTCTCTCTCTCTCTCTCTCTCTCTCTCTCTCTCCTCTCTCTCTCTCTCTCTCTTCTCTCTCTTCCTCTCTCTCTCTCTCTCTCTCTCTCCTCTCTCTCTCTCTCTCTCTGTCTCTCTCTCTGTTCTTCTAGTATACTGTTTGTATCATATCTTTCTATCTCTATCCTATATCTTTTCATCTTCTATATATATATATTATATATATAGATATATATTTATTTATTTATATCTTGTGTGTATGTGTTTGCTCTGTGTGTGTATGGTGGTGTGTGTGTGTGCGCGCGCGCGGTGTGGTCAGAAGATCAGTAGCATGCTCAGATCTCGTATGTGTTCATAGAGTTACGAAGCACGAAGACAGCACCGTACCGGCTGTCTACTCAGCATAATTATTGAATTGATAAGATAGAGAGATGATAGAGAGAGAGAGAGAGAGAGGAGATGAGAGAGAGAGAGAGAGTAGAGAGAGAGAGAGAGAGAGGAGAGATAGATGAGAAGACAGAAGCGACAGAAGACAGACGACAGAAGACAACAGACAGACAGACAGACAACAGACAGAGACAGAGATGAAGGACAGAACATAAGACAGAGAAAATGACAGAGAAGAGAAAAGACAGGATGAAGGAGAGAGATATGAGAGAGAGAGAGAGAGTAAGGAAGGCAAAGCAAAAGCACGAGAGAGAGAGAAGAGAGAGGAAGAGAGAGAGATGAGAGGAGAGAGAGCAGCATGATGGAAGAGAGATCGTTAAGAGAGAAGAGAAAGAGAGAGAGATAAAAGTAACATAGGTACAGAAGAGAGAGAGAGAGAGAAGGCAGTAAAAGAGAAGGAAGGATGACAGGCAGACTCAGAACAGAACAGATTGACAATAAAAGATGATGAAGAACAAAGAGAAGGGCGCAGACAGAGATGACAGCAGACAAGATTGCAATAGACAGACTAGAACAGAAAAGCCAGAAAATTGCACAAACACGCAATTGACTTCTGAAATGACTGACAAGGTGATGCCATTCTGCAAAGAGATAAAATCAGCAAACCATGTTCTGATGCCAATTCAGCCATTGTACATGTTGTGGACCTCCCACTCACTGTTACCTTCTTCTTGTTGTTCATCCTATTCTCCTCCTCCTCCTCCCCTCTCCTCCTCCTCCTAACTTCTTGTTCTTCTTGTTCTCTTCCTCCCCCCCCTCCTCCCCCCCTCCTCCTCCTCCTAACATCTTGTTCATCTTGTTCTT
>CM060329.1:54668243-54688243 GCA_030674155.1 Stramonita haemastoma
CACAGCAAACGGAGCCCTATGACCCCCTGTGGGAAGATAACAGAATAGAACAGAGTTAAATATGGGTAGGATGGGATGGGATAGGATAGGATAGGATAGGAATGGGATAGGAATGGGATAAAGATGGAAGGATGGAATGGATAGAGTAGAATTGAAATAGAACAGAATAGAACAGAGTTAATAAGATAGGATGGTATGGGATAGGATAGGATAGGATAGGATAGGATAGGTACAGGATAGGACAGGATAGGATCGGATAGGATGGAGGTGATAGGATAGAGTAGAATTGATAGAACAGAAATAGAAATAGGGTAAGATAGGATAGGATAGGATAGGGTAGGAAGGTAGGATAGGTAGGGTAGGATAGGGGATAGGGATAGGGTAGGGGTATGGGTAGGGCAGAAGAGAAAGACGAGAAAGAAGAAAATAGAAGAAGAGGAAGAGAAGGGAAGGGAAGGAAGAGAAGAGAACGGAAAGAAGTAGAACAGAACAGAAACAGAACAGAACAGAATAGAATAGAACACAACACAACACAACACAACACAACACATTAAAATAGAATAGGATAACAGATCACAACAGAATAAGATAGAACAGAACAGAAAAGAATAGAGTAGAACAGAGTAGAACATATTAGAGTTGACTAGAACAGAGTAGAATAGAATAGAATAGAATAGAATAGAATAGAATAGAAAAGTAGAGTAGAATAGAGCAGAACAGAGTAGGGCAAAAATGCATACTTCAGTCAGCGTCAGCATGCAATCCCGGTTTAGTTTCAAGCCATCTAGCTTGGTTTGTTTTATTTTATGTTTAAAAGCTTCTGGCGATAACGGTGATTACAGAAACCCAGCAATGCCCTGATAATCATCATTCCTTGCCAGCGGTTACAATTATGATTCCACAAGCGAACGTTGCTGATGTGATGTGAAGCGCGTCTGTCAGTCATCATTTTATAAAAAGCTGAGTGCTTCAAGAACTTAAGCCGCTATGGATGCTCTACAAGTGTTCGGATGTTTTTGTTGTGTGTGTGTGGACTGGTTTTAATCACATACACCCACACGCACGCACGCACGCACACACACACGCACACATGCACGCCCACGCCCGCACACGCACACACACACGCGCGCGCACGCACGCGTCTGAGCACACGCATGCTCGCAAACACACACACATGCACAGACACACGTGCAAGCACGTGTGCACACACAAATACACATACAAATACACGCTCACAAACACACACACACAAACGAGCACACACATACACATGCACACACATAAATACACACACACATACCTATACCCATACCCATCCACCCACTCCCACACACACACACGCACACACACGCACAAACACACACCTACACCCACACCCACCCATTCCTGCCCCCCCCCCCCACACACACACACCTACACCCCCCACCCCCCACCCCCCACACCTCTCTACAGAATCATGCTGACTGGCTACAGTCCAGCAGTGTCTGTGATGCTGAAGAGAAAATAACCGAGTTCATTCCAGAATCGATGCCAACAGGTCACTGATCTGCCCACTTTGTACAGACACTGCACGCACACTGCTGCAGACAGCCAGACAGACTGCACAGCTGTCCACAGACACAGGCTGTCTGCTGTCTGTCTGTATTTGACCTGTCTGTCTGTTTGTTTGTTCCTGGGTTTGTTTGTCTTCTTGTGTTTGCGTCAGCGTTTTTCCTAATTGTCTCTAGGGTACGGGATAGCTCAGTGCAGTGGTCAGAGCGCTCGCTTTCCCCCAAGTCAAAGTTAAGCAGTATGGAGCGTAGTTACCAGTTGGATGGGTGACCGTTTTGTGTCTTTGCTTCAGGACAGTTCCCCAGTTCACCCAGCTGTAAATGGGTACCTGCCCTCTTTAGGGTCAGGGAAGGTAAAGCAGCGAGGGAGAGGAGATGGGCGCCGACCTCAATATGCTGACCCCTAGAGAAGCCGAGGTCTCTGATGCCTCGCTCCTCTACAACCACATAGGTTATGGGACATCTTTACCTGTTTTTACCTATTTATCAGTCTGCCTGTCAGTGGGTGTCTGTCTACCTTGCTGCAGACAGCCTCACACTTGTCCACAGACAGAGGCTGTCTGTGTTTCTGTCTGTTTGCCTGTCTGTCTCCTTGTTTGTTTCTCTGTCAGTATCAGTGTCCTGTCTGTTTGCTTGTCTGTCTGTCTGTCTGTCTGTGTGCTCTCTCAGAGCAAAACAAAATTGGCTTTATTACTCACAAAACTGTATTTTGTTTTGGTTCTATCCAGCTTTGGTATCAATAGAAAGAAGCCGAAGGGCAGTTTCAACATTAGCAGAGAGGTTCGGTTACATCTCTCCCCCTTTTCAGGGACAAAAAACCATGGGCATGAAAAACTGGAACAATGGCACACAGCTTCGTGTGTGGGATATTGTTGCTAACCCATTAGCAGAACATTTTCATGTGTTCGACCATTACAATATAGGAATGTCTTGCTTTGTTCTGTTTTGTGGGATGGGTTGGTTTTTTGTTGTTGTTGTTGTAATGTTGACTAAAAATGGGGGCATATTGCATGGGTGATGATAGAGGAGAAAGGAGTGTGTGTGTGTGGTGGGGGGGGTGTTTGGTGTGTGTGTGTGTGTGTGTGTGGGGTGTGTGTGGTGGTGTGTGTGTGTGTGTGTGTGTGTGTGTGTGTGTGTGTGTGTGTGTGTGTGTGTGTGTGTGTGTGTGGGAGGGGGGTATGTGGGTGTATGTGGGTATATATGTTTGTGTTTTTATTTGTGTGTGTGTATTTATCTTCTTTTTTTTTTAATTCTTCTTTCAATGAATAAAACTTATAATTATGCTTTTAAATACTTTTTGTACATTTAGAGTCTATGCGCATGTGGTTTTGTAAATTGTGTCCCCCTTAGGACACGTGTGTGTGTGTGTGTGTGTGTGTGTGTGTGTGTGTGTGTGTGTGTGTGTGTGTGTGTGTGTGTGTGTGTGTGTGTGTGTGTGTGTCTGTGTCTGTGTCTGTGTGTGCGCGCGTGTGTGTGTATGTGTGTGTGTGTGTGCACGTACGCCTAGGCACTTGCATAAGTGTGTATGCGCATATATGTGTGTTTTCACACACGCAATACACACGCAAGCACGCGCACCTGCATACTTGCATGATCATGCGCCTGGTGTGTCTGGGTGAGAGCGTGCGCAGTAGTTTGTTTTGAATGCTGCTGCGCTGCATGCCTTTTTGTAAGGGAAGGAAGGAAGTGGCCCAGTGATGCATAATGGCTGGCCATGCCCAGTGGCTACACCCCACACACACACAGACAGAGGCACGTTGCTGATTTGTCCAATGGCCGGTTTGTCATGAATCCCGTAAAATGCTGCATGCTTGAAGAGCTAGTAGTGAAAGGCATGGACATTAGGCTCTTGGAAGTTATGGGGGGTTGAGAAGGGGGGGGGGGGGGTATGTGGTGTGTGTGGGGGAGGGGGGGGTGAGTGTATGTGTGTGGTGGGTGTGGTGTGGTGTGGTGTGGTGTGTGTGTGTGTGTGTGTGTGTGTGTGTGTGTGTGTGTGTGAGTGTGTGTGGGTGTGTATGTATGGGTGTGTGGGTGTGTATGCATGTGAGTGTGTATACATGTGGGTAGGGCCTATGTGCGCGTGCGTGCGTGCATGCATGCGTGTGTGTGTGTGTGTAAGTGTGTGTGTGTAAGTGTTTGTGTGTGTGTGTGTCGTGTGCGTGCGTGTGTGTGTGTGTGTGTGTATGTGTGTGTGTGTGTGTTAGGGTGAGTTAGTATGTGTGTGTGTGTGTGTGTGTTTGTGTGCGTGCGCGTGCGCGTGTGTGTGAAATAAAAGAATAAATAAATAGATAACAAATACATAAATAGACAAAGTGATAAATAAAGAGAAACATGAATTAAAAAAAAGTAAATAAATAAAAGATCGCATAAATAAATGAATAAATAAATAAATCAAAATTCAAGTAATCAGCTCGAGCATGGACGTTACATTACCTCTTGGAGGAAGTTTCACTGGCCTGTTTTGGTCAGAAGCTGATTGGCACAGACACACCTGTAGATTGCAATATGTGCGTATGTGGTGTGCGTGCACGGCTTGATTATAGGATAGCATGATTATTCTTGTTAGTGGGGGGAACTTGAACTAAGATGGGTGGTAGTGGTGGTGGTGGTGAGGGTTGTGGGTGGGATATGTGCGTGTGTTATTTATTTATTTATTTATTTATTCTTTTATATCGAGGATAATGGAATAGCACTCATGTACTTTTTTTTTTTACATCCAGTCTCCGTGTGTATGCAGTGTATGCGTGTGTGTGTGTGTGCGCGCACGCGTGTGTGCGCATGCTTGCGCGCGCGAGAGAGAGCACTTTCATTCTGTTTTTGACTCTGTCTGAATCCCGATACACATACATGCATATATTTTCGTACATGCAAAAAATACATATGTCTGTACATGAAAATATCTACACTTCTTCGTTTCTGCCTTGCGTCTGCTCTCGATGCTCAATCCCCTGGCCTGCACCTGTTTTCTATTTACAAAGAAAACTCTGCACAAACAGAGCTGATAGCTGTAAAATGATAGGGCCTTACTTTGTGACCTGAACCTGTTAGCTACATACATACATACATATATTTTTTGTTTGTTTATTTTGATGCTGTGCAGATGTCTGATGTCAAAATATGTAATCAAAGCGAAATTGCTTTTCCTTGAAAAAAGAGAATGACAGAAGTCTGTAAAAAGGAAAGTTAAGAAGAGAGAAAGATATGAGGAAGGCTAGAAAGAGTGAGAAAAAAGATTTGGCAAAAAAATGGAGATAGAATAAAGGTGAAGGAAAGACATACGGACAGACAGACAGACAGACAGACAGACAGACAGACAGACATGCGAACAGACACAGGCGGAAATTAGAAAGTAAGAAATGAGAAGAAAGAAACAGATACGGGGAGTGGAAAGAACAGAAAAATAGAAAACAAAAAAGTGAAGAAAAAAAAAGAAACGACCGAACAATAGAAGAAAGAAAGCAACGAATGAAAGAAAACAAAAATGATCAAAGAAGAAAGTAAAGTGGCAATAACACAAAAGCAAAACACGCTCCCCGCCCCCCCCCCCCCACCCCCCGCCCCCCACCCCCCCGAAAACAACTTTTAAAAAGACAGACAGACAGGGAAAAAAAAAAGAAACAAAACACACACACACACACAAAGAAAATTGATAACAAATACATAAAAACATTAAACAAAAGTAAACAAGCAAGAAAAAGTCAAACCAAATAAAAGAAAAAAAACATCCCAAAGAGCAAAAAAAAAAAAGAGGGGGGGGGCATGAAAGATGACAGAAAGTTTTTAAAAAATTAATAAAACAAAAAGGAAAAAAGAAAGACAGAACAAACGAAAGAAAGAAAAAAAAAGAACAAAAGAAAAGAACAAAAGAAGAAAAGGAAACGCAAAGAACAAAGAAAGATAGAAATAAACAAACACAAAACCCAATCCTACAGAGAAAAAAGCAAGAAGGATCAAAGAAAGAAAACGTAAAGAAAACAATCTAAAACACAAAAAGGAGGAGGAGAAGAAGAGGAGGCGGAAGAAGAAGAAGAAGAAGAAGAAGAAGAAGAAGAAGAAGAAGAAGAAGAAGAAAGAAGAAGAAGAAGAAGAAGAAGAAGAAGAAGAAGAAGAAGAAGAAGACGAAGAAGAAGAAGAAGAAGAAGAAGAAGAAGAAGAAGAAGAAGAAGAAGAACAAGAACAAGAACAAGAACAAGAACAAGAGCAAGAAGAAGAACAAGAAGAACAAGATCAAGAAGAACAAGAACAAGAACAAAAAAAACAAGAAGAACAAGAAGAAGAAAAGCCAGATGATGAAGAGAAGGAGCCGAAGCCTTATGACAAAGTGGTGTGTTGTGACAGGGAAGGTGTGATCAAGGGCAGGGCAGGACAGAGGCCTGTATTCAGCCAGCTCCTTGCCTTGAAATCAGACACACAGCTTTCATCACCCTGTTTTCAGCTTCAGGTTTACCCTAATTCACAAAAATTTAATGTCCCTCACCCCTCCTCTCCTCCACAGAGAGAGAGAGGGGGGGGGAGGAGAGAGAGAGATATGGACAGACAGATACAGAGACACAGAGAGAGACACAGAGACAGTGACAGACAGATAGACAAAGAGGGGGGAGGGGCAGATAAAAAGAAATCACTAGCCAAATAAACTAAAAACAATAAATAAGAAATACAAATAAAGGTAGAAAAAGGGTAAGAACTAGAACGAAAATCAGTGAATGGTCAGGAAAAAAAACAAACAAGCAAACAAAAAAATAAGACCGTTTTCTTTCTAAAGAAAAAGAATGAAACCAAGAAATAAAAAAAAAACTAAGAAAGAAAGAAAGCAAGCATGATAGAAAGAAAGAAGGAAAGAAAGAAAGGAAAAAAGAAAGAAAAAAAGAACAACAATGCAAGAACAACAGCATCTGCAAAGTGGAGAATGGTATTTGCTTGAAAGTTATGTGCCCTTCTGTCTGTCTGTCTGTCTGTGTCTGTCTGTCTGTCTGTCTGTCTGTCTGTCTGTCTCTCTCTCTCTCTCTCTATCTATCTATCTATCTATCTATCTATCTATCTATCTATCTATCTATCTATCTATCTATCTATTTTCTATCTATCTATCTATCTATCTATCTATCTATCTATCTATCTATCTATCTGTGTACTTTTTACTTGACTTTTGTTCTGGTTTGGTTTTTTGTTGTTATCTAATGGCAATAATAAACAAGTCAGTCGCTAATACGTGGGTAATTCGTGCATCATTAGCCAAAGACACTAAGTAAGGAGGTAAGTATTAATGCACAGTGCACTTTTGTGGTGGGATGTATCGTATTGTGTTTGCGTGCGTGTGAACGTGTGCGTATGTGTGTGTCTGGGATTTTTTTGTGAAGTTGTGATTTACTTTCTTCAAAGGTGTAAAAGAATATCCCCACACATGTTCATAACATACCCCCCCCCCCCCCCACCCCCCATTCAAAAAAAGAAAAAAAAAGCACCAAAAACTGAACGGAAGAAGAAGACCACTCACAATGCATACACCAGAGCGGAAGTCCTTCAGCTGCGCGCACAGTTCATCCGGGTACACTGTGACGTTGTGATTTTGTGAACATAGCGTACTGTTGGTCACACGCCACTTCCGGATCCGGGGCTTCACCGGCTCTCCTGAAACCAAATCCCAAGTTTAAAAGAAAAAAAAACGTTTTAATGCTTTGACTTCATCTGGGGTCAAGATATAGCGTACTCGTCTAGAAAACCAGAGTCGTGGGTTCGATCTCCGTTTAAACTGGGATAACTCAGTGGTCAGAGCACTCGCTTTCCCCAAGCTAAGGTTAAGCAGCATCGAGCGTGGTTACCAAGTGGATGGGTGACTGTGTGCGCGCCTGCGTTTAGTACAATCCCCAACTTCACCCAGCTGTAAATGGGTACCTGCCCTCTTTAGTGTCAGGGAAGATAAAGCAACGAAAGAGAGGAGATGGGCGCCGCCCTCAATATGCTGGCCCCTAGAGAAGCTGAGGTCTCTGATGCCTCGCTCCCCTACGACCACATAGGTTATGGGACACCTTTACCCTTTTTACTAGACATTCACGTTTTTATTCGTTCCTTGGCTAGAGCTCCGAGGTTTACCAAATGGTAAGATTTTACGTATTCGACCGATTTTGCCCGACATGAAGGTAGCTGTATTCTGACTTCGGGGATGTATACTAGATATGTTTGTGGATCCGTAACCCAACGGATACTGACATGAGTGATTGGTATCTTCAACGTGCTTATTTTGATCATCTGCATGTGTATTTACGAGAAGGGAATTAAAGCACTGGCACCCCCCCCCCCCCCTCCCCTCTTCCTATCTCACCTGTCACGTTGGAGCCCCAGCCCACCGTCACGCAATCGTCACCGTTGACGTCATCACCAGCAGCGATGACGTCAGCAAACACCGACCTGGAGGTGACGTCATTGTGCAGGTGCACCAAGGCCAGGTTGTGACGCGTCTGTCCTTCCAGGTAGCGCCCGTGAAGATAGAAATCTTCCACGTAAATGGACTGGTCACTCCGGTGATGGGCAGTTGACGATAGTGGTGATGATGATGGGGATGAAAGGGATGGGGGTGTGGATGGGGATGAAGAGGAAGAGTGGAAGGAGGGTGATAACGATGAGGTGTGGAGGATGGTGGAGGAGGAGGAGGGTGGGAAGCTTTGGAGATGTCCTTGTTTTGAGAGTAGAGCTCAATGTTGTATTGGCTTGGCTGAAGATAATTTCTGGATATTTAAAAAAAAAAGAAAAAAAAAGAAGACAAGAATCAACAAACCATGATTTTCATTCAAGAATGTCCCCTCCCCCCTCCACGTTAGGATGCCGAGGGCCTGTCTATAAAAACAGCATCCCTATTCTGTGCAAGGAGTTCCCTCTTTTCTATCCATTTTTTGTTGTTTCTACTTTGTTCCTTTTTCCATAAAGACTATAAAACTAACAATTCTCTTCCATTCAGACGTGCAAACTCACCCGTCAAAACTCACCCCTCAAAACTCACCCCTTAAAACTCACCCCCTCAAAACAGCTGGCGGCAGTGAGCACCCAGCGGCTGTCTAGCAGAACACCGCTGCACCGTAAGGCAGCCAGAGACCGCAGTTTGACCTGTAAGTGGGGGGAATCTCATCAGTATTCCTTCATGACAAAATGTATTAATTAAGATTAGCAACTCGCTTGCTTGCTTGCTTTCTTAGTATTTAATGCTTTGATGGCTCACTCACTAAGTTACTTGCTTGCTCTCTCGTTCACTTGCTCACTCCCTCACTCCCTCACTGAGTTACTTGCTTGCTCTCTCGTTCACTTGCTCACTCTATCACTCACTCACTGAGTTACTTGCTTGATCTCTCATTCGCTTGCTCATTCACTCACTCACTAAGTTACTTGCTTGCTCTCTCGTTCACTTGCTCACTCTATCACTCACTCACTGAGTTACTTGCTTGCTCTCTCATTCGCTTGCTCATTCACTCACTCACTCACTCACTCACTCACTTGTTTGCTCTCTCACTCATTTGCTAATTCACTCACGCTTCAACGAAGTTATAACCCTGATGCGGTCTTCGAGGTCGGCAGTGATTGCACCAGCATGACTGACTGACTGACTGACAGAGTGAGTACTGACTGACTGACTGACTGACTGACAGACACAGACAGACAGACAGACAGACAGACAGGAAACAGACAGGACAGAAAACAGAAAGACAGACAGACAGAAAGACAGATAGACAACAACAACATAACAGAACAGCCTGCCTGACAGACTGACTGACATACAGACAGACTGCACTGCACTACATTGCACTGCACTGCGCTGCACTTGAGTGGTGTGAGGTTTGCTATTGCATTATGCCGGCCTGTAGCTCTGGCCCTGAGGGCTGTGCAGCAGACATCCTCACTGTGGTGCCTCTGACTCTGTCTCTGTCTCTGTCTGGTCTGGTCAGCCGGTGCCAGACACTGGTACCAATCACCATCATCCCTCACTGCCCGAAGGGAGTGGCATTTCTTATTAAACACGTGTGCACGTGTGTGTGTGTGTGTGTGCGCGCGCGCGCGCGTGTATGGTGTGCATATACATGCGGGTGTGTGCAGTTACGTACATACGCACGTATGTGCGCATACGCACTCAAGCATGCGCTCAAGCGCGTGCGTGCGTTCAAACACTCGCAGACACAGACACGGACACACAGATACAGACACACAGACACACACACAGACACACACACACACACAGACACACAGACATACAGACACAGACACACAGACACAGACACACAGACACAAACACACACACACACACACACACACACACACACACACACACACACACACACACACACACACACACACACACACACACACACACACACACACACAAAGGTATCGTGATTTCTTAGTTGTAAAATAAGGATTTCCCTGGGAAGCGCAAGGAGTGGAGGAAGCTGGCTGCAAAACCTTCAGCGGTCACACAATTCAATCAGCATTCACACAATGCAATAAACACTCACATGATCAAATAAACAGAATCACACAATACAATCAGAGTCACGCAATGCAATAAGCAGAGTCACACAATGCAGTGGACAGTCGCAGAATACAATAAACAGTCACATAATGCAATAGACAGTCACACGATGCAACTAACAGTCACGCAATACAATAAACAGTCACACAACGCACGAGGTCACAAAGTCGCACAATACAATAAACAGTTACAGAATGCAATAAGTAGGCACAAAATGCAATAAACATAATAAGAATGCAATAAACAGTCACGCAATGCACTAAACAGAATCACACATTGCAATCAGCAGTCAAGCAATGCAATCAGCAATCACACAATGCAATAAACAGAATCAGACAATGCAATAAACAGTCACGCAATGCAATAAACATTCACGCAATGTACTAAACAGAATAACACAATGCAATCAGCAGTCACACAATGCAATAAACCGAATCATACATTGCAATCAGTAGTCACACAATGCAATACTTAGTCACACAGTGCAATCAGCAGTCACACAATGCAATAAACAGAATCTCACAATGCAATAAACGGTCATGCAGTGCACTAAACAGAACAACACAATGCACTAAACAGAACAACACAATGCACTAAACAGAATCACACAATACACTAAACAGAATCACACAATGCAGTCACAAATGGCAAAAAACAGAATCAAACAATACAATCAACAATCACACAATACAATCAGCAGTCACGCAATGCACTAAACAGAATCACACAACGCACTAAACAGAATCACACAATGCAATCAGCAGTCACACAATGCACTAAACAGAATCACACAATGCAATAAACAGAATCACACAATGTAATAAACAGAATCACACAATGCAATAAACAGTCACGCAATACACTAAACAGAATCACACAATGCAATAAACAGTAACGCAATACACTAAACAGAATCACACAATGCAATAAACAGTCGCACAATACACTAAACAGAATCAGACAATGCAATAAACAGTCACGCAATACACTAAACAGAATCACACAATGCAATAAACAGTAACGCAATACACTAAACAGAGTCACACAATGCAATAAATAAAGTCACGCAATGCACTAAACAGAATCACACAATGCAATAAGCAGTCACACAATGCAGTCAGCAGTCAGAAGTGAGGCAAACAGACCACAGTGGTGATCAGTTGGCGGCAGATTTAGGTCTGCAACCATCCAGAGGGACTTGCTAATTGATTTACGACGATTGCCTTTCTGGGATGTAGGTGTGTGTGTGTGTGTGTGTGTGTGTGGTGTGTGTGTGTGTGTGTGTGTGTGTGTGTGTGTGTGTGTGTGTGTGTGTGTGTGTGTGTGTATGTGTGTGTGTGTGTGAGAGAGAGAGAGAGAGAGAGAGAGAGAGAGAGAGAGGAGAGAGAGAGAGAGAGCTACAGACAGAGACACAGAGGGAGAGACAGACAGAGAGAGAAATACACACAACACACACACACACACACACACACACACACACACACACACACACACACACACACACACACACACACACATAGAGAGAGAGAGACATATAGAGAGAAAGAGAGAGAGAGAGAGAGAGAGAGAGAGAAGAGAGAGAGAGAGAGAGAGAGAGAGAGAGAGAGAGAGAGAGAGAGAGAGAGAGAGCGTGTGTGTGTGTGAGCGCGCGCGCGTGTTTGTGTTTGTGTGTGTGTGTGTGTGTGTGCGTGCGCGCGCGCGCGCGCGTGTGTGTCTGTGTGTCTGTGTCTGTATGTCTATGTCTGTGTGTAGACCCACCAAATTGGACACCACAAGCCTGGAAAAGCCAAAGTAGCAAATCAATTAGCTAGTCCCTTTCTGGTCGACACCATCACACCTCCATAATCCTTCAAGGAAGAATGGTCCGAGGGGGTTGCTTCTCTGACCAAAACACCAGCTGCCTCCATTTGTTACAGTCCGGTGCCAACGCCTGGGTCTCAATATAGCTTTATGTTTGTTTGTTTTGTTCTTGTTTTGTCTGTGAAGTTGTCCAACCGTCTCTGTCTCTGTCTTCATAATTATGTTCTGTTTTTTTCCAGACTGTAGCTGGTCTTCGTAAGAGTCTTTTTTTTGTTTACCTTTGTCGAACGCTCAGACAGTAACTAATGTTGTCTATCATATGAGCGACTATGTGTTGCGCTGCTGTTAAGTGCCTGATAAGTTAGGTCCAGCGCATCCCAGACTTTGGTGTGGGAGAGAATTATCTTTTTAAGTCTTTCTGGGGGAAAAAGGCAGAAGAATGCACCAAGAAGGCAGAGAGTAGACAAGAAGGCGGTGACGTAAATGAAAAGCAAGGCAGAAACAACGAGAGGGATAGAAAAGGCGAAATTCCTAGCCCAGGTTTCCCAACTTAAGCTTGGCGAAAGCAAGTGCTCTGACCACTGAACTAGCTATCCCATCCCTCAGTTTGTGTAATTGTTTATATTTGTATAGAAAAAAATCTTTTCACACACACACACGCGCGCACAAACACACACACACACACACACACACACCACACACACACACACACACACACACACACACACACACACACACACACACACACACACACACACACACACAGAATTATCCCACATTTCAACAGCTCAACAAATTCTTCTCTGTGGACCTTCTGTTGAAAGGCAAGGACTGGTCTGGAATCTGGACGATGGAGAGATCTTTTACCGGCAGACACTAAGGCCTCAGTCTATGGACAACCACCGACAGTTGACCAATTTATTAGCTATAACTTGCCTGTGGTCTGAATACTGAGTGCAGTGTGTTCCTCCTCATGGCAAGAACTGGGTATTTAGACAGGGTACATAGGTAGAGACACTAGGCCTATAAAGACTTACCGTTTATATTGTGTGCGAGGGAAATCGAAATTTGAGAGGGGGGGGAGGGAGGGGGGTAGAGTGTTGGATGGAAGGTGGTTGTGAGAAGGGAGGAGGGGGTGAGAGGTAAATGTGTTTATTGTGTTGTTATGTATATTTACTTTACTTACAGCAAGTAAGTGTGTGTATTGTGTTGTATAGTATGTTACTTTGCTTACATCAAGTAAGTGTGTGTATTGTGTTGTAATATATATTACTTTGCTTACAGCAAGTAAGTGTGTGTATTGTGTTGTAATATATATTACTTTACTTACAGCAAGTAAGTGTGTATATTATATTGTAAAATATATTTACTTTGCTTACAGCAAGTAAGTGTGTGTATTGTGTTGTAACATAATAATTTTTATTACTTTACTTTCAGCAAGTAAATGTGTTTATTGTATAGTACGGTATATCACTTTACTTACAGCAAGTAAGCGTGTATTGTATTGTAGGGTATATTCCTTTCAGCCATTAAATTGCTCTAAATGAAATTCGGCTGCTCTCCCAAAACAAAGAGCACATTGCCACAAGAACAAGCAGTGCCATCCAATTTTACTGTACCTGTCTGCATAATATGTATTAGGGTGTGTGTGCTGTCTGAGCATTCCACAAAGAAGAAGAAAAGAAGAAAAATAAAATAAATCGAACTTTCACTTCAGTCTTAGAGCGGAAGACGATTCTTGCCACAATCACCACAAGGGGGGTAAAAAAATGGTGACCACCAAAGTTGTAAAGCAGTTATGTGCCCCCTTCAGTACCTGTGGACCCAAACAGAGTGGACAGCTGACAGCGTTATTGTCCAAAGCCCACAGCCTGAGTGGGTCTGGTGATTGTGTTCCTGGGACACAGATGTGGTTATGTGGGCATGTGGTAAAGAGCGAGACGGGTAGCAAGTCTTGTTAACTGCATTATGTGGTCAAGAAAGGTTAGAAGAGAGGACGGGTATGGGGTGGAGTGGGGGGGAAGATGGGGGGGTAAAGGTTGGAGTGAGAGGGTGGAGGTGGGGGCACAGTGGTGTGTGAGTTTGTACAGTACAGTACAGCACAGTACAGTACAGTACAGTACAGTACAGTACAGTACAGTACAGTACAGTACAGTACAGTACAGTACAGTACAGTACAGCACAGTACAGTACAGCACAGTACAGTACAGTAAGTTCTCCACAATACTGAAAATATTGTCCTCTACTGTACAAAACAATACGGCAAAATGCAACACAGTATATCACAACGCGAACGCACACAGAACACCTTGCACATACTTCAAAAACCTGTTCTGCCTTACGGGAGAGCAAGCCACTGTGTGCGAGTAGAGCAGATGGCAACAATTTTTTTTTTTTAAACAGCTTGTACACATGTGTCGTGTTTAGACACCATCCCTGAGGAAAAATCGGGGAGTTGGAGTCCCCAGGGCGGCTCCTGGACTGGAACCATTCCATCGGTGATTGCCTTTTCAATGGACCATTCCAGCGACGTAGAGAGGGGGGGTCTGCTGTATGGGTAGCAGCTTGTCGTCCATACTTATTTACCCAGGCTTTGCGCTCTCGAGCCATTAGAGCGCAACTCCAGTCTTCTAAGACTGACGGATCCCTACAAAAATAGCACGATGCAATACAGTATAACGCAAAGCGATGTAATTCCATTGAATGCAATGCAGCTCGGTACAGCACTGAACAGTGCAGTACTATACAAATCAATACAAGATAAAACAATACAACATGCTGGTATTGATCGCTGTTTGACTGTCATACCCATAATTATATCACTGCATTGATTTCGGAAAGGTGGGTTTTGTTTTGTTTCAACCTCCATCCCCACTCCCCACCCCATGAGGCCAAAGCTTAAATGACAACTGTTTTATTTTCTAAAATAATTTTCCGTTCCTCGGCAAGAGCTCCGAGGTTCACCAGTGGGGGTAAGACATCGGGTATGTAGGCTAACCGTTTTTATCCACCATTAAGGTAGCTGTGTTCCATCTTCGGGGATAACATTTGTTTCAAACTGTTTCACAACGTAGCACAGCACAACAGCTCATGTTACTTGTGTTTACTTTTGAAAGGGAGGTATTTTTACTTGCTCAATGTTCTAGAGATATTGGTGTTTGTGTATCAAATTTCCAGTTTTTGGATTGTTTTACATATTTGACCGCATGATAATATAATTTGAACTGTGACCGACTAGTAACACATTAATTTTATAGGTGGCGAGGAGAGCGTGGGTCTAGAGGTAACGCACCAGTGTAGAAACTGACAAGTCCGGGTTTGAAGGGGGTTTCGAGCGTGGTTACCAAGTGGATGAGTGACCGTTTGTATGCCTTGGCTTCAGCACAGTCCTCCGGTTCACCTGGCAGTAAATGGGTACCTGCCTTCTTTAGGGTCAGGGAAGGTAAAGCAGCAAGGGAGAGGAGATGGGCGCCGCCCTCAATATGCTGGCCCTAGAGAAGCTGAGGTCTGGTGCCTCGCTCCCCTACGACAACATACGTGAAGGGACACCTTTGCCTTTTACCTTACACACTAGCATCAACATTCATAGAATGAACAGACATTATACATTTGAATGAGAAAGTCAGTATTACCGAGAATAAAAGATGCTGACTAATCACACAATACCGGCTTCAAATGCAAATCTCCCTCTCTCCTCTCTCTCTCTCTTCTCTCTCTCCTCTCTCTCTCTCTCTCTCTCTCTCTCTCTCTCTCTCTCTCTCTCTCTCTCTCTTCTCTTCTCTCCTCTCTCCATCTCTCCCCTCTCTCTCTCCCTAACTCTCTAACTCAGTACGCAAAAACCACCCAAGAAACCTGCCAACATTGGTTATATATAATCTTTCAAAACCTGAGTGTATCCTTCAATTCAAGAGATAAAAGACTGAAGAAAAAAAGGAGGAAAAGAGGAAAAAAAAACAACTTTCCCACTGAATAGAAAGGCCCAAATCTGATCAAAATGAAGTGAAAATACATTATTCATTGGCAGCAGACAGCTTCCCCATACAGCCCTGACAGCAGCACAATACAGCCGTAGAACAGAAACACATAGAAATAAGGCCTTTATAATCAATATTCCCACAAGATGTAGGGTTGGTTTTTTGGTTGTGTTTTTTTTTAGTATACTGTGGCAAAGAGAACTATGTCTGTGTGTCTGTTTGTGTGTGTGTGTGTGTGTGTGTGTGTGTGTGTGTGTGTGTGTGTGTGTGTGTGTGTGTGTGTGTGTGTGTGTGTGTGTGTCTGTCTGTCTGTCTGTCTGTCTGTCTGTCTGTCTGTCTGTCTATGTCTTTGTCTGTTGTGTGTGTACGTGTTTTTTTTGTGTGTTTTTTTTGGTGTGTGTGTGTGTGTGTGTGTGTGTGTGTGTGTGTGTGTGTGTGTGTGTGTGTGTGTGTGTGTGTCTTCGACTTAACGTCTATCCACTAAAAAAATTATTTTACACACACACCACACACACCACACACACACACACACACAACACACACACACACACACACACACACACACAAACACACACACAAACACAAACACACATTCCACACACACACCACACACACAAACACAAACACAAACACACTTCCACACACACACGCAACCACACTCACACACAACACAACACACACACACACACACAACACACACACACACACACACACACACACACACACACACACACACACACACACACACACACACACACACACACACGCTCACCGTCACGCTAACCACCACTCTCTAATGCTGAGCACACTACCCAACGTTCCCCATGACCATTAAAAGACTATCGACAGCATCGCTAATTGCTCTGACGTCCTCAAGCAGTAGGGAGAGTGGAGAGGTGGGGAGGGGGGAACCATCATCCCTACTACGACAAATCCCCTAGGGATTAATCCTTTGGGGACTAATGCTTCCTGGGACTCCCTCGCGTTGAAGTACTGTCAGCGTCTGTGCTTCTCAGACTAATCCCACGTTGCAGGCAAGACTTAAGTCCTGTTAACGAGACCTGTATCTATAGAATGATGTAGAATGGATTTGGGAGTGGAGTGGATGCAAAGTACTGTATTGATGATGTCTTTGCTGCTGTTGCTGCTGCTGCTGTTGTTGTTGTTGTTGTTGCTGCTGCTGCTGCTGCTGCTACTACTGCTGCTGCTGCAACAGTCATGCCTACATGGTGTTTTACTGTTTCATATCATTATATAGTAGCATTATTTTTTTGTTGTTGGCCCAAAGACTATGAAAGATATTTTGTCTTGACAGCAAAAAAAAAAAAAAAAAACACGAAGGTTTTTTATTATGAACATTATCACGCCTTTCATTATCATTTCTAGATTATTCAAGTTCATTTGGATGAGACTATAAACAGAGGCCTCGTGTGCAAATGCGCTGCACGTAGAACATCTTGCACACACGTTAAAAACCTGTTCCGCCTTTTGGAAGAGTAGGCCATTGTGTGCCGGTAGGAGCGGATCACAAAATAAAAAAACCCAGCATGCACACAGGTGTCGTGTTTAGACACCATCCCTGAGGAAAAATCGGGGAGTTGGAGTCCCAGAGCGGTTCGAGGCTGTATATGGCAAGGTTCTTGCGGCTCCTGCGACGGCACTGGAACCATTTGTATTGGTCATTGCCTTTCCAATGGATCATTCCAGTGACGTAGAGATAGGGGGTCTGCTGCATGGGTAACAGCTTGCACTCCATACTTTCCTATCCAGGCTTTGCGTTCTAGAACCTAGAGCGCAACTCCATAGTCTTCCGATAATAACGGATGCCTACTGCGATACAAAAATGCAAGGTTTGCTTCTTTAACTTGACAACGGGATAACTTTCGACAGCTATGGACACGTTTGGACACTTTGATTCAGATCATGCCTAAAGAACAGTTTGCTATAAGTAACCAAGCCCCCTCTTCCTCCTCGTCCCCCACCCACCCCTCCCTCTCCAACTAATCCGTAAGGAAGCCGAAGGCTTTTGTCAATGCAAATAGCATCCCCCACATTCAAGAGTGAAAAAATCTTTACAAGAACAAGTTTTCTCTTTTTGTTATCACTCTTTCTATTTCTGCTCACTCCCTCTCTCCCCTCCCTCCCCCTCTCCCTCCCCACACTTCCTGTTACTTGTGATTTGTTTACTGCCTTCACTGTCCATTGATGTGCCTTTTTTCTTCAGGGAACGTAGATTCATTCATCTTCTGCTGGTCTTCACAGCGTTGCTGTTGTTCTCTACCTGATGCCAGCTGCTAAGTACTAGGAACGGAAACATTGGGATGGGCACAGGATGTCCCTTCTCCTCCTCTTTTTTTTCTTTTCTTTGTTTTTTGTTTTTTTCTTTTATTCTTGGTTTTGCCTCATGACCTTTTCTCATTTATTTTAAGTTTAGCTGTTATCTAATGTGTTTATTATCTTTTTGAAAATTGTTTTTAGTAAGAGGAAGATGAATGAACTTGATTTATTTATTACTTATTTCCTTCTTTTATATCAAGGATAATGGAATAAGCACTCGTGTGCTTTCTTTTTACATCCAGTCCCTGTCTGTATGCAGTTTTGTCATTTTTTTATGTATTCCCACCGGCACACGATGGCTACTCTTTCGCAAAGCGGAACAGGATTTAACGTGTGTGCAAGATGTTCTGCGTGCGTTCGTATTAATTCAGGTTTACCGGTTATCTAATGTATCTATTATCATTTGGAAAATTGTTTGTAGTTAGAGGAAGATGAATGAAGCGAAGAGGTTAGCGTCCTCAGTGTGGCTAAGTAGGCTGCTGTCATTTGCCTTAAGGAATCCATGCTTCCATTCCCGTTCGATGAGATTTTTCCCCTGGAGTTAACATCAGTGCCGACTCCACTCTCCCCAAAAGTCTTTCGGATCAGATTATAAACCGAGGCCCCGTTTACGAACGCACACAGAATATCTTGTTAAAAGTTAAAGTTAAAGTCTGTCCCGAACCTTAAGGCTCATCAGGACGGTGCTTATCCCGGTTTTTGTGGCGTTAAGCGACTGAGAGTCATAGACTCCCCCCTGGATAGGACGCCAGTCTATCGCAGGGTTAACCCCCAACACAAGGTTGGTACCCCTTTTACACCTGGGTGGGGTTAGAAAATAGCCGTAAAGTGCCTTTTCCAAGGGCGCAACGCCATAGCCAAAAGCTGGGATCGAACCCGCAACCTTTAGATCACGAGTCCAACGCCCTAACCACTAGACTACAGCGGCGGCAAAAGGTCACCCATCCAACTGGTAACCACGCTCGATGCTGCTTAACTTGACTTGGGAAAGCAAGCGAGTGCTCTGACCACTTAGCTATCCCGTCCCCGTGATATATATATATATATATATATATATAATATATATATATATATATATATAATATATATATATATATATATATATATCTTTGATATTATTTTTACATGGTTATTGTTGTTTTTTATATGGCTTGTAACCCACCGGAATTTCTCTGTTTTAGAGATAATAAAGTGGCTTTTAAAAAAAAATGATTATCTAATGGCATTGTTTTGTCGTGTCAGGACTGACACAGTGGACCTGTCTTGTTTTGAATCTTCGTGATGAAAGTCAGTTCCGATGTGATTTTGTGGACAATTTGGCGCTCGTGAAAGAACCCACAGCGACAAAAGAGTTGTGCCTGGCAAAATTATGTACCAAAAAACCCATCACTCCGATAGGAAAACAAATACACACAGAACACAAAAAGAAAAAATAATGGGTAGCGCTACTCTTGTGGCGCTGTCCCCGAAGAGAGCAGCCGGAATTTCTTAAAGAGAATTCTGTCGTGACTTAAAACAATTTATCAACAGCAGCAGCAGCAACAGCAGTATCGTCACAATCATAGCCCATATATTATACTCTATCCTACCCAAGGGGAACTTTGGAAAGAATATGAAAAATGTATATATATCGCAGTGTGCAAGGAGTGAGGTTGGGGGAGAAAGCAAGAGGGGAAGTCTTCGACAACAACAAAATTATAGACATGAAAGAACCATACACAGAGATAAAAAGGACTTTTGAGCATGTATAGAACTGCCTTTGAAACCGCTTAGGAAAAACAACCTGTATGCATACAGCCCATTAAAAAGAAGGTAATGGAATCAAGGACA
>CM060329.1:54693243-54703243 GCA_030674155.1 Stramonita haemastoma
ATATGTAACCCGGCTGGTCTGGAGACGACTGACATTACTCTTTGGTTTGATTCGAACCCGTGATCTCAAGGATAATTATGGGTATTAAAATCCCATCTCTAACCCTTTGGCTCTGGCACCCCCACCAATTCAAGTGTAATACCACAACTGTGAAAAGTAACCGAAGCATAAGAAGAGGACTAGGCTAGGTCAGGTTCCGATGTTCTCTGCAAGCCTATCATTCTGCCGGGGGGGGGGGGGGGGTCAAATTATCTCCAATCAAATAGCGTTAACAATACTTCCTCTGTCTCGCCTATGTCTTTGGCTACACATAACGGTTACATTTGGGCAGTTTTTTTTCATCTATTTTCATGATTATATCACACTTGTATTCGTACTGCACGTACTAAGAATCCACAGAAATTTTTTTTTTTTAAAGCGATATAGCTTCTATTCAAAACTCAAGGACAGTACAAACAAATTTGGTAGGTTTGATATATATATATATAATAATAATTATATTATATATATAATATATATATTATATTCAGCAAACACTTACCCCCCTCAGTCCTTTTTCGTCTGCTGGCTGTCTCACCACAATATGCATGCGCGGGGTCAATGCTGTAGGAACACAAGCAATCCTCATTTGATGATCATTTCCAACTTTCTCATCCCTTACCTGGTGTGTGATCTATGGCCTCAATCCCCCAAAAAAAGTGTACATAGTGCATTTTTCTCATACTTCAAAAAAATCTGTGAAAACTAGCAAACATGTTTATGACTGGCACTTACACAAGATACTACTTTCAATTCAAATTCAATTCAAAATACTTTATTATCTCTAAAACAGAGAAATTCCAGACCCCAGAAGCTAACCCTTATGTGTAGCCTTTACTTGATTCTGACACGAGTCACGCCCAATGAAATGGAAGGAGTGTACTGCAGTGAGAGAGAAGAGAGGAGAGGAGAAGAGAGAGAGGCCTGGATGGTGAACTCACACACTGGCCCTCTGGCCATTTTTCGGGGTATGATGCTGAATTGAGAGGGAGAGTGCCCTGCTAGTCTAGACATTGGTAATGATGACGTTAAACTGTTAGGTTACCACGACACGTTGTTAGAGTTGGGCGGGGTGGGGCGGAGGGTGGGGGGTCTCTTCCGTCTTTGCTTTCTTTTTCTTTCTTTTCTTTCCTTTTCTTTTTTTCTTGTTTTTTTCTTTCTTTCTTTCATTTTTCTTTTCTTTTCTTTCTGTCTGTCTTTTCTTTCTTTTCTTTTCTTTCTTTTTCTTTCTTTCTTTCTTTCTTTCTTTCTCTTTCTTTCTTTCTCTCTTTCTTTCTTTCTGTCTTTCTTTTTCTCTCTTTTCTTTCTTTCTTTCTTTCATCCTTTTTCCTTCTTTCTTTCTTTGTTTTTTTTCTTTTTTTTTTTAAAAGTAAATTCAGTTAGACTGATGAGTTGCTTCTGTTTCTTCCTTTTTTCCCTGTCGGTCTTTCCGCTTTTGTTCGTTTCGTTTCTCTGTTGTTTCCAGTTCTCAGCAGCCAAGTGTACTATCTGAGGTTAGTTAGTGAACAAATAGACGAATGTGAATTGATTACAGACATTTAATGAATGGATAAATGGCTTGGTATGTTTTGCACTCCTTAACTTCTCAGAAATGTTCAGCTTCTTTTTCACTTTTGATGTTTGGTATTTATGCAGCTGTCTCATCAGATGGTTTGATATATTAAAAAAAAATCAAATCTATTGTTTACTCAGTGTACCATCTGGAAATGTGACTTTGACTTTGACTTTAACACCATACCATAGTGACTAAGACAGCCGGTGTCAAATCGGAAATAGCGGATTTGAACCTCGGCTACGCTTGATTGGACTGAGAATGGAGATCTGTACAACTTTGAATCATTTGAATGAGACTATAGATCGAGGCCCTGTGTGCGAACGCACGCAGAACATCTTGCGCACACGTTAAAACCCATTCCGCCTTTCGGAGGAGTAGGCCATTGTGTGCCGGAAGGAGCGGATGATAACAAAATTAAAAACCCAGCATGCACCCAGGTGTCGCATTTAGACACCTTCCCTGAGGGAAAAATCAGGAATTTCGAGTCCCCAGGGCGGCTCGGGGCTGTATATGGCAACGTTCTGGCGGCGCCTGCGATGGCATTGGAGCCATTTGAATCAGCGATTGCCTTTCCAATGGAGCATTCCAGCGACGTGGAGAAAGGGGGGGGGAGTGTCTGCTGCATGGGTAACAGCTTTCCCTTCATACTTACTTACCCAGGCTTTGTGTTCTAGAACCTAGAGCGCAACTCCATAGTCTTCCGAGAATGACGGATGCCCACAACCTTGATGTCATCTGTTATGCCAGCCTATCTTTCTAATGCCTTGCATGTTCTATATAATCAACATGCAGAAAAAAACGCATTCACTCTGAATTCAGTCTCTGAATCGCAAATCTTCCCTGGGATGTAAATACGATTAAAAACAACAAATTTTAATTTATTTTCAGTATCATGTCTTTCAAGGTGGCTTAGTGCTGGTTGCAAAAACGCAGTAAAGCAGTCATGGACATGAGGCTTCCTTCTGGCTTTGGGTGATTATAATACGTTGGTGTCCCTGTGAAGAAGGCGGTCTTCTTAGTGGATTTTTTTTGTCGTGCTCAAGAACGTTGCCTTCTTTCCTAAACTAGCTAGGTTTAGTTTTGGGGTTTTTTTTTGTTTTTGTTGGGGGTTTTTTAGGGGGGTGCGTTCCACTGGTAGAGCCCCGGCGTTCCAGGGGAAACATCCCCTCCGATGATGATATCGGTGGTGATACGAACCGGCAGATCGCGCGAGCTTAACGCTATAACCACTAGGCTACAACACCCCACCCCGCCCCAACACAGACACACACAGACACACACAGACACACACACAGACACACAAAGACACACACAGACACACACAGACACACAGACACACAGACACACACACACACACACACGCACGCGCGCGTGCGCACACACACACACACACACACACACACACACCTTTTTGCCCCTCAAGGTGAGGCTCCAAATGATGTATTTCTCACCAAGGTGATACTGTTGTGATGATACATGCCATGTTGTTCCATGAAAATGGTTTCTTCAGTTCAGTTTTATGTATACAACCTTTTCTGTGTTTTTTTTAAACCACAGATTCAGTCGAACAGGCAGGTGAGAAAGACAGACAGAAGTGGAAAGATGGACACACAACACACACACACACACGCACACACACACACACACACACACAGACACACAGACACACACACACACACACACACACACACACACACACACACACACACACACACACACACACACACGTGTACACACACACACAGGACGACAAAATCTGGCGAGAGAGACAGAGGCGATGAGAGTAAGACATATAACAGATATAATAATGCGAAATAATGAGCGTTTTTGTGCTCGTGGAGAAAGAGAGAAAATTGGGGGCGGGGGGGAGTGGGGGGGGCGGAGAGAGTGAGAGAGAGAGATGAGATGAGAGAGATAGAGATGAGAGAGAAGCATAGAAGGAGAGAGAGAGAGAGAGTGGAAAGAGCAGACAGCAACAGACAGACAGACAGACAGACAGACAGACAGATAGACAGACAGACAGATAGACAGACAGACTCATCCTCTGCATCTACTCTGCAATGCATGTGGCGTGTGGTGTACTGTCTGTCTGTCTGATATACGTTTCTACCTGAGTCTAGTCTAGTGGCTACGAGTATTATTTGCGGTGAGAGCAACAACGAGAAGCACGCAACACCTGCATTTCTTGCAGTCTGCTCACGTACTGTACTGTCATGTGCTACATTTTGCGGTGTAAGGCACGCCAAAGACATGTACATGCCAGGTTTCGTGCACGCACTGATGCATGCATGTATGCATGCTTGCGCGCGTGCATGCATGCGTGCATGCGCACGCCTGTGTGTGGTCATTGTTGTCAGCGTATAATAGCCTGTTCGGAGCCTGACCTTCTCTCCCTTTGTCACCCACCTCCCAAAGAAAGTCCTCGTCATCCGGCGGAGTGCTGTCCCTTTGTGCTGGCTTGACAGAGTTACCGGTCGTGCCTTCATCAGCATGCCCGACCGCTAAACAGGAATACAGGATAGCATTTCATCCGTCTGTGGGGAGGGGGGGGGGAGGGGGGGAGGAGGGTGTGTGGTGTGTGGGGGGGGGGGGTTGTCAGTGTGTGTGTGTGTGTGTGTGTGTGTGTGTGTGTGTGTGTGTGTGAGTGTGTGTGTGTACGTGTGTGTGTGTGCGTGTGTTTTGGTGTGTTGGGTGTGTGTGTGTGTGTTTGTCTGTGTGTCTGTGTGTGTCTGTGTCTGTGTTTGTGTGTGTGTCTGTGTGTGTTTGTGTGTTGTTGTGTCAGTGTGTGTGATGGTGTGTGTGTGTGTGTGTGCGTCTTAGTGTGTGTGTGTGTGTGGCGGTGCGGCGCGCTGGCGTGCGTGCGTGCGTGTGTGTGTGTTGTGTGTGTGTGTGTGTGACAGTGACAGACTGGGAGGAACCGGAGAGAGAGGAGGAGAGAGGAGAGAGAGAGAGAGAGAGGAGAGAGAGAGAGAGAGAGAGAGAGGAGAGGAGGAGAGAGAGAGAGAGAGAGAGAGAGAACAATTGTTTACTTACAAAGACTAATATGTCACATTTCAAAGGATGTGAACATCAACAACTTAGTCTAAAAAGAATGTGTTTTTAACATCGTAAAAAGCAAAACAACTTGGGCTAAAAAGACTGGTTTTAACATTATGAAATACGAAACAACAATAACAACAGTAACAAATAAAAAAAATTATTATTTTCATGTGAATTAAATTTAGCCACAAAATATTCAAAGAATCCCTGAATAATTATGTGACCATTTCTTTTTAGGAAGCAAGAAGATATTATTCAAGATTGAGCCAGTTTCTCTTCTGATGCACACACACAAAAATTGACAAAGTTGGTTGGTTGGCTGGTTGGCTGGTTGGCCTGGTTGGATGCTTGGTTAGTTGGTTGGATGGGTGGGTGCTTGGTTGGTTGTTTGGTTGAATGGTTGGGTGGTTGGGGGTGGTTGGTTTGGTTGGTTGGTTGGTTGGTTGGTTGGTTGGTTGGTTGGTTGGTTGGGTTGATAAAAGACGTAAGGAGCACGACAGGAATGAGAGAGGAGAAAAAGAGACATATAGACAAAAGAGAGAGGTGGGTGGGGGAGAGAGGGATAAAAACATAGGGAGACAGAGGGAGGTAGAGAGAGAGGGGTGATATGAATATATATATATATAATATATAGATATATATACACATATATATATATATATATTTAGAGACACAGACAGACAGAGACAGACAGACACAGACAGAGACAGAGACAGACAGACAGACAAAGACATAGAGAGAGAGAGAGTGTGTGTGTGATGTGTGTGTGCGCGCGCTCGCACGCGCGCACGCGCGCACGCGCGAAAGTTTGCTTGCGTGTGCGCTCGTGTTCGTGCGTGCGTGCATTTCCAGTCACTAGCTTACAATCGCTGATCATGATAATATTGGAGAAAAATGAACGTCTGACATGAAAAAAAGAAAGAAAGAAAGAAAGATGGTGAAACTTTTACATCTCTGGCCCTTGAAAAGAAAACTGGGAATCAATAAGCAATCGGCACGTACCGTGACCTCCATTACAATAGACTGCAGTAGGGGAACGGAGGAGTGTTATGGGGAAGTAGGATAGCGTTTTTTATTTTACAAAGTTCAATATAGGATTCGCAGCGGCAATATTATTTGACGTCAGTTGCTGAAATCATCTGTCATTGTCTTTTGTAGGAATACAGGGGGAAGGGGTGTTGTGTGTGTGTGTGTGTGTGTGTGTGTTGTGTGTGTGTGTGTGTGTGTGTGTGTGTGTGTGTGTGTGTGTGTGTGTGTGTGTGTGTGTGTGTTGTGTGTGTGTGTGTGTGATATTGTTATGATTGCTGAAGTCTTGAAACTAGGACTTAGAGGAAATTGCATTTTGGGTTTGTTGGTTGGCTGGTTGGTTGGTGGGTGAGTGGGTGGATGGTACAGGTGATGGGTTACTTGGTTGGCTGGTTTGATTGCTTGCATTTAAAATAATTCATAATGAAAATAAAACCTCTTCCACTTTTCGAAAAAGCAAAACATTATATGCTGGTGGGAATGAATGACAAAGTAGACAAAGCCTCATGCACACGGGAACTGGATTTTTTTTTAAAGCACATGAGTGCTTATTCTATTATCCTGAATATGAAATAAATAAGATAAAAAGAATAATTTAAACGCGTGTACATCTAAATCGTCTTGCCATGATTTAGAAATTAAAAAAAGGGGGGAAAAAGACTCTCGATGACAAAGACCTACCCCCCAAAAACAACAACAACCAAAACACACACAAAAACTTAAATAAATAACAAGCAAGAAACTCACCTCCACACACACAGATTAACACAGTGCAGAGAAAAACTCTCCGAATCACAAGATATCGGACATAAGCTGGAACACAAGCGCTGGATTTTACAGCAGAAAACATTATTTCCATTCTGATGTTTTATGTCAAGCGACCATCAGTAGGCCAAAACACGTTAACCTGACAGTATCCCCAAACATAACAACCCATAGAAGGATGAACAGGTATCGGGTTTGTGACCCTCTGCCGTGAAATGAGTCATGAGGCGCTGACTGACATCGAAATAGTCGCATACAGGGACGGTCTGTGATAAAGTGTGTACAAGCAAGTTTAATGATGAAAGGTTTCGTTATATTGGACGGTCTATACAAAGTTACACGTTCGCTTAAAAATGTGGTCTTGTTGTTGTTGTTGTTGTTGTTGTTGTTGTTCTTCTTCTTCTTCTTCTTCTTCTTCTTCTTCTTCTTCTTCTTGTTCTTCTTCTTCTTCTTCTTCTTCTTCTTCTTCTTCTTCTTCTTCTTCTTCTTCTTCTTCTTCTTCTTCTTCTTCTTCTTCTTTTCTTTGCTATTCTTTGAAATTCTTCCTCACAATTCGTCTCATCATTTCTCTTCCTCCTTCTTCTTCATATCTTCATATCCCCCTCTTTTTCTCCCCCCACCACCCCCCGCTTCTGTCTCTCTCTGTCTGTCTCTGTCTCTCTGTCTCTCTGTCTCTGTCTGTCTGTCTGTCTGTCTGTCTGTCTGTCTGTCTGTCTGTCTCTCTCTCTCTCTCTCTCTCTCTCTCTCTCTCTCTCTCTCTCTCTCTCTCTCTCTCTCTCTCTCTCTCTCTCTCTCTCTCTCTCTCTCTCTCTCTCTCTCTCTCTCTGTCCAGTGAGAGATTGTGCACCTGTTGAATGTATACCTATATCCCTTTTTTTAAAAAAACAACCCATAGATTGAAATTTTATTGTTGGTGATGGCGGTTTTTGTTTTTCTCTTGTTTTTGCTGTTGGTTTTGTTGTTGTTGTTGTTGCTGTTGTTTTACTATTCCCTAATCAAGGCAATTACCGGATGAAAATAAGAATGTAAATACTTACTCTGTTGCCCTTGAAAAATAAAGATTATTCGTACATTTATACATTCATTCTTTCATTCATTCTCTCTCGTTTTTTGTCTTAGTTTCACTGGAATGGTAGGTGGTGTAATGTTTGTTCTATTATTTATTTTTTCTTCTTTTTTTTTCGTTACTTTAGACCCTTTCATGCTAAAGTCTCTAAGGTACCACAGGGCTCATTTTTGCCGTGAGCTGTACTAGTCATACAGAGGCTGTTCGCCACTAGAGGAAAATGGGTGTCATTATCTCTTTCTCTCTGTATACATATATACAGTCTATCTCAAACCTTACTGGAATATGGCTGCTTGGAGTTGTTGCTATGTTTGTTTTAGGACAGGCGGAGATAAAAGTTTCCAGTCTAACTGGGTAGACAGGTACTGGGAGGAGAGTGAGAACAGTATAGTTGTAGTAAGAGGGGGGCAGTTTCGTTCTCTGTATTCTAGATCCAGGTCTGTGTATTTTATAAAAGAGGATAGTGAGTGGTAAAATACGAAGATGTCTGTTTGTCTGTAGCTCTCTGTATCTGTCTGTTTGTCGCTCTGTCTCTGTGTCTGTCTCTCTGTCTCATTCTATCACTCTGTGTCTATTTGTCTGTCTGTCTGTCTGTCTGTCTGTCTGTCTGTCTCTGTCTCTGTCTCTATCTCTCTCTGTCTATGTGTCTGTGTGTCTCTGTTTCTGTCTCTCTGTTTCTGTCTCTCTGTCTTTGTCTCTCTGTCTTTGTCTTCCTCCCTCCCTCCCTCTCTCTCTCTCTCTCTCTCTCTCTCTCTCTCTCTCTCTCTCTCTCTCTCTCTCTCCTCTCTCTCTCTCTCTCTCTCTCTCTCTCTCTCTGAATACTTGCATATGTGTGTGTTTGTATGGCTTTTGTCTGTTTCAGCATTTTCACATAATTATCTGAATCGATTTTTTCCACTTTAATTTCAAAGATTGATTCTTCTTCTCAGAGCTGTCTTTGTTCATGAACAATGTGAGAGAAAGGGGATTAGGAGAGACAGAAAACCTAAGATAATGCAAATAGCTTAAGGCAACAGTTTCAATTAGAGGATTTCAACTTACAAAGAGACTATTTCTTCGTTTTCAAATGAAATGATTTCAACCAATTAAACCGACTGTTTCTACATTTTAAAATGAAAAGATTTTAATTATAAAAAAACTTACTATTTCTTCATTTTCAAACGGGAGGATTTTAATTAATAAACAGACTATTTCTATATTTTTTAATGAAAATATTTCAACTAATACATAGACTATTTCTTGATTTTCAAGTGGGAGGATTTTGACTTTTAAAAAAATCCTATTTCTACATTTTCAAATCAGGAGATTTCAATTAATAAACAGACTATTACATTTTGAAATGGGGTGATTTCAACTAATAAACAGACTATTACATTTTGAAATGGGGTGATTTCAACTAATAAACAGACTATTACATTTTGAAATGGGGTGATTTCAACTGATAAACAGACTATTTAAACATTTTCAAATGAAAATATTTCAACTAATAAACAGACTATTTTCAACATTTTCATTTTCAAATGGGAGGATTTCAACTAATAAACAGACTGTTCCTATATTTTCAAATGGGAGCGGTTCAACTTATAAATAGACCATTTTCAAATGAGAAAAATTTCAGCTTTTAGAATAGTCTATATTTTCAAATGAAAAGATTTTAACTAAAAAAAGAACCATACTATTACTTCATTTTCAGATGAGAGGATTCAACTAATAAACAGACTATCTCTACATGTCCATTTTTAAATGGGAGGATTCAGGTAATGAACAGGCTATATCAACATTCCCAAATGAGAAGATTTCAAAGTCCCAAACAGACTGTAAACACATTTTCAAATGGCAGAGGTTCACCTTATAAATAGACCATTTTTACATTTTTAAAAGATAAGGTTTCAACAATTAGACTTTTTAATAATAATAATACATGGAATTTATATAGCGCTATATCTTGTAAAAACAAATCAAAGCGCTTGCACTCGACCCTCACAACAAACAACCAATGACAATAAATAATTCTAGCAAATACGAAAGCACACACACGCGCGCGCGCGCACGCGCACACACACACACGAACACACGAACACACACACGCACACACACACACACACACACACACACACACACACACACACACACACACACACACACACACACACACACACACACACACACACACACTTATAGAGGTTATTCATTTTGACAGGGTGAATGGAATTTCAATTGTTGAAGGCAGGGACAAATAGGAGATGAAAACAGAAGGCAAAAATCTTAGGTTTGAAACAAGTGTGTCTTGAGGTTGGATTTAAAAGTGTCATATGTAGGCTTTTGCCGAAGGGAGAGAGGGAGGTCATTCCAGATTGATGGACCAGAAATAGAGAAAGAGCGGCGGCCAACGGTAGATAGGTTGAATCTCGGAATTTTTAAGGATAAGGTATCTGCAGCCGAGCGGAGGGAACGAGAAGGTGTGTACACGTGAAGACATTCACAGAGGTAGGAGGGTGCTGTTTTGTGGA
>CM060329.1:54708243-54715743 GCA_030674155.1 Stramonita haemastoma
CACACACACATTCTCACACACACATATACACAGAAACATACACTCAATCACACACACACGCACACACACGCACACACAAACACACACAAAGACACACACACACACACACACACACATATAGACACACATACACACACATACACAAACACACACACACACACACACACACACACCACACACACACACACACACACACACACACACACACACACACACACACACACATACATTTTGACTGGTTCTCGCACATTTCATAAAAAAAACTTCATTCTAAGAAAATATATGCCTTGAATTCTGAGTGAAATCATAACCGAACGGAACACAAGAGGAATCTATCCGCTGTAAGGCACATATTTTGAAACATATATACCCTAATATCTTATAATATCTTATCAATCTTCTGAGCACAATCATAAAATGTTGTTTCTAATTATATTTTATGTGGTAGTGGACAAAGTTATTCAGTGGGTTTTTTTTTTTTTTTTTACGATCATTAATTAAAATTTTACAAGAAATCTTTACATTCGTCACACGTAATCATCAAAAAGGGAGTACAAGATATGAACAAACATTTCTCAATATGGATGGTAGAGAGAGAGAGAGAGAGA
Organism: Stramonita haemastoma; assembly: GCA_030674155.1. Classification (NCBI taxonomy): domain Eukaryota; kingdom Metazoa; phylum Mollusca; class Gastropoda; order Neogastropoda; family Muricidae; genus Stramonita; species Stramonita haemastoma. The sequence goes on from CM060329.1 coordinate 54,708,852, forward strand.
GAGAGAGAGAGAGAGAGAGAGAGAGAGAGAGAGAGAGAGAGAGAGAGAGAGAGAGAGAGAGAGAGGAGAGAGAGAGAGAGAGAGAGGAGAGAGAGAGAGAGAGAGAGAGAGAGAGAACGGATAACAAAGATGGAGAGAGCGGGAGTGCAGAACAAGGAGAGCAAAGGCAGCAACGTGAATGAATCATCATCTATTGTGAAAACGATGGGGAGAAGGGAGGTAGGGGAGAGAGGGGGGGGGGAAGGAAACCAGCAATTACTTTGCTATTTATATGTCATGCTTGTTCCAAAAATAGTAGCAATGACACATGATCAATACGACACACACACACACACACACACACACACACACACACACACACACACACACACACACACACACACACACACAAAACTTCGTCTATTTTTGTTTTCAACAAAGATCTAGAAACAGCGGCGGGAATTAACCTTTCAATGTGACCATAAATCTATAATATTATGTAACATTCATTTGGATGAGAGTATAAACTGAGGCCCGTGTGAGAACGCACGAAGAACATCTTGCGCACTCATTAAAAACCCGTTCTGCCTTTCGGAAGAGCAGGCCATTGTATGCCGGTAGGAGCGGTTAACAACAACAACAAAAACCAGCATGCACACAGGTGTCGTGTTTAGACACCATCCCTGAGGAAAAATCGGGGAGTTGGAATCCTCGGGGCGGCTTGGGGCTGTGGGTATATGGCAACGTTCTGGCGGCTCCTGCGACGGTACTGGAACCATTCGTATCGGCAATCGCCTTTCCAATGGACCATTCCAACGACGTGGAGAAGGAGGGTTTGCTGCATGGGTAACAGGTTGCCCTCCATACTTACTTACCCAGGCTTTGCGCTCTAGAGCCTAGAGCGCAACTCTACGTCTACCGAAACTGACGGATACCTACCTCTATGTAACACACAATCCTTATCAAATTTCAATGGTGTTGTGTGTGGTGATCGTGCGCATAGGCACACAGTCATGTTGCCTACTGTGCACATAGCCACACAAGATAGATTGGTTTCCGCTCTCGATACTCGACCGGTAAAAGTACTCACTCTGAATACCAGATTACACTAGATCACAAAAGAAGTACGTTGTGTTCGTGTGGTGGTCTCGAATGAAAGATGTTACAACAGTAGCAATGTTACATGGTGGCAGCGGTAAAAACTGCAAAGAGCAACGGTGAAATGCAGACAACAATGGCAGAGAACGGTGGTGACATAGAAAAAAAAAAAAGAAGAAAAAACAAATAGTTTTATTTATTTGTTACCAGTGCTGAACTCTAGATAGAAAGGACTGACTGAAATACGTGATTGTGAAGGTATGTAGACTTTTTCTTGTCTCAATATCTGATCGACAGACTATTATTCAGTGCAGCAAGTTCAAAATGTCCTTCAAACCGCCTTCTGCATTTGATTTCACTGCGCCAGAACAGTGGCCGTCATGGCGACAGCGCTTTCAAAGATACCATACATGTGTCGAACTTTCAAAGAAATCATTCGATATCCAAGTATCGTCCCTGATTTACAGCATGGGACCAGAAGCAGAGAAGATTTATGCAACTTTTGAAATCAGCCCTGCTACAACGTTTGATAATGTGATGACACTTTTCAATGAACATTTCACACCAAAGGTAAATGTCATTCATGAACGCGCCATATTCCACCAACGATCTCAAAAGCAGGGAGAAAACGTAGAGACCTACATTCGTGCGCTCTACGATCTTGCAGAACACGCAGAGTTTGAAAATAGAGAGTCAGCCATTCGAGATAGGCTTGTTGTAGGCTTACTTGACAAGGAGCTATCAGAGAAGCTACAACTCCAAGCTCAATTGACACTCAAAGACGCTACCCAGATAGCACGTCAGCATGAGCAAGTGAAGCAGCAGCTGTCTGCTCAGCGCTCAACTTCACACGTAGATACAGTCCACGGTCAGCGTGAATCTAGGCGAGGTGGTCATAGTGGTTATCAGGGCAGCACCCATGGCAACACTAGTGGGCCTCGTCATAGCAGCAACTCGCATTGTGGCACAATGCGTGGCAAACACAGAGGTTATGGTCATCACTCTGCTTTACGTGGAGGCAGAGGAGGTCACACTCACAGTAACAAATGCAACAGATGTGGTAGGGATTCTCATCAAGGGAATGATTGTCCAGCCCAAGGGAAAAAATGTCATAGTTGTGGAAAGCTGAATCATTTCTCAGTTGTATGTCGCAGTAAACCAAAGCAAACTGACACAGTAGAAGAGGCAACATCAAGCAACACATTCTTCTTGGGAGCTGTAGAAACCAATGTTCCTCCATGGTATACAAAACTTGACATTTGCAATTCAGTGCATCAATTCAAAATTGACACAGGAGCAGACATTTCTATTATGTCACGTAGCCAGTATGACAAGCTTCATTTGGCACCACCACTCACCCCAACAAAAGCTGTCTTGAAGTCACCAGGTGGTGTACTGAAAACAGTAGGCCAGTTCAAAGCCCAAGTCAAGCTGCATGGTACAGACAACTCATTGTCTCTGAATATCGTTGTTGTTAGTGGTGAGATGGATAATCTCTTGAGTCGGAGTGCGTCCCTCGCACTCAACCTGATCAAGCGTGTTGACAGCGTGGAACAAGGAGTTTTCCAAAACACACTTGATGGACCACCTGTTGATTGCAAACCTGTGAAGATAGCATTGAAAGAAGGTGCACAGCCCTACAGCATAACAACTGCACGACGTGTTCCAATTCCCCTCCTTGAAAAAGTGAAAGCAGAGCTGGAACAGATGGAGAAACTAGGGATCATTGAGGAGATCACAACTCCAACTGACTGGTGTGCTCCAATGGTACCAGTCCAGAAGAAGAATGGCAGAATACGTATCTGTACAGACTTCAAGAAACTCAATGAAGCAGTGAAACGAGAGAGGTACATCCTGCCAACGATGGATGACCTACTTTACAAGCTCAGTGGCTCTAAGGTCTTCAGTAAACTTGATGCTACTTCAGGATTTTGGCAACTACCACTCGACAGTGAGACAGCAAAACTCACTACGTTCATCACTCCAAACGGCAGATTCTTCTACAAGAGACTTCCATTTGGAATTTCTTCAGCGCCAGAAATATTCCAAAGAACTGTAGAAGGGATCTTGGTAGGCATGCAGAATGTTCTGTGTTACTTTGATGATATTCTCGTCTTCAGTGAGGATACAAGTACACACGAGAAGCACCTGGATGATGTTCTTCAGAAACTTCACTCTCATCACCTGAAACTGAACAAAGAGAAGTCAGAACTGAGAAAGCCTGAGATAGAATTCCTGGGTCACCTGATCAGTGGGAATGGAGTGAAACCTGACCCAGCCAAGGTAGCAGCATTGATGGACATGCCTGACCCAAAGAATGTTCAAGAACTGCAAAGAATGTTGGGCCTGATCAACTTTCTGGGCAGATACATCCCAGATCTGTCCTCAACACTGCGTCCAGTCACCCAGTTGTTGGAGAAAGACAAGGAGTGGATGTGGGGTGAACCACAGCATGAAGCTCTCCACAAGGTGAAGATGGCACTGACTTCGGCACCAGTCCTTGCTTTCTTTGACCTCACCAAACCAACAACAGTCAGCAGTGATGCCAGCAGTTATGGTCTTGGAGGTGTTCTACTCCAAGAGCATGATGGAGTCCAGAGGCCTGTAGCCTACTGCTCACGCACCTTGACGCCAGCAGAACGTTCATACGCACAAATAGAGAAGGAGTGTCTGGCTGCTGTGTGGTCATGTGAAAAATTCTCAAGGTACCTCGTGGGTCTTGAATCCTTCACTCTCCAAACTGACCACAAACCCCTTGTCCCTTTGATCAACACCAAGGATCTTCAAGAGACGCCCTTGCGTTGTCAACGTCTCCTCATGAGGCTGATGAGGTTTAGTCCTCATGCAGTCTACGCTCCTGGCAAAGACCTTGTGATAGCAGACACCTTGTCTCGCAGCCCCATACCTCACGAGTCCCAGCAAGATGACTTTCAGCAGGTTCGACAAGACATCGAAGCTCATGTTGATCTCATCAAGTCAACCTGGCCAGCAACAGACAGACGTCTGGAAGAGATCAGCCAAGAGACAAGTCGGGACAGAGTGCTCAGCGCAGCAGTGCAATACACCGTGATGGGATGGCCTGCTTACCAGACTGATGTAGGCCCAGAACTCCAAGAACTGTATGCAGTGCGGAACGAACTGAGTGTTCACAATGGCTTACTCATCAAGGCAAACAGAATTGTAATACCAACTTCGCTGCGAGCTGGTATCCTTGACCTCATTCATGCAGGACATCTCGGCATTCAGAAATGTCGAGAAAGAGCAAACTCATCGGTTTGGTGGCCAGGACTGAACAAGGAAATTGTGAACAAAGTCCAACAATGTAGCCATTGTGAAATCAGACATTCATCACAAAGAAGTGAACCACTCCAGCCTACACCTCTCCCAGAACGACCATTCCAGATGGTAGGAACAGACATATGTGAGGTAAAAGGACAACAGTACTTAGTCTTGGTTGACTACTTCTCCAGATACATTGAGATAGCACATCTTCCAAACGTGACATCAGCAACTGTCATTGCAAGACTGAAAAACATTTTTGCTCATCATGGAATTCCAGAGACGGTGGTATCTGACAATGGACGACAGTTTACATCATCAGAATTCCAAACGTTTGCAAAACAGTGGAATTTCACACACTGCACTAGCAGTCCGTACTTTCCGATCTCCAATGGGGAGGCAGAGAGAGCCGTTCAAACAGCCAAACGCATTCTGGAGCAAGAGGACCCATTCCTAGCACTCCTCACATATCGTGCAACGCCCACGGGTCCAACACGACTGAGTCCAGCAGAGCTCGCCATGGGACGTCGACTGAGAACAACACTGCCAACCCTGCAGACAAACCTTGATCCTCAGCAGTATGACAGAGAGGTCGTCAAGGAAAACGACTCTAAGTCAAAGAAAAACAACAAGACATACTATGACAGACGCCATGGAGCACAATCACTGCCAGAACTTTGTCCAGGGGACCCAGTCTTGCAGAAATTAGACCACGAGGCCAAGTGGTCTGATCCAGCAACAGTTTTGAGCCAGGTTGCTCCTCGCTCATACTTGGTGCAGACCAAGTCAGGCGCGCAGTATAGGCGAAACCGCAGACACCTTCGCCTGTCCCAGTCCTTCCCCATGATCCAGAGTCCCACAGGTGACATTCCCCTTTCAGTTCCATGTCACCCACTTCCCAGTGTCCTGCCTACCAACCCACCTGACCCTGGACCTGTCCCAAGCATGCAGAGGTGTCCAGACAACCATGTCCCAGCACGACTCCAGGATGACCAGACGCCGCTCCAGCCTGGTTCGCCTTCACCTCCTGTCCAGAGGACCAGCCAGGGCAGCCTAGCAGGCCAGACTACCCAGCAAGGGGTGCCAACGACTTCGCCAGTGGGTCCGGTCCGAACAACTACAAGTGGGCGTGCAGTCATCGTCCCTGCTCGCTACAGATAAAATGAAAATACTTCTCCCCTTCGGTTATCATTGAGTGACTCTAAACTATAATTGTTGGCACACTTCGAAAGTGCGATTTGTCCATTTTCAAGGGGGAGATGTTGTGTGTGGTGATCGTGCGCATAGGCACACAGTCATGTTGCCTACTGTGCACATAGCCACACAAGATAGATTGGTTTCCGCTCTCGATACTCGACCGGTAAAAGTACTCACTCTGAATACCAGATTACACTAGATCACAAAAGAAGTACGTTGTGTTCGTGTGGTGGTCTCGAATGAAAGATGTTACAACAGTAGCAATGTTACAAATGGTAAAACCCAGGTTTCAGTATCAGGAACTGAAAAGTTTTCCTACGCACGGAACATTCCGTATGCGCTATTTCACATCTTCCATGAAATTTCACTATGTGGATGTATATATGCAAAGCCCAGTGTGATAGGGAAGCCTATGGTCAGAGTATGCTCAATCGTCTTAAGTCGCATGAGGTGTGACGTCACCATTAATATCTACTCTTGTTTTCGCCGTGGGAATGCTGGGAGCCTGCCAGTATAAACAGCATCTCCACCTTCTGGAAATTCTTGTCTCCAAGTCGAAAATCTCCGCTTTGGACGTACATTTAATCACAGCAATCAATCACAAGAACTGGAAATTCTGTGCCAGGAATTCCCTCTTTTCTTTCCCCTCTCTATGTTTCTGCCTTGTTCCTTTTCTTCCTGTCACCTCCTTCTTGTTTATTTTCTGCTTTCTTGATCCATTCTCCTGCCTATTATTTTTTTTGCAGAAAGGCTTAGAATATAAAAATTCTCTCCCATGCCAGAAGTTGAATGTGCTGGGCTTGACTTGTCAGGCGCTTAAGAGCAGCGCAACGCATTACATTTTTTGCTCATATGACAGACAAGAATAGCATTCTGTCTGAGCGGTCGATGAAGAAGTATTCTTGGACACTGTCTTCAACCTTTGTCTAGTCATAGCTTTTAAACTTGATGAATCGTAAACCACGAAAAAAACTTTTCTATTTTGGGGTAAGTTCATAAATCTACCGAGTGTTTCTTAAAACCTGCCTCGCTTTCAAACTGTGTTAGATTAAGCTTTCAAATTAATCTTTTTATTATTTTTTCAGCCAGAACACCCACTTCAATTGTAAGGAAAATTAACGTTTCTACCTCACACGAACTGTTCCATTGCGTTTGTTTTCTTCTTATTTGCTCTGGGTGGGTTGACATTGGTTGTTTGAATGGTGGGTCATTTGCTTCCCGTGTTGACATGTTCAACACTTTGGGATGAGCCGCTGTTGGGTTTTGTCCTCCTGTTCAAACAGTCTGCATCTTCCAATCTTCTGTACCCCAGGAGGGATGGAAGGAATTAAATCTGGAA
>CM060329.1:54718243-54725743 GCA_030674155.1 Stramonita haemastoma
CAGACATGTCACAAGATCAAAAGAACTAGCAAAAACAATACTGCAAGGCACTGTCCAAGGAGGAAGAAAAAGAGGCAGACCAAGGAAGAGATGGGAGAACAATATCAGCGAATGGACAGGCCTAGAACTCAACAAAATTAATAATATAGTAATATAATAATAATACTATACTATACCTAATAATAATAATAAAAACTAATAATACAACTAATAATTATAATACATGGAATTCATATAGGAGATGAAAACAGAAGGCAAAAATCTTAGGTTTGAAACAAGTGTGTCTTGAGGTTGGATTTAAAAGTGTCATATGTAGGCTTTTGCCGAAGGGAGAGAGGGAGGTCATTCCAGATTGATGGACCAGAAATAGAGAAAGAGCGGCGGCCAACGGTAGATAGGTTGAATCTCGGAATTTTTAAGGATAAGGTATCTGCAGCCGAGCGGAGGGAACGAGAAGGTGTGTACACGTGAAGACATTCACAGAGGTAGGAGGGTGCTGTTTTGTGGAGACATTTATAACAGAGAGTACTGATCTTGTAGTTAACTCTCTGTGGCACAGGCAGCCAGTGGAGAGATTGCAAGAGAGGAGTGATGTGTTCAGATTTTTTCTTTCTGAGGACCAGTCGAGCTGCAGAGTTTTGTATACGTTGGAGAGAGTGAATAGATGATGCTGGCAGACCAGCCAAAAGAGAATTGCAATAGTCCAGACGTGAAAGAATAAGAGAAGTGACAAGTTTGGATGTTGCATCAGTGGACAGGTACTTTCGAATTGCACTAATACGCCGTAGTTGATAGTAGCATGACTGACAGGTCTGGGTGATGAATTTTTGCATGGAGAGTGTGTTGTCAATAACGACTCCTAGATACTTTACAGCACTGGATAGAGGGACTGACGTATTGCCGAATTCTATTGAAGTTGTTGTGATAAAAGACAGTTTTGTTTGGTCCCTACAAATTATGAGAAAGGCAGAACAGAGAGTAGAAATGGAGGGAACTGGTTGTTAAGTCTTTGGGGATGCCCCCACGGTCGTGAGACTAAGAGAAAGAGAGAATGAACCGAACTCGAACGAAAGATAAAAAGGATGGATGACATGAAGGGGGAGAAGCGGAGAGTGAGGGAAGAGAAAAAAGAGAGAGAGAGAGAAGAGAGAGAGAAGAGGAGAGAAGAGGAGAGAGAGAGAGAGAGAGAGAGATGAGAGAGAGAGGAGAGAGAGGAGAAGATTGATTCAATAAAGCACAAAAGCAGGTAACTTTGATTACAGCGTTTCCACAGAGAACAAGTTTTCAACACGATGTATCTTTCCTATAAAACAAACTAGAACATTTTCTCCCTGTTCTTCTTCCTTCGGCTCCCTGAGGAGACAATGACACGCCGCACTGAAGAGCAGCTCACTAGATTCCTCCAATTCTGTTAATGGGGCCCACAACAACTGATTTTTTAACGCGTGTTAATACTACACTAACCGAGAACGATTCGTGATTTAGTATAATGTACACACACGTGGGCGTGTTTTGTAAGGGACAATTTGGAAACAATGTTTTCTATTGATGAAATAGATGAGACTGAAGCAAAAGTTCTTTACTGGCCTACTGCTGTTTGTCTTACTCGTTATTCTCATCATGAAGAGTGAGCCAGGCATAACAAAGAAGACAGACCAACATTCAAAGAAAGAGACAAACAACCCAAACAGAGACAGAGACAGACAAAGGGATAGAACAAAAGATAAGGACACCGTGAGAGAGAGAGACAGAGAGACATAGAGAGAGAGACAGAGAGAGACAGAGAGAGAGACAGAGACAGAGAGACAAAGACAGAGACAGAGAAAAGCAAAGAGAAATAGCGGTGGGATATAGAGGGGATGGGGAGGGGGGGTAGAGCACAGCCTATCATAAAGGCAATTTTGATCAGATAATAGGCTGTGTGTGATCCATCCGAAAACGAGCGCTGTCAGTTAGCCTTACCTGACTTACACTAAAAACAGCCGAGTGGACAAACCGTTTGGCTTCCATCATGTGGGTCCATGAGGTCGTAGGTTCGAATCTCCGCAGCTGCGTGTAGTGAAATAAGGGTGGAGGTTTTATGAACTCAACTTGGGGGTGGTATAGCTCAGGGGTCAGAGCACTCGCTTTCCCCCAGCCAAGGTTAAGCAGCGTCGAGCGTGGTTACCAAGTGGATGAGTGACCGTTTGCGCGGCTTGGCTTCAGTACAGTCTCCCAGTCCATCCAGCCGTTAATAGGTACCTGCCCTCTATTATAGTCAGGGAAGGTAACGCAGCGAGGGAGAGGAGATGGGCGCCGCCCTCAATATGCTGACCCCTAGAGAAGCTGGGGTCTCTGACGCCTCGCTCCCCTACGACCGCATACGTCTTCTTCTTCTTCTTCTTCTTCTTCTTCTTCTTCTTCTTCTTCTTCTTCTTCTTCTTCTTCTTCTTCTTCTTCTTCTTCTTCTTCTTCTTCTCTCATCATCATCATCATCATCATCATCATCATCATCATCATCATCATCATCATCATCATTATCAACAAAGCAGATTTCTCTATGAAAAATTCGGAGAGAGAGACAGAGAGATGCAGACAGACAGACAGAGACAGAGAGACAGGACAGAGAGACAGAGGCAGAGACAGAGCGAGAGAGACAGAGACAGACAGAGACAGACAGATGCAGACAGAGACAGACAGACAGAGGGACAGAAAGACATAAACACAGACAGACAGGCATACAGAGACTGAGAGAGATGGTGGGGAGACAGAGAGACAGAGACCCGGACACAGAGAGAGAGAGAGAAAGAGACAGAGAGACAGCCAGCCAGACAGACAGAGACAGAGACATAGAAAGACGTATGAAGCACAGACTATTACTTCAGCCATTTCTTTATGAAAACTGTTATATGTCAGAATCGGCTTTGAAGACATCACAATGCCTGTATGTAGTCTGAGCGAAACTCTTGTGCTGGTTTAATCTATCGAAAAGAGAAGGTATTCAAACACTGTCTTTGGCAGCTCCTAAAGAAACCAAACTATCACTTAGTGTGGGCAAGCTTTCGTCAGATCTATAAATCACGGTATTAGTTAGAAACTGCCCTTAACAGTTCCTGAAATAGCCAACACAGGGTTTAGACTAGCGTTGGTTTGTTGGTTGATTATTTGGCTAGTGGCTCTCCTCTGTTTGTCTGGTTTGTCTGTCTGTCATTTCGTATGTATGTATGTATGTATGTATTGTATGTATGTATGTATGTATGTATGTATGTATGTATGTATGTATGTATGTATCTATCTATCTATCTATCTATCTATCTATCTATCTATTTATTTATCTATCTATCTATCTATCTATCTATCTATCTATCTATCTATCTATCTGTCTATCTATTTATTTATCTATCTATCTATCTATCTATCTATCTATCTATCTATCTATCTATCTATCTATCTATCTATCTATCTATCTATCTATCTATCTATCTATCTACCTATCTATTTATCTATTTATCTATGAATGTATTTATGCATGTATGCATGTGTGCGCATGTATGTATGTTTATGCATGCTGTATGTATGTTGTATGTATACACACACACACACACAGATAGAATATATATATATATATATATATATATATAATATATATATATATATATATATATATATATATATACAGAGAGGGGGGAGGGAGGGAGAGAGACAGAGGGGACGGAGGGAGAGAATTCAATTGAATTGAATGAATTTTATTTAAAGAGGTTTGTGGCATAAGCAAACATGCTTTTTGCAACCAACCCTCTGGGCAAAAAAAACACAAAAACACAAACAACTCTCAACCAAACAACAAACAAACAATAATGTTTTGTTACAGAAAAAGAAAAAATCAAATCATCCAGGATGTAAAGTAAATAATCATTGTAAGCGTACAAGTTTAAATACCAGACTGGAGAGTAGAGGGAAAGACACAGAGAGAGAGAGAGAGAGAGAGAGAGAGAGAGAGAGAGAGAGAGAGAGAGAGAGAGAGAAGATTGGGGCGGAGGTTAACGTACCACCACCATCGCCGCCACCACTACCACTACTTACTACCACCACCACCACCACCACCACCACCACCACCACCATCCCACCCCCCGCAAAAAAAACCCAACCCGAAACAAGCAGGCATGTGACGGTATTAAACACACACTAGCACTTTAGGCATTAAAAAAAAAATGATATATCGTAATCAACTTGAAGACACTTTACATTACTACGAGGAAGAGAATGTTAATATGAGGGAAGTGTTACAACCAGAAGCTGTTTAAAAGAGACAGACAAACAGAGACAGGTGGACAGACATACAAACAGATGGAGATGTGTTAGATGGAATTGGGGGGGGGGGGGGGGCAAAGAAACAGAACAAAGAGGGTGGATCAATGCTGAACTTATGCTATTACTTTAAGCCAATTTTCTTTGTTTAAAGGGTAGGTTCTTACCACCTCAAATACACGATACTTTAACATGAAAGAAGGTCATATCAACCAGTTGATAGGAAAAGCTATCAGATACTGCCAACGAGAGACAGACAGACAGACGGACAGACAGAGACAGACATACATACAGACAGACAGAGACAGACAGACAAAGACAGATAGATACAGAACAGACAGACACAGACAGACAGAGAGAGAGAAACAAAGAGGAGGCATGAACATAACATATAAACAAAAACATAGAAAGAAAAAAAACAGACACAGATATACAGAGGAGGAGGAGGGGAGGAGGGAGGGGAGGAGGGAGGGGAGGGGGAAGGGAGGGAGCAAGGGGAAAGAAGGAGAAGGGGGAAGGTGGTGATAGATGTTGGACATGGACTAGGCCTATCATTATCGGCAATTTTCTGTTCAAAAGGGTAGGCTGTGATTGACTTGAAGACGCCTGAGCTTAGCATGGACCCGGCCACACTCTATGAAATAATCAATCGATAGGAGAAACGGTTAGGAAACTGCCGTCACGAGAGAGAGAGAGAGAGAGAGAGAGAGAGAGAGAGAGAGAGAGAGGAGAGAGAGAGAGAGAGAGAGAGAGAGAGAGAGAGAGAGAGAGAGAGAGAGAGAGAGAGAGAGAAAGAGAGAAAGAGAGAGAAAAACAGACAGACAGACAGAAAAACCGAGACAGAGACAGAGAGACATATAGACAGAGAGACACAGAGAGATAGAGACAGACAGACAGACAGATAGCCACCAGACAGACATTCAGAGACATAGAAGAACACACAGAGAGACAGAGACAGACAGACAGACAGACAGACAGACAGACAGACAGACAGACAGGCTGGCAGATAGACAGACAGGCAGACAGACAGGCAGACAGACAGAGACAGAAAGACAAACAGAAACAGACACAGAGAGAAACAGAAACATAGAATCAGAGACAGACAGACACAGACACATAAAAAAACAGAACCAGAGACAGACACAGAACTGGGGGAGGGAGGAAAGGTGTGAGGGGAGAAGGGAGTTAGGGGACAAAGTAATAAGACAGGAGAGAGGCCGGAAGGTGTAGAACACATAGTATCACTTTTTCCCGCCAATTTTCTCTTGAAAATGGTCTGCGTGGTGATCGACGTGAAGATACCACAGTGTCATATAGGCAGTGCCATCATAAATAGGATCGATCAATAAGCCAGGCTATGAGTTACCGCCATTAAGAGGTATGTTAGTAAGGTTACCAAACCGTCAATAATTTGGAAGGGAGGGTGGGTGTGGTGTCATTAAATGGATTTCTTGTCCCAACTTGGATGGATCAAGACGTTTGAATGCAAAGAAGAAGAAGAATTTCTTCTTCTTCTTCTTCTTCTTCTTCTTCTTCTTCTTCTTCTTCTTCTTCTTCTTCTTCTTCTTCTTCTTCAAATTCTTCTTCAAATTCTTCTTCAAATTCATCATCTTATTCTTCTTCAAATTCTTCAGATTCTTCCTCAAATTCTTATTCTTATTCTTCAAATTCTTCTTCAAATTCTTCAGATTCTTCCTCAAATTCTTCTTCTTATTCTTCAAATTCTTCTTCAAATTCTTCAGATTCTTCCTCAAATTCTTCTTCTCTGAACGCCCAAACTCGACCTTGGAAAAAATGTGAATGCTGTGGTACGCAGAAAGCTCTCCAGGGGTCCGAAGAGCTTGTCCCTCATCAGCAGGTCAGAAGGTCAGATATCGGCCTTCCCTCAGGTTCTGGTGTGCTGGACGTGAACGAGTCAGCTACTCCCTAACTGTCCTGGGAAATCTGTTTTATTATTTATTTATTTATTTATTTATTTATTTATTTATTTATTTATTTATTTATTTATTCATTTATTCATTCATTCATTTATCTATTTGCTCTTTTATATGAGGATAATGGAACTCGTGTGCTTTTTTTAACATACAGTCCCTGTGTGTATGCAGTTTTGTAAATTTTGTCATCTGTTACCACCGGCACACAATGGCCTACTCTTATGAAAAGCCGAACAGGAATTAACGTGTGCACAAGATGTTCTGCGTGCGTTCGCACACGGGGCCTCGGTTTATAGTCTCATCCGAAGGACTTTTGAGGAGAGTGGAGTCGGCACTGATGTTAAACTCCAGGGGGAAAATCCTCTTGAACGATATTCGAACCCAGGTCGTCAGATTGCTAGCGCAATGTTCTAACCAGAAGGCTATCCCCTCCCCCGTTTTACTGGATTCACACGCTCAGAAATAAATTGTCAGTGGGATCGTTTGTCTTGCTATTTGCAGCTTGTGCATTGGTAGCCCACCTGGTGTAGGAAAAGATGTGGTGGTTGATTATTTTCTTTATACACGAAGTTTTTAGATCACAGGAGGAGTTCTTTTCTTCATTGAGCCTGTCCACTTAACGACAGCCTCTACTTTAGGACACTATTTGCCGGCGATGCTGTATCAATCGATGAGTGAAAGTATTAGAAACTGCCATTGTAGGTGACTAGAGTAGCCAGCTCATGTTTGAAACTAATGCTGGTTTTGTTGCTTGGTTCGTTTGATGGCTTGTTAATTGACTTGTCGTTAGATCGAGCATTTGGTTGGTTGGTTGGTTGGCTATTTTGATCTCTGTCTGTCTGTCTGTCTGTCTGTCTCTCTCTCTCTCTCTCTCTCTCTCTCTCTCTCTCTCTCTCTCTCTCTCTCTCTCTCTCTCTCTCTCTCTCTTCCTTGTGTGTGTGAATGGGGATTACATACTGTAAAACTAGAAACTTGTCAAAGCAGAAAGACAATTTCAACAGGACATTCTAAACCCCAACAACACTATCTGAATGCAGCCCTTGGGCACATTGTTTACTTCTATAACTGACACGAGCTTTGGGCTGGGGCCAGAAAACATTCTGTTCATGTTTGTCTCCCCTTGTTCTGCTTACTTTCACTGTATCTCCTATGAGTAGAGACCATCTGGTTGATTGAAAGATTTAATGAATAGTAGATTTTGTTTGCTTAGTTGCTTGTTTTGTGGTGTTTGTATGTCTGTGTTTATTTCTTTGTCTGTTTTATTTTTGGTTGTTAAATT
>CM060329.1:54728243-54730743 GCA_030674155.1 Stramonita haemastoma
ACTCACCCTTACTTACTCTCTCTCACACCCCACCACACACACCTCAACACACCACACACAACCACCGCAACCACAACACACACACGCGCCGTGGTGCGCGGCCGCGCGCGCTCACAACCCAACACACACATCAACACAATTATTCTGTTCTTCCTCATCTCTATTATCAATCTCTCTCTCTCTCTCTCTCTCTCTCTCTACACACACACACACACACACACACACACACACACACACACAACACACACACACACACACAACACACACACACCACACACCCCCTGTCCTCTTCCCACCTTCTCTGATTCACACCATCAGCCAGACTCGCTAGTTTCCCCTGATGAGTTTATAATTGGTGCTTTAGTCCAAAAGGGTGAGCTCCTTCTCGTCTTTCGCCCGTCTGCCTGCCTGCCTGCCTGTCTGTCTGTCTGCCTACCTGTCTGTATGCCTGCCTGTTTGCCTGTCTGTCTGTCTGCTGTGTCTGTCTGTCTGTTTTTCTGTATGCCTGCCTGCCTGCTTGCCTGTCTGTCTGTCTGTCTGCTTCTTCTGTCTGTCCTGTATGCCTGCCTGTCTTTATGCCTGTTTCCTGTCTATCTGTATGTCTGTCTGCATGTCTGCCTGTCCTGTCTGTCTGTCTGTATGCCTGCCTGCCTGCCTGCCTGTCTGTCTGTAGGTTTTTGAATGAGACTGTAAACCGAGGCCCCGTGTGCGAACGCATGCAGAGCATCTTGCGACACGTTAAATCCTGTTCCGCTTTTCGTAAGAGTAGGCCATATTGTGCCGGTGGGAACAGATGACAATATATTTACACAACTGCATACACACGGGGACTGAATTTTTAAAAAAGCACCTGAGTGCTTATTCTATTATCCTCGATAGAAAAGAATAAAATAAATAAATAAATATTCCTGTCTCTATGCCTGCCTGCCTGCTGCCTGCCTTCCTGTTTGCCTGTCTGCTTGCCTGTCTGTCTTTCTGTCTGTATGCCTGCCTGCCTCTGTCTTTCTGTCTGTCTTCTGTATGCCTGCCTGCCTGCTGCCTGTCCTTTCTGTCTGTATGTCTGTATGCCTGCCTGCCTGCTGCTGCCTGTCTGTCTGCATGCTGTCTGTCTGTGTCTTCTTGTCTGTCTGTATCCTGCTGCCTTCCTGCTTGCCTGTCTGTCTGTCTGCCTGTCTTTCTTTCTGTCGGTATGTATGTAGGTATATCTGTTTGTCTATGTCTGTCTGTTTGTCTGGCTGTCTATCCTTCAATTTGTCTGTCTGTCTGCGTGGCGTTTTTTTTTCCCCTAGCTGTCTGCCAAGATGTCTGTCTGGATGTGTCTGAAGTCTGTGTGTGTGTGTGGTGTGTGTTGTGTGTGTTGTGGTGTGTGTGTGTGTGTGTGTGTGTGGTGTGTGTGTGTGTGCTGTGTGTGTGTGTCTGTGTGGTGTGTGTGTGTGGTGTGTGTGTTTTTGTGTGTGTGTGTGTGTGTGTGTGTGTGTGTGTGTTGTGTCTGTGTCTGTGTGTGTCTGTGTGTGTCTGTGTGTGTCTGTGTGTGTGTGTGTGTGTCTGTGTTGTGTCTGTGTCTGTGTCTGTGTTGTGTTTGTTTGTTTTCTGTGTGTCTGTGTCTGTGTCTGTGTGTTTTGTTTGTTTGTTTATTTTGTTTGTTTCGTTTCGTTTCGTTTTGTTTTGTTTGCTAAACGGAGGAGTGGGGAGGAAGATCCACCTTCCTCCCACCCCATTCTATCTCCCTAAAAAGCACTCACCGCAAATGTACTATGGATTATTAAGGAATGAAAATGAAAGGCAAACAAAACAATTAGATATTCTGGAGAGAGAAAAAAACAGGAAGAAAGACAGAACGAAGAAGAAAGAAAGAACAAAAAAATAGAGAAGAATCCAATGACTTTTATCTTTTTGCGTGCATGTATAAATTTCCGGTTCAATGTGGTTGGGTTGTTTTTTTCATGGATGTGCACACGACGCAATGCCAGCGCGCGTGCGTGTGTGTGGGCGCGCGTGTGTGTGTGTGTGCGCGCGCGTGCGTGCGTGTGTGTGTGTTTGTGTTGTGTGCACGCGCGTGTGTGTGTTCACGCGCACGTGTGTGTGCATCATGCGTAGGAGAGTACGTGCGTTTATGCTTGTGTTCGTGCGCACACGCGCACATGCATGTACGCACATCCATGCACAGACGCATCAGCGGTCATGTGTACGGTTACATTTCTGTCTGTCACAAAAAGAAAACAAAGAAAGCGAATCCAATTTCAAATCACCAACAACAAGGTTACAAAAACCAAACACAAACACACAAACAACAAACCAACAAAAGCAAAATTGAACACACAAGACACCAACACAAGTTTTTTAAAAAAACAAAACAAAATAAACACATAAACAACAAACTAATAAAAGCCAAAAACAAACTCACAAACAGCAAAACACACAAAATCAAAACCAAAAAAACCGACACAAACAACAAACCAACAAAAGCAAAGCAAAGCAAGCAGCCACACACACACACACA
>CM060329.1:54743243-54788243 GCA_030674155.1 Stramonita haemastoma
TGGAACTCTTCTACTGGAAATGAATATT
This sequence comes from Stramonita haemastoma, assembly GCA_030674155.1. NCBI lineage: Eukaryota > Metazoa > Mollusca > Gastropoda > Neogastropoda > Muricidae > Stramonita > Stramonita haemastoma. The sequence goes on from CM060329.1 coordinate 54,743,272, forward strand.
GTTTTGAAATAATTCAGTAGAATAATAGAAACCCAACTTGATTCCTGAATCAATTCGTGCTCTGTCTGGATGTGATTCACAGAGAGATATGAACCAAAGTTTTGGCATTTCAATCACCTTTCTACATCCACTGGAGTGTTTTGAAAACAGAGTTCGTTCGTCAAAGAACAACGTAACAACTTTTTGTTAACCAAATTAAGGAACAGCATATTCTGATACACCTAATCTAAATCTTGAGGTTATGCACATTAAAATGTTTATCCATATCCAGCCTTAAATACGGCTTCAACTCACAAACGCTACAAAGATCTTTCTGTAGATTGTAAACCTGTCACTTTTCTGAATATGATCAGACCATTTCTGCCAAGAACATTCTACTAAACGTTGACGAAAAAACACCCTAGGGGGAGACCGGGGCAGGTCGGGCCATGGGGCAGGTCGGGTCACCTTAAAAATAACCGCCTAAACCGTAATTTTCCGCCGTTTTCTTTGCATTCCTCGTTTTTTATCGACTGGATCTACTGCAGACACCAATTTGTAAGCCTGTGGTACTGGTGCTTCCAAGTCATCTGGCAAAACCTCCCTGGTTTTTCACCGTGAGTAACTTTTTATGCCACTTTCCTGACTGAATAACTGCTCAAGGAATTTTCTGTTCAACGTTCTATTTGATGTAATCTATTCTTAGATCACTTGGCAGAATGTTTATGCTGGATTTTGCAGCTCAATTTGATTGGTATGTGAAAAAAATTAAAAAGTTTGGAATCATACAGTATGGGGCAGGTTGGGCCGGGGCAGGTTGGGACAGTGGCCCAACCTGCCCCGGGGTCACCCAAAGCTGCCCCATAGTGGATAATTGATACTTTACACTCTTGTTTTCTTAATTTCGATGTGTTCTTATGCTCTGTTCTCTCTTTTTTCATGAACAGATGGTGATGACTTACAAGAAGACGACAACACAAGGACAGGTCTCCACAAGTGTCTGCCCAGATGCTGTAGATGCTGTTCTGAAATGGTGGTCATTGCATAATGCTTCTTAACCTTTTCATATTCCAAAAGAGACTCTCAGACATGCAGCTGAAAAATCAAATGAAGGCAAAGAATTCCAGAGTTTTACAGATACCTGCAAGACTAGACAAGTGTTCGGTGAAGCTGAGAAAATGGAACTGACAGAATATGTACTGAAAGCTTCATGGATCGGTTTCCCCTGGATTTCAAGACTGTAATGAGTCTATAGCATCAACTTGCAGACAGAAACAAAATCAGGTGGACACCTAGCTGGGCTGTCAATGGAATGGCAGGTGAGGACTGGCTTTCTTAAACGTCAAGTGTGTATAAGGAAGCCTACACCTGAAGCTACCAGCCATGTAAAGACAACAACTTTCAACAGGACAATTGTTGAGTTTCCTTTGGCAATTTGCAAGGTCTGCATTCAGTTACTCATCTCCACCTGAGCTAACATACAACCTTGATGAAACAGGGCTGACCACGTCACAGAAGCCACAGAAAGTTGTTGCAGAAGTAGGTACAAAGCAAGCTGCACAAGGCCTGTCACATGAACCTGGCCAGACTGTCACCATGTCTGGCTTCATCAAGCAGTGGGCAATGCACTGCCACCTGTCCTAATCTGATCACGAAGAAATTTCAAATCCCACATGCTGCACAATGCCCATCAGGAGCGAAAGGTCTTCCCAACCAAAGTGGACGGATGACAGAAGATCTATGTCAGGAATGTCTTCAGTATTTTGTGCCACACAGCTGTAGCATTCGGTTTTTTTTTTGTAAATAGTAAGTTTGCAGAGGTGGTGACAGGTGTTTTCATTGTTTTATATTAAAAAATCATAATTTATTTCTTATTTTTGATGAGAATATTACTGTGTCCCAACCTGCCCCAGCACCGGGGCAGGTTGGGACACTTTGGATTGTCTCTTTAACCATTAATTACAAATAAACACTCACTGATTTGAATTATTTTTTGCTTTTCTGTTATTTCTGAATATATAAAGATTTGTTTTAAATCATTTTAAGTATCATTTATGTACTCATATTCAAATGAGAGCGAAAATGGCAAAAAGTGTCCCAACCTGCCCCGGTATAACAATAATAATAATACATGGAATTTATATAGCGCTATATCTTGCAAAAAACAAATCAAAGTGACATAGCCAACGCCAGGACTTTGCCAAACAAACTCAAACTCATATTCAAACAAACATACATGCTCCCTGGTTACCTAATTTTCTTTACCTCTAGCATCTGAATTAGGCTATACAACATACCGTATGCTTTACGGGGTATTCTATCATTAATCACGTGCAGTAATTGAAATCGGTTGTGGACACAATTAAGAGCGGATTAATGGGGTGACAGTTCGCTTCTCCGTAAACAAGGTCATTGGAAGTTCGCTGAGAGAGAGGAGAGAGAGAGAGAGAGAGAGAGAGAGAGAGAGAGAGAGAGAGAGAGAGAGAGAGAGAGAGAGAGAGAGAGAGAGAGAGAGAGAGAAGGCAAGGCAAGGCAAGGCAAGGCAAGGCAAGGCAAGGCAAGGCAAAGTCTTTTATTCGAGGATAATAGATAAGCACTCGTGTGCTTTTTTACATCCAGTCCCCGCCCTTTTCAGGGATACATCAAGTTGAAAATATACTAAACAATAAGACTTTACGCAGTACCAAACAACACACAAGAATAAAGGACACTATATATGATAAGGTAATAAAATGCACTCTTTCAGAAGACAAAAATCAGAAGTCACAATAAAAAATTTTGATTATGGAAAAAAAGAAAAGAGAGAGAGAGAGAGAGAGAGAGAGAGAGAGAGAGAGAGAGAGAGAGAGAGAGAGAGAGAGAGAGGAGAGAGAGAGAGAGTTCTGTGTGTGTGTGTGTGTGTGTGTGCACGTGCGCGCGTGTGTGTGTAAAGTCAAAATGATCTTTACTGAGGGTTAAAGATTAAGTTTACACAACTTTTTTCATCCTGCACAGACAAAAACTTTGTCCTGCCTGTGTGTGTGTGTGTGTGTGTGTGTGTGTGTGTGTGTGTTGTGTGTGTGTGTGTGTGTGTGTGTGTGTGTGTGTGTGTGTGTGTGTGTGTGCCAAGCCAATTCAAGTCCACTTTATTTTCAGATGGTACCTTGAATAAGCAATGCCATTTTTTCAGGTCATCTATCTAAAAAGCAAACAAACATGTTATTTACATGCATGTATAAGAATAAAAACCCGAATAAGATAAAGCTATACAAATCAAACCAACAGAGGAAAATTCTTTTAATAACACACCCACCAAAAACAAACACACATTGCGCGCGCGCTTGTGTGTGTGTGTGTGTGTGTGTGTGTGTGTGTGTGTGTGTGTGTGTGTGTGTGTGTGTGTGTGTGTGTGTGAAAAGACTGACATGAACAATCTTGTCATTTCTCCATAGCCAAGTCTTGTCGGAGCATCAAAACCACACAACCACAGCAAACATCGGATCAAAATCAAAACACGCGAATAAGCACGCATGGTCAGCGCTTTTCAGCGGAACACATGCAATAGCAAGATTTGTCATCGAGTTTACTTCATCAGTCTGGCGTCGGACAGGCCCGACGCGTTCACACACAAAACGAAAACGGCTCTGTGTGTGTGTGTGTGTGTGTGTGTGTGTGTGTGTGTGTGTGTGTGTGTGTGTGCGACAGTGACTGCGCCTGCCCGTTGCCACATGTTACTTGTCTCACGTGCAGCCGCCGCGTCTCCACCACGAACGGCACGGCACAGCACAGCACAGCAACAACACAGGCCAAAAACCCACAGCAGATTTCACGCTGTTTAGCCTGTCGTCACTTTACCCATGTCCTAGAACAAGTATCAGAAGGCATGACCAAGTTTAAAACATGCTGTCGCATGCGTGATCGTAACACTCGGCTTTCCTCCGGTCCAGCAAACGGACGCGACAAAAAGACACTTGCTGCCGTGCTGCGCGCTAGACGTGGTGGACCTTTCGCTGTTGTTGCAGCGCAGTCAGTCGCCAGCCAACGGCAGCAGCAAGCCACCATCGATTACTCCGTTGACTGTAGTGTAACGGATCGGCGGCGAATCCCTGCACAGGGCCCCCTTCTCCTCTCCATCTTTTCTCGCTTCTCCCCAACCTCAGCAGCAGGTGATGAAGATCAGACCGAGGCTTCCAAGATGCACAAATATGGCGGCTGGGGAAAGGAGAAATGTGACGATAGTAGCGTGTATTTTGTGTTTGTTGCTCACCCAGGCTACCTCAGACAATGGAAAGAGATTCCCCACGCCGTACACGTGAGTAGTGAGAGATTACAGCAGTGTGTTGGTGCGGATGGCGATCGTGTAAGATGGTGTGGGGTGGGACTTGGAGGTTGTCAACAGAGAGACTGAAAGATTGGAGTTCTGGTTTGTTGGCTAGTTCCAGACAGTAAAAAGCCGCTTAGAGCCCAGTGTTCTCGTTCATGTATTGTCAGCACCGTTTATAATTGACCTAGCAGCAAGAGGAAATGGGTATAATGGCTAGGATACGTGTTGTGTGCAAAGTTCTGCCTGGATCAGTCAGTTCTGTGCGGGTCAGCAGATGTCCCACTTCGGCATGCCCAAGTGGTGCCATGATTCTGGATCTTATGTGATGATCACTTGGTTCCAAGGAGTTTGGCGTGATTGCCTTCTGTGTGGATCTCTGTGCTTTTGTTTGTTTGGGGTTGACAAAGTGTTGGATGAGTCTGATCATTAAACTATGAAATTGATGGAAGTTGATATGAATAGTAGTAGTTACAGTAACTGTACTAGTAGCCAACCTAATAAACTGAAGTTATAAATTTCATGATCAATTTCAATTTTCATGGACCTTTGATAGCACCCCTGTACTGTCAAAATTCCACCTCATCTCAGTTCTCTCCCTTCCTTATCCCTATATCATCTTTATAATCCACTTTGAGTTTGAGAAAAGATCAAACTATTACCTGTATTAAATTACCTGTTTTTTTCTGATGTAGAACTACAAAGCTATGATTTCTCTGTGTTTTGTTCCCTTTCACATCCTTTAGAGAAAAGACAAAATTAATCAAAAAGTCACTTGACAACAATTGACACCATGACTTGTTGGCAGGTTAAGAATTATTGATTTTTGGAAGTTCAGGAGCTTTAAAAATATTGACCTTGTCAGATAACTGATAAGTGATGGGAAAATCAACCAAGTCAAAGAGCAATTTAAACAAAGCAGTTGATTGAGTTGGAATGACTTTCTGATTCTTGTTAGAGTAGGCCTGAGCAGCATTTGGACATTGTTATAAATTGTTTCACTTTCAGTATCAGTTACACTTTCAGTTTCTCAAAGATGGATCTAGATCTATATGAGTATATCGCTGCATTAGTACTGAATGTTTCATTCAGTGTAATACACTGCGCCACATTGGCCAAGAAGTCTGCTTGTAATTTAGTGGATTTTTTTTTTTACCATCTCCATGGTTGAAATAATTATATATTATATATATATATATTATATATATATATATAACAGAAAGTGATGGTGAGCCACAAGTGCTGCTAGGTATTTTTGTGCTTCATGAAAGATGAGAGGTTTTTTTGTTTATTTTAACCAGTGCATGCTTCTTAGAAGGAAGAAAGGCATTGGCAGACCCTGTCTAAGCTGACTAGAACATGGAGAATGACATAGTGCACACTCAAAGAAGCCATGATTCATTGATTGACAGTCATTATCTGGAACTGATCAGCAACCACAAGCCCTAAAATAAAAGCTGCATGTCCAATGCTTTATCCATATTGAATATCCAGTCTTACGTGCTATTGATTATATAAGGAAGAATAAATAGTGTATAATTTGAATTAACAGGCTGTAAAATGAAAAAAAGGTTCCAAGACATTAAATTTTTATTTTTTAAATTTTTACATGCTTTGTAAATTGAGTTTGCATGATTCCCTGTTCAGAGTCAGAATGCAGTTTATAACATGTATACATACATGTGTAAACTTATTTAAATCTTTTAAAAATAATGTTCCTCAAGACCTGGCTTCAGAAGTTAAGTGTTTTTAGAATGAGATATTGATTTAAATGATTGACTAAATGATTGACTATGATGCTATTGTTCCTTATATTTTTATAAACAAAAATGACTGAGCAACAGTGATTAAATGTATTGATATTGATTTTTGTATGGATCCATAGTACTTACTTAACAAAAGAATTGTTGGCCAAAAACTCTGCAGGGAATTAAGCTCTTTTTTACTTACATTTTAAAAAACTGTTAGCGAACAAAGTAGATAAATACAAAAAACTGTTAGTGAACAAAAGTAGACTAGACATACACTGAGACGCTAGACAGACAGAGGGGTAATGAGACAGACAAGCAAAAGCAAAAGTGGCATTATAATTTATATGGTAGCAATGCATTGACCTGAGTCTTGTCCATGGATATTATCTGATTACAGATCAGCAAAGAACTTGTGTAATAGCCAAACAAACACATGATTTTGAAGTGTAGGAATTTGAATTAAAGAAATAACAACTTGCACTGAAAAAACTTCCAACAAAATAAAACAGCATTGGGTTTGTAATGAAAGAATTCAGTAGATTTATATGCCCACCATTGACACCAATTCTTTCATTTCAGGTAGAAGAAAATTCCAGCCAGTTTGGACAGAAGTTTTGAGAGTTTGATTACATGAATGAATCTGAGATAAATAGATCTAGATCTATTTTATAAACTGAAGTATTAAATGATAAACCTTGACATTTTTGAATGGCTACAATATAATATTTGAAAATATTGAGTCAGTGATTTTATTGTTCAAATTTAAACTATATTTACACAGGAACAACAGTGGTTTGATTAAAATTTAATCATGAATATATATTTAGCTGATGAACTCATATATATTTATAAAATTTGTAGACAGTTGGAAAACTCTTGTGTAGAGTTCAAAGTAATTAAAAAGGAAAGGACTACTAAAGGTCTTAATGGATTTAGTTTACTAGTTTAGTTTGTGTTGTGTGTGTGGTGTGTGTGTGTGTGTGTGTGTGTGTGTGTGTGTGTGGTGTGTGTGTGTGTGTGTGTGTGGTGTGTGTGTTGTGTGTGTGTGTGTGTGTGTGTGTGTGTGTGTGTGTGTGTGTGTGTGTGGTGTGTGTGTGTGTGTGTTGTGTGTGTGTGTGTGTGTGTGTGTGTGTGTTGTGTGTGTGTGTGTGTGTGTGTGTGTGTGTGTGTGTGTGTGTGTGTGTGTGTGGTGTTGTGTGTGTGTGGAGAGAGAGAGAGAGAGAGAGAGAGAGAGAGGAGAGAGAGAGAGAGAGAGAGAGAGAGAGAGAGAGAGAATGTGTCATTTTGGGTTAAAAATGATGGACAGGAAATCAAGAACAACTGTCTGGTGACTCCCTTGAGATGAGTAAACCATAAAAAGGAAGAGGGTTTGAGGAGTGGGAGGAGGGTGATGGGGAGTGATGATACATTAATAGAGATTGATCACTTGCCAGCTTTCTCTTCTTCAGGTTTTTTTCCCCCCTCACTTTCTTTTCTTAGTTTTCTGTGAGTTGCAGGATCAAACAGAATCTTGACCATTTTATAATTGTCATGGTAATCACAATCAGTATATAAATCACCATTTTTTCTTTCTTGTTTTACTTTTTTTTTTTTTTTTTTTTTTTTTTTTACAAGTTTCTTTCATTCTTTTAAGAAAATGTTATCATTATTTTTTCCCTTCACATCATGTTGAGATCCCTAGGCTTAGAACATAATAAAAAGTTTAGAAAAATGGTTTATGAAAATAGTGTTTTGGTTGACAATATTTCAGTCTGAAGAATAGTAGGTTGTTAGATTTTCAGGTGTGTTGACCTTAGACTTAGTGTATAGTTACACCAGCTTAGAAAAAGGATGGATGTATACATCTTTACATGCCCTCGTAAACTGGTGACAAACACTGAATCCAAATTTTAGGTTAAGCTAATACTATTATTAATTAATTTTTCTTTTGTAGCACAGGATCAGAGTACAGTAGGTGATGAACAGATTACATGCAGCACACACACAGACACACACACACACACACAGACACACACACAGACAGACACAGACACACACACACACACACACACACACACACACACACACACACACACACACACTCAGAGTCACACACACACACACACACACACACACACACACACACACACACACACACACACACACACACACACACACACTCTCTCAGAGTGACACACAGACACAGACACAGACACAGACACAGACACACACACACACACACACACACACACACACACAGTGACACACACACACACACACACACACACACAGTGACACACACACACACACACACACACACACACACACACACACACACACACAACACACACACACACACTATACATGACATCACATGAGTTTCTTTTCATTTTTGGGATTTGTGAAGCCTGCAGAGCCACTTGTAAATTTGGAGTAAAATCATTAACAAATCAATTCGAAATTGAAAACCCAAGCCAAAATAGAGCACTGAAGCACAATCCACCTGTGTCTTAATGTGGCATTGGAAAAAGGGACAAAGGAGTCTTGGTTTTAAATTAATTTGAAAACATTGTGTGTTAGTGTTAGTGTGTGTGTGTGTGTGTGTGTGTGTGTGTGTGTGTGTGTGTGTGTGTGTGTGTGTGGTGTGTGTGTCACTGTGTGTGTCACTTGTGTGTTTCACTGTTTGTGTGTTTGAGTGTGCACTCGTGTGGTGTGTGTGTTTGTATTGTGTGGACCTTCTGTTGTTTGGTGTGTGTGTTTGTGTGGTGTGGTGGCTTGTGTGTTGTGATTGGTAGTGAGTGGGGTGTGTGTGTGTGTGTGTGTGTGTATTTGTGGACCTTGAGTGTGTGTGTGTGTGTGTGTGTGTGTGTGTGTGTCTGTGTCTGTGTCTGTGTGTGTGGGTCTGTTGTGTGTGTGAGTGAGTCTTTGAGGGTCAATGAGAAAGACAGACACGAGGAGAGAGAGAGAGAGAGAGAGAGAGAGAGAGAGAGAGAGAGAGAGAGAGAGAGAGAGAGAATACATATTACATACAGTATGTTTTATCTGCTTACTCCTAGCATGTAAGGATAAGGGGTTGGGAGGCAGAGATGACAGTCGGTGTTGAAGGTTAGAGCATTGGGTCTATAATTAATGAAAATTCATGAACTTTACTATACTGGTGTTACCTAGGATCAAACTAAGCTGTGGCAACATCTCTGATTTTAGAGATCACATAATGTTTATTTTGGTTTTGATTGCATTCTTTCTTTGCAAGTCTTTTGAATGTTTAACAGTATAAGTATAGACCAAGATCTCAGTGTTCAGTACAAACATTGTATGGTATACACAAGTTTATTCAAAAAGCCTCCATCTGTGATGGAAGTGTTGGCCAGTCATTGATGATAATAGCTTGGAAGTTATAGTATGTGGGATGTACATACCCAAAGCTTTTTTTTGTCAGAGCATTGGGAAATTCTGTGCCTTTGGTGAAGCCTCTGTCCTGTGTTGATAGGAAATTGGCATTAAACCACATGTTTGTTAAGTTCTTCAGAAAAAACAGGAATGAATAAGCTTGTGTGTCAAGTGTGTGTGTGTGTGTGTGTGTGTTGTGTGTGTTGTGTGTGTGTGTGTGTGTGTGTGTGTGTGTGTGTGTGTGTGTGTGTGTGGTGTGTGTGTGTCACTGTGTGTGTGTCACTGTGTGTGTGTACTGTGTGTGTGTGTGTGGTGTGTGTGTGTGTGGTGTGTGTGTGTGTGTGTGTGTGTGTGTGTCACTCTGTGTGTGTGTTTGTTGTGTGTGTGTGTGTGTGTGTGTGTGTGTGTGTGTGTGTGTGTGTGTGTGTGTGTGTGTGTGTTCAATTTAACGTCCCTTCACTCATAGTATTAGTGATGTATTTGTGTGTGTGTGTGTGTGTGTGTGTGTGTGTGTGTGTGTGTGTGTTGTGTGTGTGTGTGTTGTTCTTCAGTGCTTGAAATTAGACAAAAGGGACAAAGAATCAGGAGGAGAAAGAGAAAAGGGAGGGAAGAATGTGTGTGTGTGTGTGTGTGTGTGTGTGTGTGTGTGTGTGTGTGTGTGTGTGTGTGTGTGTGTGTGTGTTTGTTCATGTCATGTGTGTGTGTGCATGTCATGTGTGTGTGTGTGTGAGAGTGAGTGTGTGTGTGTGCATGTCATGTGTGTGTGTGTGTTTGAGTGTATACATGTGTCTGAATGGGTCTGGGTCTGAATAAGTGTGTGTGTGTGTGTGTGTGTGTGTGTGTGTGTGTGTGTGTGTGTGTGTGTGTGTGTGTGTGTTGTGTGTGAGTGCATGCTTGTGTGCATGCTTGTAGTAAGAGTCAAAGTACGTACACACAAAAAAAGAAGAAAACAATGCCGGAAACCTGGCTCAACCATACAACTAATCAAAATCTTGTAGAACGGAACAGGGAATGAAGAAAGGGAAGAAAAAGAAAGTTTGTGTGATCTAATCAATGACCGGAGGTTCTTTGGTGTTATAGATCCGGGGGATGCATTACCTCTAGGCCTGCATCCATTCCGCAGAGAGCACCGCATAGTGCTCCTTGCAGGCTGAAAGGTAGAAAATTGATTTTGCTATTTTGGGGGTCCAGACATGGTCAGAGCGCCTCGTCCTCTCAGGATTAGAGAGGAACGAGTTTGGGCAACACACTCCCTGATTCCTTCCTTGACAAGTTTAGTCTTTGTCTGAGGGTCTGTTAGATATCAAACTTGTGGTGGCTGGGCTTATGTGGAGCCGAAGGCTGCTGGTGGGCTTTCTTGTGGAAGGCTGTGTGTGGCTGCTGGTCTGAATTGAAAGCTGGATGGGGAACTGAATTGAAAGCTAGTTTGGGGCCCTAATTGAATGCTGGTGCTGCGGTCGTGATCATGAATAATTGAAGGCGGTGGATGTGATTGGTGTAAAAGGCTATAATTTGTAAGAGCTGCATAAAGTTTAGGCTGGTGGTATAAAAGGCTTTAATTGAAGGCTACTTCAAGTTGTGGTAATGTGTATGAATGCGAGTAGCCTAAGTTGAAAGTTAAGGTAATTTAGTAGCTTAAATTGAAAGTTTGTATTTAATCGAATGAGTAGCCTAAATTGAAAGTTGATGATAGATGAGTAGCCTAAATTGAAAGTTAAAACTAGTAAATGAAAACCTGAAATCAAAAGTTGGTGATAAGTGAGTAGCCTACATTAAAAGTTGGTGATAAATAAGTATCATATATTAAGAGTTGATATAAATGAGTAGCCTAAATTAAAAGTTGATGATAAGTGAGTACCGTGAATTGAAAGTTGGTTGTAGATGAGTAGCCTGAATTGAAATATATAATGGTAAATGAGTAGCCTTTTAAAAAATCTAGTGGTAAATGAGTAGCCTGAATTGAAGGTGGAGGCATTAGCCTAAAGTAAACTGAAAATTGGCGACCAGTACCAGTGTGTCTGTATGATTTGGTCGTCAGGGTTTTAGTATCAGGGCTTGGATGGGACAGAAAGTGAGAAACTAATTTGCCATGTTTTAGTGTGCTTATGAATTGAGGGAAGGGGCATGTATGTGCCACTGCCTGTGTGTGTGTGTGTGTGTGTGGTGTGTGTGTGTGTGTTTGTGTGTGTGTGTGTGTGTGTGTGTGTGTGTGTGTGTGTGTTGTGTGTGTGTGTGTGTGCGCGCACTACTGTTAGAGACTGAGGGAGAAAGACTCACACTCACAGAGACTGAGACAGACAGACAGGCAGACAGACAGAGGGGGTGAGAGGAGAGGATGTGTGTGTGGTGTGTATGTGTGTGCAATATTTATACTTTCCAGAGGAAGCAAGCAAAGTGTTGTGCTGTACTGATGTGTGCAGGGTGAAGTCATGGGCCACTGCCTTCAACAACAAACTGGTGCCCATGCTGAACGGGCTGTCAGGATTTTACCCCATTGATGGAGTGAGTTGGGGCTATGTACAATCAATTTGAAAGATTGGACAGTGACATTTAGCTGTATTTTTTTTTTTACCCTCTTTTTTTGCCCTCTGTAGGGTCAGGGAAGGTAAAGCAGAGAGGAGAGGATTGGGTGCCGTCCTCAATATGCTGGCCCCTAGAGAAGCTGAGGTCTCTGATACCTCGCTTCCCTACAACTGCCTAGGTTATTGGACACCTTTACCTTTTTATTCTTTTTTTTTTTTTTTTTTTTTTTACATGTTCCTCATGAAAGAAAAATGTCTCCAAGTGCATACAGTTTTGTTACATCACACATGCATGCTCAGATACATGAAAAAATAAGTTAAGTGAATGGTAGCCTTCAGTCTCGGAACACCACGGAGTTATGCTCTAGGTGAGTTTAAGTTGACAACCCTGATATGGCCCCTGTAGTGGGTAAATTTGTATGAAATGTGATTGATTAATTGAATACAGATCATCATGTTTTTTTTTCTTCTTACAGTTGTTGTGAGAGGTATAATGTTTAAAGGCATGATCAGATACATACTTTTCTTTAAGCTATAAAATATGAAATTAAGTTGTGGTGTGGTGTGGTGAGGTGTGGTGTGTGAGTTGTGCTGTATGTGTGTGTGGTGTGGTGTGATGTGGTGTGTGTTGTTTTAATTTGTTTGTTTTTTGGGGTTTTTTTTGCATTGTATTTTTTATTATTGCATTTTATTGTATGTTAATGACTGCATTGTATTGTGTCATACTGTATTCTTTAGAATATCCTTGTTACAATATATTTTTCTGCTTAAAATTTTAACCATCCTCTCCATGCATAAGACATTTAATGTCAAATGGAACCAGGACCTTTTTGTTTTCATTTTTCTGTCTTTTATCTTATGAAGAATAGCATGTTGTCACCAAAGAATTATAAATTGCCATGAATAATTCATTATTGTCTTGTTTTCCCATGTTCTTTCATGCTAAATTGGCATGTTGCACGCGATCCTCAGCATGCTCTGTTCCCAAAGACTGTAGAGAGGTGCTGTAGCTGAGTGGTTAAGGCAACAAGGTTCAATCCTAATGGTCCTCAAGTCATGGGTTTGACTATGGATGGGCATGTGTGGATTAAGATTTTGTTGTTATTGTTATCATCCAGGTCATGCTTATGTGCAGACTTACCAGTAGCTTTTTCTCTTTGTGTTGTTCTAACATATGCTGAAGCTTCCCTGCAATCAGAATGTGGATACCATAATGGTGGCAAAAATGATTGCATATGTGCAAAATCTCACTTTGGTAAACATCAAAAGCTTAGCCATGGAATGAAAGGGGAAAAAGTGCAGTCGAAAAGTAAGTGTTCAAAGTTTCCTGTCGTTCAAGTGGGTGTGTGATTCTGATAGACTGCAGGGTCATAGAAGTACCAGCATGCAGACAAGTCTTGACCAACAGACATGGTTATTCTATTGGTGAAGCATCTGCTTTTTGGAGACATTTCTCTACAGATGTTCTGTAAATAAGTATGTGAACAATCTGCACTTCGTGATCATGCCTCTCTAGGAAAGCAGTTAGTGTGTACTATAACAAACCACAGCACTAGCTCCCTGACCCTCACCTGGCATTAAAAGTGAAATGGGAAAAAAAACCCTGGCTTCTTGTTAGGTTCAAACCTTGGCTTAGAACTCAGTGTCTAGACAGCGCATTTAACTTGAAAAGTGTAAGCCATAATCGTACTGCATGGTGGCTGATTTGTGATGTATGAAGTGTTTTTGGTCCGTCCATTGATTGTGGAAGTGTAGTCCGAGATAGCTTGCTGTTGGTACATTCATTGTGATAGATACTGTGAGTGAAATATATGAACTGAACACAGAACATTCATTGTGACAGATACTTTGAGTGAACATAAATATTATGAACTGAACACTGAACACAGAACAGTGTAGCATGTTCGCCTGCTGTGGGTGCATTCATTGTGACAAATACTTTGAGTGAACATATGATGAACTGAACACTGAACTTCATTGTGACAGAGACTGTGAATGAACATACTATGAACTGAGCAGTGTAGCGTGTTAGCCTGCTGTGGGTATAGGCTATTCATTGTGACAGTATTGTGAGTGAACATAATATTATATATTCATGAACTGAACCATGTAGGATGCATTGTTAGCCTGCTGTGGGTACATTTATTAGCCACAGATATTACCAGTGTTAACCTGTCCCTGTTGTGGGTGCATTCATTGTCACAGATATTGCAAGTAAATGTATATATATATATATGAACAGATCAGTGTAGGCCTAGAATGCTTTCCTGCAGTAGGTACATCCATTGTAAGTATTGCAAGTGAACATAATATGATATGAACTGAACGTTTGTTCCTTATCTTACATCAGTGCATACTTTGAAAATATGTGTACTTCCTTTTTTATGTTTTTGCTTTTTAGTTTTGTTGTTGTTGTTGTTGTTGTTTTTAAGTTTATTGCTGGACACTGTTGTAGTCTAGTCTACTTCAGAGCATCATTGTTTTTTTGTTTTTTTCCCTGTTGATAGTTTACAGGGAATTTTTTTTTTGGTTGGGGACTTTTTTGTTTTTGAAGGAGGGATTAGCCAGTCACGGTTGTTTGAATGACAAGAGAGTTTCTATTATTTCAATCAATATGGGAGGGTAGCTGCAAAGCTGTTGTTTTCATTGTGAAAAAGGAAATCAATAGCACACATGAGACATGAGCTCTAGGTGGGAAAATGAATTGAGCTGTTCATGCGGCCACATCCATCGTGTGGACACTTTTGTGTGATGCCATTTGAAACAGCTGTGGCCACCTATGAAGGCTAGCCAGACTTTTTTTTTTCCTCTTTGAAGTGAAAACAAAAAAATGTAATGAATGCTGTGGATCTAATGCTGTTGATGTTCTCAGTTCACCTGAATAGCAGGTATTTTTGTGGAAAACAAAACATCAAAACGAACAAAACAAAACCAGAAAAGTGCCATATTGTTTTTGAAAACAAAGCTCCCTAAAACAAAACAAATAAACAACAGCAAAACTAAAGAGCAAAGTGCTGCATCTGAAGATGACAATGATTTGTCGTGCATGATGTGAGGCAGTTAAAATATTCATTAAGATTAAACACAAGTGAAGAAATTGTTAAAGGTGTACAGTTGATACTCTTCTTCTTCTTCTTCTTCTTCTTCTTCTTCTTCTTCTTCTTCTTCTTCTTCTTCTTTTCTTCTTCTTCTTCTTCTTCTTCTTCTTTGTGGAACACTCAGACAGTATCTATTGTTGTTAATTATATTGAGCAAAAATGTGTTGAACTGCCGTTAAGCGCCTGACAAGTCGGGCCCAGTGCAGCTGACATTGGTGGGAGAGAATGTACTTAAGTCTTTCAGAGGAGAAAAGGCAGGAGACTGGACCAAAAGGCAGAAAATAGACAAGAAGAGGGTGACAGGAAAAAAGGAACAAGGCAGAAACAAAGAGATGGATAGAAATGGAGGAAATTGCTTGCACACAATTTCCAGGAAGGAGGGATGCTATTTATACTGACAGGCTGCTGGCATCTCCACCAGGGAATACTCTTGATTCAAAACACATGTACATTGCCCTGCTCACATTTGCACTAAAACACATCATACACACACACACACACACACACACACACACACACACACACACACACACACACACACACACACACACACACACACCATATCTGTAATGTATTTTACAAATATACACAACATATGGGTAAATAGAGGGACTTTGTGTGTCTCAGAATGGATAGATGAATTAATGGATGGATGGCTGCAAATATGTATGCATTTTATACATTATGCATTATATACACATAAGAATAAAAAGCCAAATTACTTGGTAAAAAACCCATTTTCTTTGGAAGATGAAAAAAGACATATGTCTACAAAAAAGATTAATTTTGTTCTCCAGAAAGATCACTGAGAAATTCCAATACCTCCTGGGGTTTCAGTATAACTGATCGCATGCGTGTTGCCAGATCATCATATGCTTCTGAACAGTATAAACACAAACCAAAAAATTCTGCATGTTTTCTATCAAACCAGTTTTTGGGACATTTAGCCATGCATAAACATTTATTATGTCAACATAATGGTTTCATGAGAATCAAAATATTTTTGAGGATTTTTTTTATGTTGGGTTGTTGATTTTTGTGGTTGTTTTGTTGTTGTTTTTAAAACTGTAATAGATGTTCAGAATTGGAGGTTGCGTGTCTGAATGATGTGTGCATATTTTGACTGTCATCTAGCTGTTGAGCATGTTTCAAGCAGGTGCTGTTGTTATTGCGTTCATGTTGTTTGGTATTATATAATATATAGTGATTTGACATTTCAGGAATGATGAGTGTTTTTGATCATTGATTAAATCTTTTTATTCATGGGCTACTAGTTACAACAAAGTCTGAAAATGTACTCTCCTTCCTTTTGCTTGGTTTCTTTTGTTGTTTTGTTTTACTTTTTCTTTTCATTCTTTTTTCTTTGTTTTCCTTTCCTAGTTTATTGATCTATTTAAAGGGGGAAAGGTAGTTTAGTGGTTAGAGCCTTGTGTTTGCAATTTGATGGCCCAGGATTCAGCTAGGGTTTGAGCCACCACTGAGACGCCCGTTCAAGGGGAGTTTTCCCCTGTGTTAACATCAGTCTGACTCCACTTCCCAGGAAACCCCTCATGATATACGAAGGTAGGTCCCATGTGCAAACTGCCATACATCTTGCGCAGACGTTAAAACCTGTTCTGTCGGAAAGAATGGATGGCCAAAAAATCTTTAAAAAAATACTGCATGCACATGTTTAGACATTATCCTCAAAGCTGGAATGCAGCTATCTTTTAATGGTGGACAAAAATGGTCACTTCAGCAAAAATCTCACCATTGTTGAACCTCGTTCTACTTGATAAATGGAGAAAAGGGGGGGGGGGGGGGGGTGAGGGATGAAAAGGTATCTATATTTGTTTTATGCTCAGTTTTCTCTCCTTTTTCGTGTCTCCATCTCATGTCATGCTTCCATCTGTCTTATCCGTTTTTGTTGATTGTATACATCATAGATATTTTTGCTTCTGTGTGGAAGTGACGATTCATAGTCTTAACTGGGGTGTGTGTGTGTGTGGTGTTCTCAGGCTTGTATGTATACAGTATACATATATATAATATTTTTTGCTTTGTGTTTGGAAGTGATGATTCACAGTCTTACCTGTGTGTGTGTTGTGTGTTGTGTGTGTGTGTGTGTGTGTGTGTGTGTGTGTGTGTGTGTGTGTGTGTGTGTGTGTGCGTGTGCGTGTGTGTGTGCGTGTGTGTTGTGTTGTCAGGCGTTCAACAAGGAGACGACGCACCTCAAAGGGGTGGAGTTCAAAGAGGTGGAGCCACAGAAGCTGGTGGAACGCATGGCACAGACCCTCTCCAAAATGCTCAGCAAGAAGATGAACGCACTTTGGGTAAGCACTTTACAAATGAGAGGCTTTCTTAGGCTGGTTTTTTTAATTTAATTTTTGTTTTATTTTCTTTTTATTTCAAGGGTAATGGAATAAGCGCTCCTATGCTTAAAACCCTTTTTAAAAAAAAATTTACATCTAGTCCTCATGTGTATTATGCAGTTTTGTTACTTGTGTCATCCTTTCCCACAGGCTCACAATGGCCTACCCATTCAAAAGTAAAACGGGTTTTGATGTCTGTACAAGATGTTCTGTGGGATGTTGGTTTACAGTCTCATCCAAAGGACTGTCTTGTTTTAGTAAAATTGTTTTTGTGATGTGTGGCAGTTGTGTGTGTGTGTGTGTGTGGTGTGCGTGCGTGCTGCGTGTGCGTGCGTGCGTGCGTGCGTGCGGTGTGTTATCTGTGTCCAACATTCAAGTTTTTCTTTTTTGTGCTGCCATTGTTTTTTATATTATGCTTTATCTTTGGGGGGGTGGGGGTGGGGGTGAAATCATTGTTCCTTTATGAATGATGGCTTCGCTGTTTGTGCAGAAACTTGTGGAAGCAGCGGAGGATGTTGCCAAAAACTACACTTACAGTTCCCAGCTGAAGGTATCACTGTCATCTTTGTTTGTTTCCTTATGATTTCTCATCTTTTCTCTGTGTGTGTGGGGGGGAGGGGGGATGAGTGTGGGTGTGTGTGGGAGGGTAAGTGGGTATGTGTGTGTGTGATTGTGTGTGTGTGTGGGTATGTGCGTGTGGGTGTTTGTGTGTGTGTGTGTTGTGTGTAAGTGAGTGGGTATGCATGTGTGTGTGTGTGTGTTTGAGAGACAGACAGAGAGCACATTTGTGTGTCTATGTACACACATGTCCATGCATGCATGTGTGTGCACATACTAGCACACATGCTTGCTGGATTCGTGCGCTCATACACATTACCATAGTCCATGACAAAGAAAACCATCCTGTATGTGTCTGTACCCTTTGTGAGCAGAAAGGCCATGTGCATTACTACAACTCCAAGACCATGCAGAGTGTGGAAACGACCCCCCTGTTCTGTGGACAGTGTGCGCTTCAAGCAGCCAGTCAACTTCAGCTTCTCCAGTGTCCACATCCCGTGGAAATCTACGATGGAGGTGAGGACAGAAAGAGGCAGAAATAGGTTAGCTAGCTCAGAACAGGCACCACTGAACACCACCAAAGTGACCCAGCAGCAGAGCAGGACCCCTCTGGCTGTGGCCCTGTGGCAGGCCTAATATTGATGAGATCCCTGTGACTTCTGACCCTGATGATGAGTCATAACAAATCTGGGTTTGGCTGTGGCAGGGAGATTGAAACGAGCATCATGGGAACAGCAGGATTGAATTACAAGAAGATAGGTCAGAAAAAAAAAAAAAAAAAAAAGAAAGAAAGAAAGAGGCAGAAAGTTCCATACAAGGAATGACAGTAGTAGAGTTGATTTTAGCCCATGTTTTAATGTGTATATAGTTCACAGTTTTATTATTAGTTTAAAATTTGAGAGGTGACAGCCCGATATGGCTTCTGTAGTTGGCGGGGCTGTAAAAAGAAGATTGGATTGGATTAGGTTGGAGGCCGAAAGGTTTTTTTTGTTCATTTGTTTTGTTTGGTTTTGTCCCTGAGGTAAAAGAACGGTTGATGGATGGGAAGGAGAGGAAGGAAGTTAGGGGGGGAGAGAGAGAGAGAGAGAGAGGAGAGAGAAGAGAGAGAGATGGATGAGAGAGAGAGAGAGACTGTGTGCATAAAGAATAGTTGAGAGAGAGAGAGAGAGGAGGGGGGGACAGAGAGGTGCATAGGGAAATGTGTGTTGAGAATTGTAAGAGAAGATTTTAATGTTTTTGGAGTTTGTGAGTGTCTGCAGCAGCGCTCTTATTTTGAACAGGTTGTTGTGTTGTGTGTAGTGCATGCTTTGCATCAAACCTGAACACATGATTCTTGCAAGGATGCATGTATGGTCAGCACTGTCCATAGTGTACACATAATTATGCATTTATGTGAGCGCAACATTATTAGAATGCATGCACACACGTATGCACACATAGTCGCACATACACATGTACACATGACTTTATGCACACCGCACACACATACCCACACACACACCACACACACACACCCACCCACACACACACACACACACACACACACACCCACCCACCCACACACACACACACACAACACACACACACACACACACACACACACACACCCACACACACACACACACCCCCCCCCCCCACCCCCACCCCCATACACAGCCCCATAAACTTTTAACAATAACCACCTTAAAAAAATTTCCAAAATGCAAACATTCCACAAAAAAAAAAAAAGAACTTAAAGTCCTCCTCATCACCACAAACCCTGCTTTTCACCTCACTACAACACACCACACCGCACCACCCACACCACACCACACCACTCACTCACTCACTCACCACTCACATCACACAACACACACACACACACATCCTCACACACACACACACACACACACACACACACACACCACACACACACACACACACACACACACACCACACAACCACACACCACACCCTTTCCCCACCACCCACTCACACACACACAGCCCCTAAACTTTAACAACTCCACATCTAAAAGAAATCCAAAAGCAAACATCAAATAAAAAAAGAACTAAAACTCTTCAGCATCACCACAAACCCTGCTTTACCCCCCCCCACAACACGGTGCAAACCACCCACCACACACCACTACACACACATACACCTAAACTTTTAACAATAACCACATCTAAAAAATTCAAAAAGCAAACATCCAAAAAAAAACCCAAAAGAAGTAAAAGTCTTCATACCTCACACCACAAACCATGCTTTACCTGCTCACCCCACAGACATAGAGATCCTGAACGGCTGCAGTGGACGGCAGCACTGGACGAGCAGTTTCGCCAGAACTACGAGGAGGACACGAGATCCTGTGGCAGTTCTTTGGCTCCCAGTCAGGATTCATGCGCACCTACCCTGCCAGCGTGTGGAACACCCACAACGAGGTCGACCTCTTTGATGTGCGCAGGCAGTCGTGGTGAGTGTGGCCTTGAGGTTGAGTCTGGGGTGGTCGAGTTTTTTTCAAAATTTATTTATTGTTTTATTTAGAGGATTGTTGAATAAGCACTCATGCATTTTTTTTACATCCTGTACCCATATGTTGTTGAGTTTGAGTCTGGGGTGGGCAAGTTTTTAAATTTTATTTATTTATTTATTCTTTTATTTAGAGGATAGTGGATTTAGCACTTATGTGGTTTGTTTGTTTTTTACGTCCTGTCCCCATGTGTAGGGGACTGGGTAGCTCAGTGGTCAGAGCACTCGCTTTCCCCCGGCCAGTGTTAAGCAGCATTGAGCAAGGTTATCTATTAGATGGGTGACCATTTTATGTGCCATGGCTTCAGCACAGTCCCTCATTTCATCCAGCTGTAAATGGGTTCCTGCCCTCTTTAGGGTCAGGGAAGGTAAAACAACGGGGGAGAGGAGATGGGCGCCACCCTCATTATGCTGGCCCCTAGAGAAGCTGAGGTCTCTGATGCCTCGCTCCCCTATGACCACATAGATTATGGGACACCTTTACCTTTTACCTTTTTACCCCATGAGTATGCAGTTTTGTAAATTTTGTCATCTGCTCCCACCAGTATAAATGGCTGACTGCTCTTCCAAAAGACAGAACAGGTATTAACCTGTGTGCAAGATATTCTGCATGCTTTTGCAAAGGGGCCTTGGTTTATTGTCTCATCCGAAAGGATTTATCTGTGTGTGTGTGTGTGTGTGTGTGTGTGTGTGTGTGTGTGTGTGTGTGTGTGTGTGTGTGTCCGTGCGTGTGTGCTGTGGATTGATGTTGCCTACTTGGTGTAGCAGTTATGGAGTCCAGGGCTATAGATTGGTGGTGTAGAGGTACTTTACCTGTCTAAAACCACATGGAACAGGAATGGATGACAATTTACAGAACTGTGTGGAGACTGGATGTAAAAAAAACCCCAACACATGAATGCTTATTCCATCATGCTTATTATTGAATATTTTTAATTTTTAGTGCAGAATTATAACATGTTAATATTAAAAAATATTACCCCCAGGACAGTGTGACTCTCTATGTGTTGAAGGGTCACATTTGTTCACATCAATTTTGTATAAATATAAAATCACAATTGATCAAGATCAAGAGCCAAATGTCATGAACGCATTGGGCATGTTTAAAAATACTTGGGTCACATGTAGTGGCTGATGAGTCATGACATCTAAATCAAGTCTGCATTTTTGTGTGTGCATGCGTTGAATGGCTATAATGTCACTAAGTGAGGTAGCCAAAAGAAAAAAAAAATTGAAGTATTTTTAGGAACGTTTGGTTTGGATAGGGAAGACAGTGGAAAGAAAGAAATGGTCATATTTGGGCCTGTTTGGGAAAGAATCATGTTTGATGTTGTTGTCAACAGCTTTGAAATGTTGATAAGATCAAAGAATAGAGTGTGGTTGGTAATTCATGCAGTTATATTTTTGTGCTTCCAGGTATACACAGGGCTCCAGTTCTCCCAAGGATATGATGATTCTTATCGACACGTGAGTTGCCTACTATCTTGTTGTTTTTTTGTTTTGTGTGTGTGTGTGTGTGTTTGTGTTCTTTTTTTCTTTTTTTTTCTTTTATATCAAGGATAATGTGTGTGTGTGTGTGTGTGTGTGTATGTATGTGTGTGTATGTATGTGTGTGTGTGTGTGTGTGTGTGTGTGTGTGTGTGTGTGTGTGTGTGTGTGCATACATACATGCATACTTGTGTGTTTGTGTATGCATATGAGTGTTCATGTATGTGTGTATGTGTGTGTGTATTCGTGTGTGTGTGTGTGTGTGTGTGTGTGTGTGTGTGTGTGTGTGTGTGTGTGTGTGTACAGATGGATGCATGTACACTGGCTGGTTTTCTCTGGATATGTGATCTTCATGATCCGAGTTTTGTGTGTACATGTGTTGACTGGCTGTAATGTCACTAGTGAGATAACCCCCCCCCCAAAAAAAAAAAAAAAAAAAGCCAAGTTTTTTTAGGAACACTTGACTGGTTTCGAAAGGGAAGACAGTGGAGAGAAAGAAATGGTCATATCTGTATCCTAAGGATATGATGATTCTTGATGGATGATGATGGTGTGGATTGTTTGTGTGTTGTCAGGAGTGGCAGCACACATGGCCAGGCCTTACAGCTGATGAAGAATGCCGTCAAATCCATACTGGACACCTTGGGGGAGAACGACTTTGTCAACATCGTGGAGGTAGGTGGTTTTGCTGGCTTGGGTTGTTTTTTTTCTGTTCATGTTGTAGCAGCTCTACCTGCTGACAGTTTAGAGGTTTTGTAATGTAGGGTGTTTGAACTAACAGAATTAGCTGTAGTTCAAAGTGGATTTGTTGATAACAGTGATGATGAGTGGTTTTAAAAACAAAAAATTCTTTTATTTCGAGGATAATGGAATAAGCACTCATGTGCTTTTTAACATCCAGTCCCGGTGTGAATGCAGTTTTGTAAATTTTGTCATCTGTTCCCCACCAGCACACAACAGCCTACTCTTCTGAAGGTTTTTAATCTGTGTGCATTCACATATGGGACCTCATTTTTATGTTTTCAATTATGTGTAAATGAACAGTATGTACAACATTTTTGTTCTTGGCAGGTTACTTGTAGTTTAGAAATCTGGTGAAAAATCATTATTTGAGCTGTCCAAGCTCTTTGTTTTTGAAGGGAAGACTAGGGAAGTGAGGGATCTTTTATTTGCTAACTAATTCAATGAATGTACGTTTTTGTTTATTCAAATTTAAACCACGTATGGTGTTCTCACACAAGTGTAAATGAAGACATAGTTTATGAAGCTAAAAGAGAAAAATAAAGAAAAGAAACACAAGACAACTGTACATGAAAGATATTGGCTGTTTTCTGTGCAGTTCAACCAGGAAGCCAACTTTGTCAGCGACTGTTTCAACCACACAGCCTTTGTCCAGGCCAACTACAGGAACAAGAAGGTGAGAGACAGGCTGAACCAACCTGTTCACTTTTTGCACCTATGACTTGACCATGAGGAATCCATGGAGCTCTGTGCTGAATTATTCTGGCGGTGTATCATGGGCAAATTGAAACTAGCAGAGCCCGTTCCTCCAAATTTTAGGGTGCATACTGGGTGTGTTTGTGTTGTCGATGTCACCAGCCATGGCTGGTGTATTTAACTCTTTAGCAAGTGGTGGTTATGGTTTTGACATGCTTGTAATATTTTCTGTATGTGTGTGCTCCGAAGACCTCAGCAGTTTTCAGCCTCATCCGAAGGTCATTCCAGGGAGTAGATTCAGTGTGAATGTTATCTCCCAGGAGAGTGTGTGTGTGATGGTGGTTCATTGTCACCTCTTTTTCTTTTGTCTACTTCTATGGTGATTTGCCTGTGACGGAATGTTATGGGGAGCTTTTTGTTGTTGTCTTTTTAAACAGAATTTTGCCAGAGTCAGTTCTCAGTTTATCATCACATCTACAAGGCCAGCTCCCAGACCACCACTCATGGCCCAGTCAATGGGGGAAAAGTTTGGTGCTGGACAGGGTTCAAACTTGGGGAACCCTTACTTTCTGGAGAGATACATTACCACTAGAACACCTTGGAGTGAAAAAATCACACTGAGTGGAATGGGAACAGCAGGACACTATAATAAATATGGGTGTGATTGGGGCGAAAGGATCAAATTGAGCAACATGGGAACAGCAGAATAGGATAATGAATCTGGGTGTGAATGGGGCAAAAAGATCCAGCTGAGTGGCATGGGAACACAGCTGGACAGGAACACCACAGAAAGTGAGGTAGCAAGCATAGGGGTGAAAAATGGGGAGTAGAAGTAGTGGTCTGTATTGTGTGTGTGTGTGTGTGCATCAGGACAGTTGGAATAACTGTCGTGTGGTTGTTGTTGCAGCAACTGGAGAAGGATGTGGAGGCCCTGAAGGCTCAGGGTCAGGCTGACTACCAAGTGGGGCTGCGCTTCGCCTTCCAGAAATTCAAAGAGGTCAGAGTTGATGCTGCAGAGAAGATGGGTTGTTGGGGGTTTTTTTGGGGTGGGGGTAGTGGGGGAGTGTGTCATCTTTTTCTTATTCTGTTGAATGAAAACAGGAATTTTGTTAGCTGCACACTCAGTCACACACGCACGCACGCACGTACACATGCACACACACACACACACACACACGCACACGCACACCCTCCAACACACACACACCCCCCCTCCAACACACACACACACACCACACACACACACACACACACACACACACACACACACACACACACACACACACACACACACACACAATCTCAGTGTTAAAAAGAAAACTGCTTCATAATGGCACACACATATATATATATATATATATATATATATATATATATATATATATATATATATATATATATATATATATATATATATATATATATAAAACACAGTAAACTAAAGCAAGCTGTGTTTTTCTCCAACAGTTCAGCCAGAACCGCAGTGACGGGGAGATCAGTGTGGGCGCTAACTGCAACAAGGTCATCATCCTGCTGACAGATGGGGGCACAGACAATGCAGAAGACGTCTTCAAACAGTACAACTGGCCCAACAAAACGGTAACCAAGCTTCCTCTCTGTACATGCAAAACTGGATTGTGGTCCTAAAGGCCTTGGTGGGTAGGTAGGATATGTGATGCCTGATCCCTGGGTGATGGGGTTTGAAACTCGTTCATGGTTATCCAGATTGTTCTCTTTGCTGTGAATATTTGTGGCCTGTCTTATCTGAAAAGAGCAAATGGCTGTCTGGGCTTGGACAGAGATCAATCTTTGGCGATTTCAAAGCAAGCTGGGTGAAAAGAAAAAAGTATTGACTTGTTTTTGATATCATCATCATCACAGGCCTTACAAAATATCTCATTTTCACAAAGTGTATTTTTTTCTTTCCTTTTTTATATATTTTTTAACTCACTCCCTACAGGGTGATTTTTACTATGCATATCTCTGTATACAGACCGTTAATGTCGATAAATAAACAATTCCTAACTGAAAAGATACTCAATACAAGTACATGAAATGTTCAGGGTTTATTGTTGACATGTAGGTGGAAGGCCAAAGTCGAAAGCCAGCTGCCGGTTTTTCATACAAAAGTTGACAGTAGTGAGCAAAAAAGAAGTCTGAAGGTCAAATCCTGTGATCGCAGTGGTTTGTAGGCAAGTGTTGCACATGCGACCACTGCAATTGCAGTGGATGGTACAGAGTGAGTTCAGTGAAACATCTTTATCATTTCATCACCATTTTGTTAAAAAAAACAAACACCAACCCTTCATAGAGAGGAAAGAATCTTGCAAAAAAACTTGTTACTGAAGAAATGTGGTCACACACATGTATTTCAGTCCATGCTGTTACACAGATTTGAATATATGAACACGATTTTCTTGTGCTCCTGCAAGCAGCAGCTGTGTTGTGTCGACAGGTGAGGGTGTTCACCTATGCTGTGGGACCCACGGCTACACCTGTGGCAGCCATTCGCTGGATGGCCTGTGCCAACAGAGGTAAGCAAGGCTGTGTACCTGTCTTCAAGTCTGGGGTTTTTTTGCTCGCTTTTTCAATTGCAGTTGTTGGCCTTTTTTTTTATCTGCTTTTTTTTATGCTTCTTCTGTTCTTCTTCTTCTTCTTCTTCTTCTCTTCATTCTCTTCTCTTCTTCTTCTTCTTCTTCTTCTTCTTCTCTTCTTCGTTCTTCTTCTTCTTTCTTCGTCTTCTTCTTCTTCGCTCTTCTTCTTCTTCTTCTTCTTCTTCTTCTTCTTCTTCTTCTTCTTCTTCTTCTTCTCTTCTTCTCTCTTCTTTTCTTCTTCTTCTTTTATTGGTTTTGTTCTTCACTTTGTCGTCTTCTTTCTCTTCTTTTGTGTCTTTCTTCTTCTTCTTCTTCCCCTCCCTTTTTCTTCTTCCTTTTCTTCTTTTCCCTTGTCTTTTTATTTTTCTTATCTCTTCCTTAACTCTGCAGGTAGCATTGAGACTGCAAAGTTTCATAGATCGCTTATCTGTTGGTTTGTGCCAGCCTGATTTCCTCAAGTGTTTTCTTCCTTCTGCTGTGTTGTACTCCACATGTTTTTTTGTTTTGTTTTGTTTTGTTCTTGTGGCTTATCTCTCCCATTCCATCTGTCAACAATGTCTTGGGGAGCTGTGTTAGCAAAATTCTTGGACTTTGTTAAATGGACATGTATATCATTACACCTCTCTCTTTTTATTTATTAACTTTTGTTGTATGGTGCAATGTTGTGTTTGATGGTTTTTACAGTTTGATGTTTTATTCTGATTACATCATTCGAATTAGTGGTTTCGAGAAATCAAATCAGAATGCTCAGGAGTGTGTTATGTTATGGCATGTAAGGTCAAGAATTGATGTGCAGAAAGGAGTTATAAGATAAGTGATGATGATGTAAAAGAAAAAAATGTGTTGTTCATCTTCAGGTAGCATGCTATAGATTACCTGGAAAGGTGTGTTTGTGTGTTATTTTACTTCAAAAGGTGTGTTTCTGTGTTGTTTCAGGTTACTTCTCTCAGATTCCGGCCATGGGAGCTATACGTGCACGAGTTCAGGTAATTATGCTCAATGTGTGTATGTTTTTTCCAGTCTGTGTGTATATGTCATGGCAGACTATGGAATTCATCATATTTCTTTATTGATTGATAGCTGTTCTTTTATATTTTTTTCAGTTTAAAATAACAAACAAACTGATTTTATGAAGGTTTTGTTTCATATCAAACTCTGAAAACAATCTCTTTTTTTTTTATTGCTACCTAGACATGAAAGTTTACACAAAAATTATTTCTGCTATTTCATCTTTGAATCTGAGCACAGTCAGAACTTTAAAAGAGATAATACTACTTGGTGACAATTGGATGTTGATTTTTTTTTTTAAACTGATGGAAAATTGAGACTGTTAGAATAAACATAGGTATATTGAAGATCAGGAAGCTGGAGAAGAAAAAGATGCAAGCTTAATGTGATAGTAAAACTGAAAAAGTTTTCAAAATTCATGAACTGCAAAGATGGTCCTGTTTTGAAGTATATTGTCACCAAGGGTCAGTTTCTAGCATCACAAACTACCACCACCATCACACAAGCAGACAGGGGAGGAGAGGCAGTGACTAGGTGTGGCGTGACCATGTTTCTTTCCAGGATTATTTGGTGGTGATGGGTCGGCCTCTGGCCCTGGCCCATGCGGAAAACACCCAATGGACCAGCGGTCACAAATCCGCTCTCTCTGCCGACCCTGTGGTATCACCCCTCATTTCCCTCTCTCCTCTCCTCTCTCTTCTCTTCTCTTCTTCATCACCTCGTTTTTTCTTGCTTCACTGACTTTTTTTTTTTTTTTAATTCTTTCCCCTTTCTCCTCTTTTTTCTTTTTTTTGGGCACCTGGTACTTTTGCTTTTTTTTTTTTTTTGTCTTTCTCCATTTCTGGGCACAGGGATTTCCAGGTTGGCGGTTGTATCCTCACTGTCTGGGTTTTGGTTTTTCTGTTAGACAGCGGGCTTGTTGGGAGTCTTGGGGCTGAATCTTTCATCCATCGGATGGTTGTCATTGTATCGGAAAGTGTGGGTCTTTATTGGAATGCATGGGTCTTTGTTTAGAAGAATAGTTTGGTAACAGGTCTTGGATATTGGCTGCCATTTTGTATCACTTTTTGTTTAGGGTTAAGTACTGGAGTTTTTTTTGTTTGGTTTTTTTTTTTTAGGTAATTTTTCAGTGGATATGTCATTGCTGTTAGTCACTCAGTTCTGGATGGAGAAAAAAGATGATATTGAAGATGAAACCGTGTCACTGTGTTCTAGTCCAGCTGAAAACTGCTGGCAGTTCAGAACTGGGAAATAAGTTGAAGCCATGAAAGAACAACAATGTGATTTGTGCGTGTGAATCTGGAGGTAAAAGGGGATGGTTAGTTGCATGTGGAAATAGTTTTGAGATTATTGTTGGATAATATGAAGTCACAGGTATTGAAACAATCGCAGAGAAAAACAGAAGGGCTAGAAAGACAACAGTCTAGATTAGTAGCCCACCCACTGTTCATCATGCTCTTTTTCTCTCTTTCTCTGTCACAGTTGCAGTCACGATCTCTATTTCTCTTGTCTTACACATTGGCTAAGTGCATTTGCACACATGCTTTTGCACATGCATGCACACATGCACGCATGTACACGCTTACACCGCTCACTCATTTTTGCATGCACATGCACACACATTTGTTGACAACCAGATACATTGTTCACTCATACCGCTTCCCTTTTCGGGGATAGGGGCAACTCTTTTAATGACATTTCTGTTTTCTGGAAATTGTTAGATAGAAATATCCTCTGTGCTATCACTCTCTTTGTTTGTTTCTTCTTCTTCTTCTTTCTGTCATCTATTAAGCTATTGAATCCATTCCCTCAGCTTTGTATTTTTAAAAGCAAGCTCTGATACTTTTTATGCCCTCCCCCCCTTTCCAAATTCCCACTCCCCTGTCCCCCATCCTTTCTGCACAGTTTTTAAGGTAAAATATGTCCAGTTTTATTTCTGGTGAACACGTAGTGATATGCTGTGTTTCTGTGTGTTTTTGTCCTTGAAATATGATTGATGTTTTGGGTACAGCTGAATTGTTGGCTGATTTGGTGATTTTAGAAATAAATCTCAATTGATATATTGTATTTTAACTGTCAGCTACTGTGTACCTGTGTTGTGTGCAGCATGTGCTGGTATACAGAGATCTAGGCAGCGTTTTATTACATGTATGGGGAGGATTTTTTCATCCCTTTGTTGAATGTGACTGTGTTATTAAGTATACAGAGATCTAAGCAATGTTTCATTACATGTATAGGGTGGAATTGTTGATCCCTCTATTGAGTGTGACTGTGTGTGTTTTATGACGGCTAAACTTTGCCCCCACAGGAGTACACCAAGTACCTTAAGGAAGGGATGGAACAGCTTAACGTTCAGCCTTTTCAGTGGGAGATAACTGTGGAACCTGTGGTAGGAGTTAGTGCCCCTGACCCCTTCCCCTCGTTTGATTGGACCATGCCTGAGTTATGATGTGCACCATGCGTACTCACAGTGGAAAACGGCATTTTTTTCTTCTTTTTTTTTTATATACTTATTGATGCAATATCTTGTTGATACTAACTGACCGCATGGTTGAAAAAAAAAGTGTTGGCATTTTGAAAAGTATATACACAGTCTTTTATTTGTTTGATATCGTCAGATTTGCATTTAACATCTATACGACATTGGAATTGAAGGAACTTTTGATTGTTGTGCAGCATGCTTTTAGGTGACATATGATGAAGTTTTTTGAGTGTGAAGATTATGAAATTGTGCTGAATGATGTTTCATGATCTAAAGGGATGTATATTTTACAGACTGAACTTGCAACCCACTGCAATATTGAAAATAATGAGACAAACTTTTACTGATGAATGTTAGAGCCTTGGAAGTTTGGCAGTTTTGATGGTAGTATGAGAAATCTGAAGCCAAAAATCCAAATTTCGTTAAAATAATCTTTTATACAGTTCATATCTCTCTTGTTTGATAAAATTGTATGCAAGATACAAATTAGTATTCCACCCAAATTAACCAGGGTTTGCTGTACAAAAAATTGATATTTTAAAGGTATGTGAAATGATAGATATTACAGGGTATTTTGTGGGTTTTTATGAGAGATTGCCTGTAGTTCATTATGAAAGATTTGC
This sequence comes from Stramonita haemastoma, assembly GCA_030674155.1. Lineage (NCBI taxonomy): Eukaryota > Metazoa > Mollusca > Gastropoda > Neogastropoda > Muricidae > Stramonita > Stramonita haemastoma. The sequence continues at coordinate 54,773,343 of CM060329.1, forward strand.
AGTAAATGAAAACTGATGTGATTAAATTGAAACATGAATTTAAAGGAACTCTGAGTAAAAACAGACATGTTCTCAGTGGCAGAGAAATAGGTATGATATTTGTACAGCTGATGAGCAGACTCCATATATCTGTCCTTAGTAACTTCATCAGACTTAACATAACACTCAGTATTGACTTTGATATTGTGTGTGTGGGTGGGTGGGAGAGGAGGGCATCAAGAGTGTTCATTTTTAAGGATAGAGTACAGGAGACAAGAACTCTGGTAAACAATATAGACTTGATTGTTGCTGACTTGATAGAAACTTGCGGACTAATGATATGCTGATTCTGCTCCTTACCCCGTCTCTTCCATATAGAGAGCTGTGTATGTGTGTGTGTGAAGTGTTTATGATAGTGGCTGGTGTGTGGGTGGAATGGCTGCAGGTCTTGGGGCTTGGCCTTGACTTAGAACTGTGCTGTGTGTCAGTTTGGACTGAGTGGCTGTGATGTTGAATGTGGACTAATCTTCTGCCATGTCTGCCTGTGTCTGTCTCTCCAGATGTCTGTCCCTCTGCTGCTGCAAGGAATTGGGGCTGGGGGTGTATGACCGCTGATAGCATTCCATAGTTAGATGCAATTCCTGTCTCATGGCATTTTTGAATTGTGCGTCTTGTCTTCATCTTGTTTTGTCTTGTCATTGACGTCGGTTTTTCTATGCAGTGGTTTTTTGTGTGTTTAGTGTCTTTTTTATGTATTGTCAGTCGCGGTCTTGTCTCTGTGGCATTTAGTTTTGCGTTCGTGTTTCGTCTCTGGTTCCGTGACGAGTAGTTTTTGTTTGCTGAAAGCGTACGCCGACAGTCGAGTCTCACTCTATAGTCTGATTATCTTGTGTCTTTTTTTTAGTGCATTTTTTTTTCTTTCTTTTTTCTTCTTCTTCTGCACTGGTGTGTGGTGGTTGTGACCTGCGACACAATTGTCTCTGTTGACGCTGTTTTGTTATGAAGGAATACATCCCGGTGCTGAGCCGGCCCCAAGTGTTAAAGAACGCCAAGGCCTTCGAATGGGGCAACATTTACAAAGATCACTTGGTACACTTCTTGCTGGCGTCGTAGTGGGTGGTGTCACTGGATGTCTGTTGCTAGTAGCGCCCCCCCCTGACGTACCGATATTTGAGTGGCGTGATCTCCGCACATCGGCTGTATGTGGCTACCCCATCCCTCCCCCCACCCCACTCCCCTCCCACCCGTGATGCACAGCGGCTTTAGCTGTTGCCTTCGTTTTCCCCGGTGTTGTGGATCAGTTGTTGTGTTCGTCGTGACATGTTTTGTACACTCATAGGTTGGCATTGTCGGTTTTTGGTTTCCTACGGCAGTGTCGGTGTCGTTTATGTCCCTGACCCGTCGTCCTCCTCCCCCTCCCTCCCTTCCTTCCATGTTCCACATCCCTTTTTTAATTATTATTATTGTTATAGCTGTGTTGTGCCGATAGTTTAGCGCTGACAGTTTCTTTCTAAAGAGTTTTTGTTGTTGTTGCTGTTCTTTCAGTGGTTTCTGGTTCTGTTCCTAAAATATGTGTCGTTTGCTCAGTTGCTTGTTATTGTTGTTTTTATTTTTTGGTTGTGTTTTTTTTTTAATAGTTGGATTGTATTGTTTGTTTTTCTAGTAATCTCAGCTCTTTTGTTTTGTTTTAAAATGGTGAAAAGGTCCTCTGAACAGACACCTATGTTTTTCCACAATTTATTACAGGGAGGTTTTCAAGAAGAGGATTCTGTGGCATCTTTCCATTGTCAGTATTGTTGCTGCTGAGACCAGACAGTTCATCAAGATTGTTCCTGTCCTTTACTGTTCTAATCAATAAAACACAAAAAACATTGACTGGATATGGTAGTGTTAGTGTAGTAAATAGGCAGCAGTAGTTCAGACCGAGATCATTTCAAACACCCTGAAAGTGAAAAATTTTTTAAAGCTCAATAAACACTTAACCAGTTGTCAAGTTTCCACTTTTTGCCATTAGCTGATATGATTTTGAAAAATAGAACATTTCCACATGTGTGGTGGCATTTCAGAAAGAAATGATGACTTTTTTCGTTTTAAGAGACTAAGGCCAGTAGATTTGGAACTGATGTTTTTTGGATAAATGAAGGGTACAGAGTTATGTGCAAGGGAAAGGCTGTCTTTTGAGTAGGGCAGTCAGCAAGAGGAAAACCACAGATTTAGGAGAAAATAGGGATTAAAATAAATAACGTGTTTATGCGGCGGTCACAAGTATTAGACAGTTTGGTCAGGGTGCAGTCCATGTATGGGGGGAAAACGTTCACCAAAGAAGTGTGTACATGTGCAGGTTTGAACCAGTGACTTGTTAAAAAGTTCATGGGAATAACCATCCTTCAACTGTTCATGTTTTGTTCATTCAGTTTGGATGGTTTTAGCAGAAGACTAGAAGTCCTGTGGCATTGACAGCTGGACCAGGGGATCCTGTTAGTGTTCATACCAGATTCAGACTTGTGTGCCTCCCTCTTTCTGTGGCCAGCATTGATATGGCTCAGAGATTAGAACACAGAAAAAATGATGAAAAAAGACGTTTCATGCTTGTTCAGGTGTGTGTGTATGTATGTGTCATCAAAGCTTGTGTTTTTTGTTTATTACATAGAGTGCTGATGTGAATACTTGTATATGCTTTAATATTTGGTGTTTTTTTTATTGTGATTTTTTTTTTGGAAGGGGGTGGGGGGTGACATCATATTCAGTCATATGTGTCTTCATTGTTGGTTTGAGATGTGTATATTACAGGTAAAGGTTGTTGTGAATGCAGTTGGTTTATATTAAAAAACAACAGTGTATCTTTTACTGTTTTGTCAAGGAATACATTAAAGGCAGCATATTTTTCCTCCCCCCCCCCCCCCCCCCCCCCACTTAAAGTAGCATAACATAGTACATAAACAGCAGTCTCCAAATAACAAAGCATGCTGAATGCTTTATCTGATGATAGTCATCAGTGCTCTCTTTTTTAACACATGCAGTCTGGATTCTCTGAACAATGCTGTGCAGATGGTTATCTCCCTTCTTCAGAGCACCAGTGACTGAGAGTGTGAGATGCAGTTGAATTTATGTTTATTCTCAAAATTGAGATGCAATTGAGTTTGATTTGTATTCTCAAAATTGAGATGCAATTGAGTTTGATTTGTATTCTCAAAATTGAGATGCAATTGAGTTTGATTTGTATTTTCAAAATTGAGATGCTGTTGAATTTGATCTGTGTTTTCAAAATTGAGGTGCAGTTGAATTTTATTTGTATTTTCAAAATTGAGATGCTATTGAATTTGATTTGTATTTTCTAAAGTAAGATGCAGTTGTGTTTTTTGTGTTTTTTTTTCAAAAGCCTTGAAGGTTTTTCAGATGATCAAGCATGCCCTATGAAGCTATGATACCTCCTTTACGGCCCCAAACCTACCTTAATCTCTCCTGCCCCCCCCCCCCCCCCCCCCCCCATGGTTTCACAGTGGTTAGAATTATGAACTTTGTTTCTTTTTGATTGTTTCAGAGTGTGTGGTGTGGTGTGTGTGGTGTGTGTGTGTGTGTGTGTGTGTGTGGTTGTGTGTGTGTGTGTGTGTGTGTGTGTGTGTGTGTGTGAAAGAAAAAAAGAAGGTAAATCTCTCTCTCTCTCTCTCTCTCTCTCTCTCTCTCTCTCTCTCTCTCTCTCTCTCTCTCTCTCTCTCTCTCTCTCTCTCTCTCTTCTCTCTCTCAAATTACCAGTTTGTTTTTAGCAATTTGTCTCCTGTCTAGTCTAAAAATAAGAAAACCCCTCCAGGTGTTATTCATAAATCCATTTTCCTCCTAATCTGTGTTTTAACATCATAGTGGGAACTCTAGACATTTTTCTTTATATCTGTGTCTACAGTATCTTCTTTGCATTATGTGTATTAAACTGAAATCATCATCTTCAACTGAGAGAGAGACAGAGGTGAAGAGAGTATCTTGTTTCTCAGTCTGTCTCTGTCACTCATGCTTGTTCCTGTTGCTCGAATTCATCTCATGTTCTCGTTAAGTTCATTTTAAATGTCCATCTGGTTTTTCTACGAACATATTTGTCACTCTATTAAAAACCTTTTTCTCTTTTTTTTTCTTTTCTTATTCTAAGGATGTATGCATCCAAGTCTGGTTTTTTTGGTTGTTTTTTTTTTTTTTTTTGGGGGGGGGGGGAGGAGTTAAATCTTTTATGTATGTTTCCTCTTGTGGATTATCATCGGCACACTTGCTGTCTTGCATCTCATATACTTGGTGGGATACTTTTTTTCCTGCATTAAAACGTGGCATAAGAAAGGAATGTGAATTATTTTAATTTGTGTATTTTGACATCTTGCTGCAGCATGTTGTGCATATATGCTGCATTAATTCTTTTAAAAAGCGTGGATTTTTACATCTTGAAATAAATTTTACCTCGGTTTGATTGGTTTCAATGGGTCTGTACATAGCTCTGACATGTGATGGCTTTAGGATGTTTGGTGGTACATAGCATTGAAATAGTTTGCATTTTGATTTTTTTTTTTTTAAAGAAAAAGGGCTAATATCTCTGCTTAGATTTTCATTCATGGTTAAGAAAGACCTTGTAAGTTCTTGGGAATTTTTTTTTAGCTTTTTTTTTTCTGCCCTTCAGTCTTTTCATGTCAGTGCTCACGCCATGTGTGAAGTTTGTTTCTTTCTTCTTTTACCTTGCTTGACTGTTGGTCATCTTTTTGCTGCTGCTGCCTCCTCTTTTTGTGGCCTCTGTACTAGTTAGTGGTGGAAGTGGTAAAGGACACTACTGCTGCCACTACTACAACTATTTTCACTACTACTGCTACTGCTGTGCTGCTGCTGCTGCTCTACTATACTACTACTACTACAACTACTACTACTACTACTACTACTACTACTACTACTACTACTACTACTACTACTACTACTACTTTGCTACTACTTTTGCTACTACTGCTACTTGCTGCTATTAACTACTGCTATTACTACTGCTGTTCTACTGCTGCTGCTGCTACTACTACTACTATTACTACTCCTCCTCCTCTACTACTCCTACTACTATTACTACTTCTACTACTACTTCTACCACTACTACTACTTTTACTACTACTACTACTACTACTACTACTACTACTACTACTACTACTAACTACTACAACATATTATTCTTATACTACTACCTCTACTACTACTACTAGATTATTCATATAGTGCTTTCCACCATCTCAAAGTGCACAAGTGATTTGTTTATTTGTTCATTTTACAACTATCGTACCATCTTCAGTGTGTGAATTCTTTTCCCCTTTTCTTTCTCAGTGTGTGACATATTTGTTATCACAGTCATGTAAAGTTTTTCAGCAATGAGAATTGCATACAGTGTGCACAGACTAACCAACAATATATATCACAATCTTTTTTTGCTTTTTTTCTCCCTTTTTGACTGTTGTGCTGTGCTTTGCATTGCAGTGGTTTTTTTCTTCTTTGCATGGGCCTTTTTCTTTCAGATGTTCTCTGTCTGTCCGTCTTGTCTTGTCTGTCTGTCTGTCTGTCTGTCTCTCTGTCTGTCTCTCTGTCTCTGCCTACCTGTTTGTCTCTCTCTGTCTTTCTCTGTCTTTGTGTGTGTGTATAAAAACTGATGTTTTATTCTTGATTTTTTTAATTTATATTATATATTTCTTTTGAAACTAACAGCATGTAAACGTCTTTGCTGAAATGTTGCCTTATGGAACATGCATAACTTTTTTTTTATGATATGTGTGAATTAAAGTGTGTGATTTATGCTCTACAGTATTAACATGGGCAGATGAGATCTAATTCGACCAACAACAACAAATAATGCTTTAGACATACTTTTTCGGCAATGAGAATTGTGGCACATTAAGTTCCAAGAGAGGAGAGAGACTGTGTATGTGTGTGTGTGGTGTTTGTGTGGTGTGTGTGTGTGTTGTGTGTGTGTGCGTGTGCATGTATGCATGCATGCTTGCATGCAGATGCATGGGTATAAATGAACAGAGAGTGACATGGATGATTTTTTGGCAAATGTGTGTATACATGTGCATGCATAACATGCATGTTGAGAGATTTGGAGTGTGAATAAATGCTCTGTGAAAGGGTCTGGTCCTACTGTTTCTTAAATTTGCTGAGAAATGAAGAAGGAAAATAATCTGTTTGCTAATTGATTAACTGATTTATTAGTCTTTGGGGCTTTTTTTTGTTTTGTTTTGTTAAATTATACAGAAGTGTGAGAATAGTGGAAGTCTTAATGATTTAACTCTTGTCTGACATTACAAGTTGATTAAACAAAAAAAAAATTCATGGTTTGTGTTGGGTGGGGATTTTGGTGTAGGTTTTTTTTTTGTTGTAGATTACTTAGAATTTTTCTGTATTATTATTTTTTTTTTCATTTCTGCTTCATTTTTAAAAAAATTATGATTTGGGGGTGATCTAAAGAAACATTTTGAAACTGCATTCTTAATAGTTTTAGTTCGTTTGGTTTTTTTTTTTTCTGTTTTGTTTTTACTTTCTTTTATAGATTTCTTAGTGTTATTTATGATAGAATGCGGTTACCTAGGTTTCTTTAATATAGGTATTGCTGCAAAAAATGTAGGGTTTCTTTAAACAGAAAAAATCAAAATCTTTAAAAAAACAAAATTTTTAAGTTTTTTTTGTAATAGACTGTTGTGTTAGAAATGATATGTGCATAAATCATTATCTAAAAAGGAAAAGGTAGTGGGGTGTAGATATTGACACAACGAAATGAAAGATAATAAAAAGTTTTAAGAGATGAGAGTTTTGTTGGGTTTATGTATTATTGCATGTACATGCCATTCATTAAGAATATGAGAGATATTTAATCCACTCTAAAAATTTGTATGCATTGCTGCTCATGTGAAAAGAAAACTGATGTACTAGACTACTGCTGTGCATAGTGCACTTTGATGTTAAAGATTTTTGTAAAGTGTTCTACTGTTATTTGTATGTATTGTTGCACACATACAAACCAGTGTTGCATTGGTGTACATATGTATATATAAAGAATGTAGGAAGTACTTAACTCTTGGCTTTTTCCTTCTGTACATTTGTCATATAAATACAGATTTTTTTTTAAGTCGAGATATGTCATGCTGCTATGATTCCTTGAACTTACAATTTTTTTTTTATCATAATGTCTTTACAGGGGTTGGGGATGATGACAACTGTCACCTTACCTGTCTACAACAGAACTCAGGGATCAGTAAGTGTTTTGTACTTTTGCATATGATTTGGGGAGGGGATAGCTCAGTGGTCAGAGCACTCGCTTTGCCCCAGCCAAGGTTTAGCAGCATCGTGTGTTGTGTGTGTGTGTGTGGTGTGTGTGTGTGTGTGTGTGTGTGTGTGTGTGTGTGTGTGTGTGTAATATTGATATCTGTTTATTTTATTCATGGATTATTGCATGAGTGTAAATGATTTGAATGTAATCACTTTGATTTGTTGCTTTACAGGATTCTGTACTATATAAAGTTCACACATCATTATCATTATTCTTATTATCATAAGATAGGTATGTTGATGGAGATGGAAAATATCAATATCCTGATTAATTAAATTCATCAATTTTGGCATGATTAATTAATTCATCAATTTTGGCATGGTAATTATATTGAAATCAGTAGTGAACTTGTGGTTTGAAAAAGAAAGTTGAATCTCTATACCACATTGTATTTGTGTGTGTGTGTGTGTGTGTGTGTGTGTGTGTGTGTGTGTGTGTGTGTGTGTGTGTGTGTGTGTGTGTGTGTGTACACACTTGCAGTCCAATCAGACAATCTTGGGAGTGATGGGTATAGATGTACCAACGACAGAGCTGGGAAAACACACGCCTTATATAGAGGTAAGTCACTGTGCTTTGTGTAGATCTGAACAAGTACATTCCCCTTGGAGATGCTGAGGCCTGTCAGTATAAAATATCCCCACCTGGAAATTCTGTGCTAGGAATTCCCTCTTTTCTATCCCTCTTTTGTTTCTTCCTTGTTCCTGTTCTTCCTGTCACCTCTTCATCTATTTTATTTCTGCTTAGTCCATTCTCCTGCCTTTTTTTTTCCAGAAAGACCTATCAGTTTTCTCTCAGATGCTGAGTGGGATGCACTGGTCCTGACTTGTCAGGTGCTTAACGGCAGTGCATGCATTTTTGCTTATATGACAGACAGTAGATATTGTCTTAGTATTCAATGAAGAAGAAGTACAATTTTCCTTTACGTTTTTTTTTTCTGGAAAAAAAATAGTACTTTTTATATTCTTTTTTTATTTTTGATAATGGGGTTTTTCCTTTTCTTTTTTCTCTCTGAAGGGTCAAGTGTATGTGTTAATGTTTTTTTTTGTTTTGTTGTTGTTTGTTGTAAGATATTTGTCATACAGGAATTGTATAGAATTATTATGAAGCAAGTTATTGTATCAGATAGAATTGAAAAAAAAGGTATATGAATGCAACAGTAAGAGAGCAGCAGATCAGTGAAAGTAAAAAATGATTAATGTCATGTCAAAGCTCATTTCATTAGAAATGCTACATTTTGTTTTGCTTTTTGGTTGTGTTTGAGATGTATATGAAGACTGTGACCATGTTTGTGTGTACTGGTGTAGATTGGCCCAGATAAGGTAAAAAAAAAAAAATGTTTTGGACAAGGCTTACAGCATAGGACAGGGGTTGATTGTGTTGTGCTGTGTTGTTGTTGTGTGGTGTGTTGTGATTGGGTGTGTGTGTGTGATGTGGGTGTGGTGTGATGTGTGTGGTGGTGGTGTGGGTGTGTGGTGTGATGTGGTGTAGGTGATGTGGGTGTGGTGTGATGTGGGTGTGGTGTGGTGTGATGTGTGGGTGTGGTGGGTGGTGTGTGTGTGGTGTGGTTGTGGTGTGGTATAAGTGAAGGTAGTGACCCAGTGGATGTGATGATGACGTCTCTGTGTCACAGATCGGCCCTGTGGGCTACTCCTTCGCCATCAACCCCAATGGCTATGCTGTCTTCCACCCCAACCTGAAACGCACTGTGAGTTGGGTTTCTTTCTTTCTTTCTTTCTTTTTTTACTATTTATTATTTCTTTTATTTCGAGGATAATGGAATAAGCACACAACTGCTTTTTTACATCCAGTCCCTGTTTTTCAAATTTTGTCATGTGTTCCCACCGGCACACAATAGCCTACTCTTAAAAAAAAGCGGAACAGAATTTAAAGTGTGCGCTAGACTTCCTGCATGCTTTTGCACATGGGACCTCAGTTTAAAGTCTCATCCGAAGGACTTGAGGGGGAAGTAGAGTTGGCATTGATGTTAACTCCAGGAGAAAAATCCCTTGAACAGGATTCAAATCCCGGTCAGCAGATCACAAGTGCAATGTGTAACGTTCTAACCACAAAGCTGTGCTATCCCCCTAGTGGGTATGTATGTGTTTGCATGTGCGTTTGTGGTTTTAATAAGCATACAGAAAATGTTTTGTTTCATATTTTCTTTTTTTATGAAGGAGACTCGACCCACAGCTCAAAACAGAATGTAAGCCTACCTTTTGATTTATGAAGAACCTTCTAAATCTTGGTTGTTTTTGTGTGTGTTTTTTTAAAGATTAATGCTGTCTTGTGGGTATGACTTTAAAACCAAGTTCAACCTACTTATGAACATATACACATATATTGTATCAAACATACAATATATATAGATAAAAGCATAGGCTGATGTGTTTCATCCATGGTGTGTGTGTTGTGGTGTGGACTGAGCAGGGTCGCTACATGAAGGACCCCCCCAACATCGACCTGATGGAGCTGGAACTGGAGAAGGTGGAGGACGAGGATGATGAAAAGATGGGGGTGTTGGAGGTGAGTGAGGATGATGATAATGATGATGATGATGATAAGTTGGGGGTGCTGGAGGTGAGTGGTGGTGGTGATGATGATGATGAGGAGGAGGAGGAGGATGACGATGATGAAAAGTTAGGAGTGTTGGAGGTGAGTGAGAATGAGGATGATGATGATGACGACGATGACGATGAGAAGTTGGGGGTGTTGGAGTTGATGATGATGAAAAGTAGAGAGTGTTGGAGGTGAGTGAGAATGATGATGATGATGATGATGATGATGATGATGATGATGATGATGATGATGATGATGATGATGAAATGTTGGGAGTATTACAGTTATAGGTTTCGTAAAGAACAAATCAGTACATTCCACATTTTAGCAAGAACAACAAAGAATAAAACACAACAAAAAAAACCTGATAAGCAAAAAAGATGTTATTTTCACCCTTTTGTTTTGAGTTTTTGGGTGATTGAAAAAGCATCTTTTTTGTGTGTGTAAAAGCAAGGATGTGTTACAAAGTCATACATAGTGGTTCTGAAGTGTGAGCAGTTGTGTTGTTATGTCTTTTCAAATCTGGGGATTAATTAAGTGAATGTTGTGGTTTATGTTTTCAGCTGCGGAACAAGATGATAGAGGGTTATGATTCCACCATGGAGATCAAGGACACTCTGTCCCTCTCAGCCGATAAGGTAAGACTTCATCATGCATGTGTGCATGGATACACACATGCGCACACACATAAACACGCACACAGTGCACATACTCACGCACACACACACACACACACACACACACACACACACACACACACACACACACCACACTCATATGCACTCTCTCTTTCTCTCTCTCTCTCTTTCTCTCTCTCTCTCTCTCTCTCTCTCTCTCTCTCTCTCTCTCTCTCTCTCTCTCTCTCTCTCTCTCTCTCTCTCTCTCTCTCTCTCTTCTCCCTCTCCCTCCTCCCTCCCCCCCATCCCCTCCCCCTTCCTCTCATTATCAACAGACCATTTTTTTTAAAGAGGATAAATATCAAAGAGAACACTAGCATGTTCACACCTCACTGACAAATCATAGAACTGGGTTTTTTTGCACTTTGACCAGACTGTGTCCATTGCTGTAAAACACTTTCTAAACCCTCTGCCTATTTTATAAAGCACAGAAATGTTTTTATTTTTTTTACCTTTGTGTAACACCTTCTGATATCTTTGATATTGCTGGTGTTGACATTGTTTGACATGGTCCAATCTTGTTGTTTATAGCCCTACTTACCCTAGGGGCTGTGTTTGACAGAGTACTTAACTGTACAAATACTGGAATGACTCTGAATAGTTATATGGAGAATTCGTTATTCTGTAGAAACCAGTTGAGGTACCAGATATTTTTTGGGGGGTTTCATTTTTGTTCCATAGAACATATGTACATATTCACAAAACTAAGTTTACAAATTCTAGAACAACAGTGAAAAAAAATTCAGATGTGATGTTTATTATTATTGTAGAAACCAGTTAGGTGGGGGATGTACCATTTTTATTCATTTCTTTTCTTTTTTTCCTCAGAAATATGTGTCTCTTCACAAAGCCATTTTTGCCTTCACCAATATCACCAACACCACATTCCGGTGAGTAAAAAGTGATCTGTGTGTTTTTGTATGTGAGTGCTTGCTGTATTTTGTGTGTGTTGATGGATTGCTTTTGTAGCCACACTTTTTTTTACAGGAAACTCTTGACAATTTTCCTAGCAGAGAGAGAATCTGTATTATGCAGCTTTGCAATTTAATTTTTTTTTCCTGTCTGTGTGCGAAGTCATCTCTGTATTAGAGTGGTATCTTTTAAGAGAAGATGGTTGTGGACAACTCATGTTGCTATGGGTTCTTTTATGCACAAAGTGTATGTTTCACATGGAACTTTGTTTTCATGCAGGAGTTTGTTGTGGAAAATCTCATATTGCCTTGGGTTCTTTTACATGCACTAAGTGCATGTTTCACATCAGACTTTGTTTTTACAAAAGTGGCTTTTGTCTCTGGCCAAATACTGGGTAGAGAGCAGATTAGTATCTCCAGGTATTGTCATAAAACAAATATTCATGAATTTTGTTTGGGAAAGAAGTATAGGAGTGATAATTATGAAGTGTTGGATAACGTATCGTATTTCTCAGTTGTGTTTATCGAAATGACAGTCAGAAATGTGGCGGAAGTGTAAGATTATTATTATTTTTTAAGCAGTTAATGGTGTGAAGTGGGAAAAGAAATAATATTACAGCTGTCAGTTTTATGATGCTAATACATTTGTGTGTGTGTGTGTGTGTGTGTGTGTGATGTGTGTGTGTGTGTGTGTGTGTGTGTTTTCAGGTTAGGACTGAGCATTCCAGAGTTTCAACGAAAATATCCATATTTCCTGACAAACGCCACTTTGCCCAGTGAGATCTTCATTCATCATGGTTTTATTTATTCATTCATTTTTCTGTTCTTTTATTTCAAGGATAATGGAAAAAGCAGTTGTGTTTTTTACGTCTAGTCCCAGTGTGTATGCAGTTTTGTAAATTTTGTCATCTGTTCCCACTTGCACACAATGTCCTACTCATCCAAATAGTGGTACAGATTTTAGTGTGTGCACAAGATGTTCTGTGTGTATTCAACATGGGACCTGAGTTTACAGTCTCATCTGAAGGACTTTTAGAGTCAGCACTTATTGTTAACTTCAGAGGAAAAATCCTCATGGAGGAGATTCGAACCCGGTTGCACCTGGAAGCTGGGTTTGGGTTGGATAGGAAAGAGATGGAAGTGGAGAAAAGGTCATAGGTCAGTGGTGGGTGGACAGAGGGGGATGTTAGCTTTGATAGGGGTTTGTACGGTCATTTTCATTGGGTGGATAGAGAGGGGTGTTAGCTTTTATTGGGGGTTGTACGGGCATTTTCATTGCTTTATTTTTCACATTTTTTTGCTGCCATGTTGGGAAGATAACTGTTCTGAAAGCTAGTTGGAAGACTGGTTTTCTTTAGGTTAATTTTTTTTAAAAACCAAAAAACCCCAACCAAATATGAGGAATGTTAAAATAAAAACCAACCCAGATTGTTATATCTTAGATGATTATGAAGTAATCTTATGACTGTAACAAGTACAACTTTGGGTACATGAAGATTTGAACTTTTTTATGTTTGCTTGTGACTTTTTTTTAATGTACACAAAAAATAGCAATTTCTGCTCGCCGAGTTATGAGATTTTTTTTTTTTTTTTTTTTGTTGTCTATGTCAGAGAAAAGAAATGTGAATAAATGATGAAACATTTGAATAAGATGGTAAAAGAAAAAAAGTGCAACATTGTGAAACAAGAGGTATCTCAAAGTGGGTTGAATAAGAGTTGAATTTGGATCTTTTTTCTTTTCCCCCCACAGATGTTGACGACCTCAACAATGACGGAACAGCCTCTCTTCACATTGCTCCATGGTAAGGTCTCGCCTGCAGTGACTGTGGGGAAAAAATGATGTACTGGGAAAGAAATAAATTGTAATGAGCACTGGGATGTTTTTTGGGGGGGAGGGAAGGTTGTGTAGATGATGTCTCTTTCTCTCCTCTCTGTCCTTTTCATTCTGTCCCTTTCTTTTTTCTCTTTTTACCATTTGTCAGTGCCTGTTCTGTTCTGTCCATTTCTTTTTTATCTATATAAAAAAAAGTTCATTTCCGTCTTTTCTTTTTTCTCCCGTGCACCTTTTCTGGTCATTTTCACCCCTCTTTGCTCTCTTTGGTTTCATGATAATGATAAATCATTATCCTCTATTGTGGTTATAGACATGAGGAAAGAGGCAAAGAATGCTAGATAGTATTTGTATCTTTATTTTAATCAATATCATATGTGTGTGTGCATATATATATATATATATATATATATATATATATATATATATATATATATATTATATATATATATATATATATATATATATCGATTCTGACTTTCGTTCACGTAGCGAGCGGACGTGTTCGCGACAGCGCTCCACAAATGCAGTTCAGTGTATAGCAGCAATACTGTCTCTATGTAAGACCGAGGAGTCAGAGTGGAAAGGCTGTCACTTGTTTGTTTGATTTTGTTTTTCAGTTCGTAACTTGCTGAACTTGAAAAAAAAAGAAGACATCTTGCACAATGAGTGAAACTTAAGCCTCAAACTCCCGAATGGCAAACGAAGTGCAGACCTGTGCATAAGAAAAATTATATATGTATATACTTTCGGCGTGTTTTGAAAATGTGTAAACTTTAGGCAAAACCTTTCGGCTGATGCAGTGTATCAAATTCCAAGTGTGTGCTGTGAGAAATGACCAGCACCATTGCTCGATTCCTCCCTGGTTCCAGTAAGCGAAAACCTTCCTCCACATCTTCCGCCTCGGACTCATGTGTAAGTCCCCAACCCTCAGAAGAAAAGACCAGGCAGGAAAAAAAGAAGCTGAGGCAGGACACGATAGACATTTTAAACGACAGTATGGATGTCCAAGAAGTGCTGGAAGAAATCAAAAGAGAATTGTTTGCAACTAGAGAAGACATAAAAGAGCTGCATGAAAATGTAAACAAAGGGACAGCCAAATTAGACTACAGAATGGAGCAGTTGGAGAGCACGGTTTTCGAACTAAGAAATGAAAGAGACGCTCTGGCGGGAGATGTGGCAGCGCTGAGGGAGGAGAACAAGGAGCTGAAGGCCAAACTAGAGCAGTGTGTGAAGGCGGACCAGGAGCTAAGAAGGGACCTGAACGACCAGGAGCAGCACGGACGGCAGTTCAGTCTGCGGGTGTACGGGGTAGCGGAGGGCCGGGGAGACAAGGAGACGGTGGAGGACTGTGTCCGCCAATGCATGGACGTCTTCAACAAGAAAGTGGGGGTCTCGGTGTCTGCGGGAGACATTGAGATTGCCCACCGAACTGGCAAACCGGGCGGATCCAGACCGAGACCCATCATTGTCCGGTTCCACTCCAGGAGAGTCAGGGGCCTGGTTCTGGCGCAGCGCCGCAAGCTAAAGCAGACCGGCGTGTCCATCGGGGAAGACCTCACGCAGAGAAACTACAAACTGTTGCAGAAAGCCAATCAACATTCTGCCACTCTTGCGGCATGG
>CM060329.1:54793243-54830743 GCA_030674155.1 Stramonita haemastoma
GAAAAACAACTCCACTGAAGCAAGGTCGCCTTGACTTCTTTCTTTTGTCTGAATACCTTATCTGGTATTTTGAAAACACAGATATACTTTCTGGATACCGTTCTGACCACTCAATGATAAAGCTTACTTTAAAATTTGGGAAAAGAAAAAATCGGAAAAATTTTTGGAAGTTTAACTCTTCCCTTCTTAGAGATAGACAGTATGTGGAAGAAATAAGTAGAGAAATTTCAAATGTGATAAAAGAGTACGCAGACAAAAAATATGACAAATCAGTAATAGAGAAGATTCCCAAAGCTGAAGTTCAGCTATCCGTCTCAGATAAAATCTTTTTAGACTTTTTGTTGATGAAAATTAGAGCTAAAACAATAGGATATGCTGTAATGAAGAAGAAAAAAACAAGAGAAAATGAAATTAAATTGATAAACGACATCGAACAATTAGAAAAGCTAGAGCATAAAAGAGAAAATGAAATACTACAAATTAGAGAAAAAAATAAAGAATTGGAAGAAATACGTAATAAAACAATGGAGGGGGTGTTGCTGAGATCCAAAGCACGATGGATTGCTGATGGTGAAAAGATATCCAAATATTTTTGTAACCTAGAAAAAAGAAATTATATCAGTAAACGTATGTCAAAATTATTAACGGAAGATGGTACAATTATTGAAAGCGAGAAAGATATTGAAAAAGAAGTTACAGCATTTTACGAGAATCTATACAAAAGGAGAAACATTGAACAATGTGATATCAAACAGGTGGTTAAAAACCTACCCCAAATAAATAAAGAAGAACAACAGCAATTAGGTGGTAAAATTACTATTGAAGAAGCAGGATGTGCACTAAAAAATATGAAAAATGGAAAAAGTCCGGGAACAGACGGCTTCACAGTGGAATTTTTCAAGTTTTTTTGGAAAGAAATAGGTCATTTCATAGTAAGAGCTCTTAATGAAAGTTACCAAGATGGTGAACTATCAGCGACACAGAAGGAAGGACTAGTCATTTGTCTTCCAAAAGGGGACAAATCTAAAGAATATATTAAAAACTGGCGTCCAATAACCCTTCTCAATGTAGTTTATAAAATAGGTTCTGCATGTATTGCAAACCGGATCAAAAGAATTTTGCCCAAACTAATCAGTGAAGACCAATCAGGTTTCATGGCAAATAGATACATTGGAAATAATGTTAGGCTAATTTATGATATGATTAACTACCTGGATAAAAAAAATCAGCCTGGATTATTGCTTAGTGTTGACTTTGAAAAAGCATTTGACTCCTTAAGCTGGGACTTTATGTTCAAAGTCATGAAGGCGTATGGTTTTGGAAACAATATCCATCAATGGATCAAGACATTTTACACAGATATAAAATCAACAGTCCTTGTAAATGGTAACAGCACACAGTGGTTTAGAATTGAAAGAGGATGCAGGCAGGGTGACCCAATATCACCCTACTTATTTATTCTTTGTGCTGAGATCTTAGCTATAATGATAAAGGAAGATACATCAATTAAAGGTATATGCATTGGAGAGACAGAGCATAAAATTTCCCAATATGCAGATGATACTCAATTGTTAAACACAGGAGATAAGATATCATTCGAACACTCTATAAATATTCTAGAGAAATTTGGCCAAATTTCAGGTCTTAGAATGAATAGTGACAAAAGTCAAGTAATATGGCTCGGTAATAAAAAAGAATCAAGTAAGGTGTTTTGTCCCCATCTAAAAATGACATGGAATCCTCCAAAATTCAAGATTCTGGGTATCTGGTTCACTTCAAATCTAGAAGGATGTGAAACTATGAACTATAATGATAAATTTTCTGAAATCAAAAGGCTATTTAAGGTTTGGTTACAAAGAGTTATTACTCCACTTGGAAGAATTGCCATTTTAAAATCCCTTATCTTATCAAAACTAATTCACCTGTGGATATTATTGCCAGATCCACCTGACAATTTCATAAAAAGTCTACAAAAACTATGTTTCCAGTTTGTATGGAGCAATAAGCAGGATAGAATAGGTAGAAAGACAGCTATTAAACCTGTTACCCAAGGAGGGATAAACATACCTGATATAAGAAAATTTATTTGTGCTCTGAAACTTACATGGATAAAAAAAATCAGAAGCATAAATCATAAATGGATAAGTATTGCAGAAAAAATGTATCCAATTCTCACCAATTTGGAAAACTATGGATCAGCCATTACAGCCAGATTCTCCAATATCAATCCATTCTGGACACATACGTTTAAAGCTTATAGAATTTTCTCCGGTTGCATTAATCCTTCAAATGCACAAGAAATGCTTGCTGAACCAATCTTTTACAATGAAAATATAACAGTAGGTAACGCAGTAATCAAACACACTAATTTAATACAGAAAGGTATATACTCCATTAAGCACTTTATCAATGAAAGTGGTGAATTTATTAAATATGAAGATTTCAGGGCCATTTGTGGCAGATCTATAGACTTTCTTACTTTCCAGGGGTGGATTTCTTCGATTAAACAGTACATAAGAAAAACTGGCATTCCAATTAGTGACAACCTAAGCTATAATCAGGAGACACCCACGGTACTGCGGATCATTGATAGTGTCAATAAGGGGACAAAAAAGTATTATGAATATTTAGTATCAAACAAACAACTTCCAAACTGTTGCGCAAAGTGGACAGGAAAACTGCATGAAAACTTTAATTGGAATGCAATTTTTGTTAAAATACATAAAATCAATGATGTAAAACTAAAATGGCTGCAGATGAGAATAATTCATCGCATCATTGCTACAAATGTGGTGTTGAACGCTATGGGTTTAGTGAATACAACATTTTGTACTTTGTGTAATGAGGCCAGAGACTCAATAGAACACTTTTTATGGGATTGTAAACATATTAGAGCCTTTTGGACAAGCTTAGAAAATGTATGTAAAGAACGATGCACAAATGCTTGTAACATAACTTTTTCCCGTAACTTAGTCATTTTTGGGATAGATCAACGCAGAAAAACAGATAAGACATTCGATTTGATACTGCTGCTTGCTAAGTTACACATCTACAGAAGCAAACTTGATGGTCATAAACCAAAACTTTCTAGTTTTCGAACAATGCTACATAATAGGTTTAAAACCGAGCAGTATAATGCACGAATTGCAAACAACCTTATGAATTTTGAAATGGAATGGAGTCATTATAAAGCATTATTTCTAGTCACATAAAACATAGATAATCCAATAGCACATAACTTTATAAAAAAAATAAATAAATAAAATAATAACAAAAAAAGGGAAAAAGGAATGAAAAAAGATGCCCAAATCTTGAGGAGATCTCATAAACAAGTCTTACTGTTAGTGGAAAAGGGAAAAAAGCAACTGTAACATTTTCCTGTTGTATGGTTTATAGGGCATGGTATGTAGGTGGTGCATTGTATGTATTTATGCATGTATGTATTCATGTAATTGTATGTACGTATGTAGGTGTATGTGTGTGTATGCGTGCGTGTGTGTGTGTGTGTGTGTGTGTGTGTGTGTGTGTGTGTGTGTGTGTGTGTGTGTGTGTGTGTGTGTGTGTGTGTGTGAGTGTGTGTATGTGTGCTGTGTGTATGTATGTTGTAGGCATTATATGCATATTATATGAATGAGGGTATTTGAACGTTGTATAATTACTTACAATATTAGTATGCAGTCATGAACATACGATTTATTCTCAATGCTAATGCCTGTCATGCATATATGTTTTTGTAACAACAAAATGAATTAAAAAACAGTTAAAAAAAAAAAAAAAAAAAACAGCCTAGGGAAAAAAAAAAAAAAAAAAAAAAAAAAGTTTACATGTTATTTCGGATAATATGAATCATTTTAACAGCATTGAAAAAAAAAAAAAAAAAAAAAAAAAAAAAAAAAAATATATATATATATCTTCCGTTTCTGGGCTAGAGCTCCGAGGTTTTACCAATGTTGAAATTTTTGGGTATATGACAATTCCCCCTCCCCCCCCCTGTCCCATTTAGGTAGCCACATTCCGACTCTGAGCATGTATTATGTATAACAATGGGCTGTGTGTGTGTGTGGCGTGTGCAGGGAGTACTTTGGCACGTTGGAAGAGCAGCGTGGACTGACCCTGAACAACTCGCTGTCCTCACTGATTGAGGTGCTCAAGTCCGGCAAGATTCAGGCCAAAGAGTGTAAGTGGAGTGGTGTTCGGCCTGGGGTCTGTCTCTTTGTGAGGGACTGGGGATACATACAATGCTGTCATGTGTAGCATTTGTGGGACTTACTTTTTATCTTTTTTTTTTAGATTCTTTTATTTCAAAGATAATGGAAAAAGCACTTGTGTTCTGGGTTTTTTTTACGTCCAGTCCCATTGTGTATGTAGCTTTGTAAATGTCATCCATTCCCACCAGTACACAATGGCCTACCCTTTCAAAAAGAAGATGTAGAAGTGGACGAATTCTGTTGGTGGCCCCAGCCAAAAACCACCACACACTTCTGACCCGAACTTTTCACTTTGTAGGCAGGTGCCTTACCTCTAGACCACCAATTCACATAGATGTCTGATAGTGTAAGAACATGTACTACAAGTGACAGGAGAATGATCCCTCTGGTGTGTGTGTGTGTGTGTGTGTGTGTGTGTGTGTGTGTGTGTGTGTGTGCATGTTGTGTGTGTGTGTGTGTGTGTGTGTGTGTGTGTGTGTGTGTGTGTATGTGTATGTGTGTGTGCATGTGCATGTGTGTGTGTGTGTGGTGTGTGTGTGTGTGTGTGTGTGTGTGTGTGTGTGTGTGTGTGTGTGTGTGTGTGTGTGGTGTGTGTGTGTGTGCAGTGTCCTCACAACAGCTGCAGATGCTACATCTGCTGATCCGCACAGTGAAGGCCAGCAACACAGTCAAGACGTACGGCTCCCTGCTCAGGAAAAATTCCAGGTGAGTTGTCTGGCCATGTGGAGGATTGTAGTTAGTCTGTTAGCTGTCCTTCTTTTTTTTATATCTACATTACTTGTGAATTGAGTGTAGTTTCAAAGCCAAGCAGTTATGAATAAGTCAGGGTGTGCTCAGTTTTAATCGTCATATATATACTGGTTGAAAAGATAATTGGGTAGGAAAAACCAGGCAAATTTTACTGTCATTTCCAGGCTTAAAAAAAAAAAGCACGCAAAGTATTTTGAAACCATACCTGCCAAAATTTCTCTCTCTCTTAAAAAAGTTTTTTTAAATATATTTTTAGAATAACACATTAGTTGCAACAACTTGATTCACAAAAAAATTAGCATTGAAAACTGGTAAGTGGAGAGAGCATTGAAATAGAAAGCAACCATGTTCACTGTGGTATGTGTGGCGCTGATTACCGTCCCTCATGCAGTGGCATTCAAGCAGGAAAGGGCAGTCCAAGGAAACTTCTCAATAACTTAACCTCTGTCACCAGGAAAGTGTTGAAGGACTTTAGGTTTTCAGACACAGACAGGTTATGTCATTCTTTGTCAATTTTGGTCATGTTGTGCCTACATAAGTATGCTGGCTTCAGCATTGATTGTTGTCTGGATAATATTATTATTGAAGGCTGTGTGGTGTGGCCTCATTCTGTCAAGAGCGTGTGACAAAAATTGCGTATCGCATCCTTGTTTTGGGTGTCGCTATTGTGTAAATCTTTTTTTTTCTTTCTTTTTATTTTTTTATTTTTATTAAAGGTAGTCTTCAAATGTCAGTTCTTAATCTATTGGACCAACTTCAAATCAAGAGAAAATAGTCCTGAAGTGGGTTTAGAATCAAATTGGAAATATCGACAACAAACAAAAAAACCTTCCAAAAAGAGAAAAAGTCTTTCTAGCATCATGTATAGTTACTCTTGCCAAGTGTGAGTTTTATCCTAAAGTCATTGATATCTTCTTTCCACAGAGACAAAATGCTTCTTTCCTTTAGTGCAGTTACTGGTTGGATAAGAAGTGAGGGTCAAAGGTGTGCATACAGTCTGGAAATAATGGTAGATTTGCATCGGTCAGAAGATGTTAGAAATCTATCTAGATTTTTTTTAAAGCATGGATGGGGATGTAAACTTCTTTTTTTTTTCAATCATATACCTGAATATTTTTTTCTTTATGTGTTGTTTTGTTGGGTCAGTGTTATTGTTGTGATGTTTTTGCATAACGTGTTTGTCACATTAGTCTTCTGCATGTCAAAAGTCAGGCTGCTTTCTTGAGCCAGTTTTTTTTTTTTTTGACACAGTACAGCACTGTTTATCATTTGATAAATAATTTTTTAACTGTTTGTTTTGTATCTGTTTACATGTCAAAAGCAACTGTTTTGTGAATTTTTGTTCTCACAGATTTGTGCTGTTGAAAGCAACTGTTTTGTGATTGTTTTTCTCACAGACTTTTGCTGTTTCAGTGGATTATTTTTGCAAACTGCTAAGTGCATGCTGCACAGAAGATTTCCATGTATTTCATCTTTGGAAAGATGGCTGCCATCAGTCGATGTTCTAAAAGATAGGTGGGAGGGAAGAGCACAAAATTGTTGTCTCGAATTGAAATTGGATTTTTTCAGTTTTAGTTTGTGAAGAAATGCATAAAGTTGGAAGTGTTTTCCACTGCAAATTCCAGGGCATAAGTGAAGAAGCCTGTGGTGGCAGGCAGGGTATTTTTTGTTTTGTCCATACCATTGGCCTTACATGGTGGACTTTGTCCTGAAAGATGGAGGAGTTTTCAATGTGTGCACAAACTGCAGTCATGGTCTCCGTGTAAAGTGCACGAGACATTCTACATTCAATCATAGTCTCAGTAATATGTTCCACACTCTTTTGCATTAATGATTTCAACTTTTAAGTTTCATGTGAAAGGCTTGGTAGGGAGATAGAGTCTGACGGAACCATTGTTAACTTTGGTGGTTGAAAAATCGTTTCAGTTATAGGCTTCTGTAGCAGTGTGAGCCTATGACTTTGGATTTTTCAGTTCCCTTGTGCACTGAGCAACATATCTTGAATCTGAAATAAGGCCTTGCTTTATAGCTAGTGGTTAAAGTTGTGTCTCTGCCTGATAGATTTAATTTTGGAATTCTTTTAATTGGTTAGGGAATGGAGAGTATTTTGATTATTTCAAGACTGTGTGTTTCATAGAAAAAGTGTTTTCAGCGTTAAGACAGGTGTACTACTTTTTTTTCCGAAAAAAGTATCCCGGATGATAGAGTTTTTCTTTTTTCTTTTTTCTTAGTTAAGCTCATTTCAAGGTTAGTTTGTTTAGGTACATTTCAGGTGTTGTTGTCTTACATGTGACTAAACCTCCTAGATTTTTATCATTTTATGTAAGACATCTTTACTTTGGGTGTATCGTTCATTGCAGCATATTGTACCTGTATCATCTATTGTCTTGATATGTGTGTAAAATGATATTCAGTATTTTGTAGCATAGGATCTTTCAAAGAAAGCAAGATGGAAGTGTACTAACTTTTGTTTTGAATGTGTGTATGAAATAGAATTTTTAAGTTTGCAGTGAAAAAGACTGATGTCAAAAATGAGATCACCCTTTTTTTTTTTTAGAGACCTGACTAGGATTATATAGATAGATTGTAGTGAATATGATAGATTGTCATGTTCAGCCTTTAGACAGCTTGTGGTAAAACTAGCTGTATATTTGGAACAGAAATGTAGAGGTTATTCTATAGATGGCTATTTTGTCTCTGTTATAAGGCTTGCTGTTGTCATAGCATTTTCTTGGGCTTTGAATTTAGAATAGATTTTGATTCTGCTTCTGTATTTTTGCGTGTACATCTGTGTGTGCATACACATACAGTGTATATGAGTGTGTGTGCGTGTGCGTGTGTGTGTGTGTGTGTGTGTGTGTGTGTGTGTGTGTGTGTGTGTGTTGTGTGTGGTGTGTGTGTGTGCTGCGTGCGTGCGTGTATTGTTGTGGTGTGGTGTGTGTGTGTGTGTGTGTTGTGTGTGTGTACATCTGTGTTATGTTTATGTTGTGTGAAAATAATGTATAGTGTGAGGTGTATAGTGTGATGCGTGGCAGGAAAGCTTATTGGTTGTTGAGAGAGAGTAAGTGGAGAGTGTTTATGTAGATGTGTCCATTATGCGTATATGTCTGTGTGTAGTGTAGTGTTCACATTATGCATGCCTGTCTATGTCACGATGTAAGCACATCTTCTTTTACGAGTAATGTCTGAGCATGTACATGTTTCATACCCAAACATCAAACGCACACACACACACACACACACACACACACACACACACACACACACACACACACACACACACACACACACCACAACCACCACCTCCCCATACATACACAGCCACTCACCCCCCAACACAAGCAGGCTTTTTGATATGTGTTTCATTTGATTTGATGCTAGCTGGATCGATGAAAATGGAAACCACAAAGATGTGTAAGATGCTTTTCTGTGGTGATGGTAGCTTTGGGTCTGTCTGTGGTGGGCTTTGGGTAGACCCCTCTCTCACGCTGCTGCAGCCTTGAATCAGTGCATCGGCTCTGTACTAAGTGCTAAACTCAACTGCTAACGTCTTATCTAGTCAGTTTGCATTGAAAGTGGAATGCTAACTAATCCAGTGAATTCGCATTGAAAGTGGAATGCTAATTTATCTAGTGAATTTGAATTGAAAGTGGAATGCTAACTTATCTAGTGAATTCGCATTGAAAGTGGAATGCTAGCTTATCTGGTGAATTCGCATTGAAAGTGGAATGCTAACTTAATATAGTGAGTTCACAGTGAAAGTGGAATGATTGAAACTATCATACTACTATCATGAGCTGGTATTGAAAATGTTATGAATGAAACTTATCTTACTACTAACCAGCATGTTGAGTATGCATAAAACAAGGAAGGGATTGGGATGAACTAAGCTACCGCCTTGTCATCTAGGGAATTAGCATTGAAAATGGAATGATTGAAACTGTGTTACTACTAGCGTTAGCTTGCATTGAAAGTGTAATGAATGACGCTGTCTTACAACTAACTAGCATGCTATGTTGAATATGCATAAAAAATTAAATTGATTGAGCTAGTGAACTTGCATTGAAAGTATAAGGATGCAGACTACTGGCATGAGCTTGCATTGAAAGTATGTTGAAAACTAAAAAGGTTCCACTTGAAATAAGAACTGGACTGAAACTGTCGCTTTCTCTCTCTACTAACACAGTACACTGACTTTGGATTGAAAATGAAATTGTTGAACTGTATGATTTAACAAAAAAAACTCCAGAGATATAATTTTCTTTTTCTGAAACTTTATAGCATGATGAGCTAAGCTAATATAAAAGACTGATTGAAGCTCTTTCTTTTCCAAACCTTTGTATTCACAGCGTCGTGATACTAAACATCTTGAAGTATGCTGATTCTTCTCTGAAGCCATGTAACTTTCTTATACGGATATATGTAATATCTTTGCTTTCTTTTCAAAAGCCAGATAATATCTTGATAGCAAAATGTCTTGACTTTTGCTTAAATTAAAAAAAAAAAAGCTGCATAGTATGGTTACACTTATAATACTGGTTTGATGTGGATTTCTTCTTTGGACAGGATAATTGATAATTGATAATCTGGACTTTTTCTTACAGAAAATGATTATATTAATTTTTTTTTTAAAACTCGACTGGGCTTTTTGTTCATCTAAAACCACAATGGTGTGATAAAAGCAACCTTGAAATGATATTTTGCTCAGTAGAGAGAAATATGTTTTTTATTGAAGAAAATTTTGATGACTTGAAAAACAAAACGTTTTGATAACTTTAAAAATGTATATAATTATAGTTACATGATTTTGATTATTGACTTCGAGCATTAAGAAGAGGCTTTGCTTTAATCTCTCTCTCTCTTTTCTTTTTCTTTTTCTTTTGTATTTTGATTTTCTTTTCCTTTTTTTTTTCCTCATCCTTTCTTTTCCTTCTGTCTCTTTTTTCTTTTTTTTTGTTTGCTGTTGACTTTTTTTCCATTCTTTTACCGGGTTTAGCTTTGATGAGTATGCGTTATTTTTCATTCTGTGGCTTTTAACATGTGTGGGTATGTTTGTACTTCTGTCCAGCTGTGAGTGTTGTTATGTGGTTGAGTGTGTGTGTGTCTGTGTCTGTGTGTGTGTGAGCGAGCGAGCGAGCGCGCATGCATACCAGTGTGTATGAAACTGTTTATAATTGTTTGAATTTTGTCACGCTTTGTGTTTGGATGTTTGTGTGTATGTGTGTGAAAGATGTGTGTGCTGACACAGCTGGTGTGTGTGTGTCTGTCCAACAGTTTGGCCATTGTGTCTTGTCTCATTTCTTTACATTTATTTTGTTGTCATTTTTCTTTCGTAAATACAGATATTGTTTGTAACGCACAATCTAAAACTGTTAACCTCCATGTTTGGTGTAGCCGAATACATCTTGCTATCATGTCTTTCAAGATGGTGTTTGTCTCTTCAACGATGAAGTATTGCTTTAATGTTGGGTGTTCCTGGGCTTAACACTGAGGGTCGTCATGGATATATAATGCATTCTTTTTGCATGAGGGTTACTGATTGGTGAGCACAATAACTGGATGGTGTGTGTTTGTGCTCACAACATACCAGTAATTGTGAGTTTCGCAGTCATGTCTTTCAGTAGTGTGTGTGTTCAGCATTGGCTTCACAGTCAGTGCTGTTCCCTTGTGTATGGGGCTATCAGTCTGGTGTAGGTGAATTGTTGAGGTACAACACGCTTCCCTCTGACGGATGATATAGCCCAGCGGTTCAGACCATTTGACTGCAATCCCATGGATCCATGAAGTAATGGGTTTAATATCGGTGGCGTCTGGTGAATGAAGGGTGGGGATTTTTACCATCTCCCAGGTCAGCTTCAAGTGTAGACCTGCTAGTGCCTAATATGCATGTTAAAGATTCTGTAGTTCATGTCAGCATTGGTTGGGTTATGGAAACGCACAAACAGATCCAGCGTACATCCCTAAAGTTGGAATGCGGCTACCTTCTTGGTAGGCAAAAATGGTCACATGTGCAAAAATCTCACCATTGGTGAACCTCAGAGTCTAGCTGAGGAACAAAAAACCAACCCCCCAAAAGTTTCTGTCTTTGAATTGAAAGAAATAATGTTGTGAGGAGAGTTCCTTTTTTGTTTCTTCTTTTGTTGTTGCTGGGTTTTTTGGTTTTTTTCTTTTCTCTCTTTCTCATCTTTTTTCTTTGTGAGAAAAGGATCTTCAAAAGTGTCTTGTATCATGAAATTCACAGGGTTTGTTATTTGAAATCATGATAATGGAAGGTGTATAACAGAATGCTAACAGTGTGAACACATTGTTAAGCTTAAATTCATTGCTTAGCTAGCTTCTGTGTGAGAATAGGAAAGAAAGTGCATGATGATCTTTTGCTGATCATACTACTTTCTTGACTGAGAACAGGAGCCAAATCTGTCACTGGCATTATTTTTCATGACTCAGGTCTACTTCATCTGAAAATTTTGTTAGAATGTTCATATTCTTTCTCACCATTCATGGAAGAGACAGACCCCCAAAAAAGGAAAAAAATGGATGCCAACAAAAACTTTGTTTTATTGATTAAAAAAAAAAATCCAAGGTATTATTAACCACAAATTATTGTTAAAATGCAAAGTAAAGTGTAAGAGTATTTCAGGATCCTAATGAATCATAAATAGCATTTACTTAAAAAAAAAAATTACTGTCCAAAATTGTGCTGATATTGATAGCAAAGGTAGTGATCAAAAGATGTATTTCCTAGTATAAACCCATCTAGATCCTAAAAAGTTATGAGTGGGTACATAAGATAAAACAGATGCACGGAATATTGCAATATTTTCTGATCAAACTAGAATACTAATCATCACTGGAAAATGAACAGTAAAAAAAATAAATAAGATATGCAATTAAAAAAAAATTACAAATTTTTTTGGATTATTTGATAAATGTTGACAATAACAACAAAAAAAGGACAAACAAATTTAAGTATTAGGCAACATTATGATGTTGGACAAAATACCGTCCTGCCCTTACTAGCACCATGCTGATGATCCCCCTCCCCTCCCCTCCCCTCCCCTCCCTCCCCTCCCCTCCTCTCCTACCGACAGTTTGTGACCTAGTCCATCCTGGGGTGTCCAGATTTATTTTTCGTACCGTGCCCATCCTGTTCTCTTGTGTTCTCTTCAGGTTATGGTGACAGTGTGGAAGTCTTGCTGCCTCTTAACCTATGATTGTGTTTGGTCCACGTTCCTTCTCGAACAGACAAATGCTAGTGTTTGTTTTGGAAATGTGCTGTGGTTTGAAATCTAAATTTGTTGATGAAGGAAACTTAAACTAAGATGTCGATGAATGATAACTTGTTAAACAGAATGAAGGTATTAATGTGTTAATGATAACATGTCAGTGGTATCATAATGATGATGTGTTTTATAGCAGAAGGTGACATGTAAATAGCATTATAGTTTAATGCTAGGATGATTATTGGTATTGGATATACATACATATGTATTTAATGTGGATACCTTTGAATTTATCAGTATTAAACGATCCCTGTTTTGGATTGCTCTCTAGCATGTTTGACCCTCACAGGGTTTCAAAATAAAAGTCTGTTAAAGCTCTTTTGGTATTATGATTAATCAGATGTGTATGAGGATGATATTTAGTCATTTTGTTCATGTGAAAAACTCTAAGTTGTGTGTTATACAATATAAAATTCACAAAAATAGAGAAAAGTGGGGGAAAAAGAGAGTGATGTAAGTTTTGGATTGTAAAAACACATAGGAAATCTGTGATGGTGAACACTGTGTGTGGTGTGTGTGTGTGTGTGTGTGTGTGTGTGTGTGTGTGTGTGTGTGGTATGTGTGTGTGTGTGTGCATGATGTGCTTGTGATGTGCGTGTGTGTGTGTGTGCGTGTGGTGTGTGTGTGTGTGCGTGCATGCATGTGTGTGCATGTGTGTGTGTGTGCGTATGTCAGCATTGTGCTGCACTGGGCTTCAGTCTGACATGAATCTTGTCTTCTGCCCCCACCCCATACATCCATCCCTTCCCATGCACTCCCTCCGTCCGTCCCTCCCTCCCTTTCCCCATCTTCCCCCAAATCTTGTCCCCATCTGTCTGTTCCTCCCTCCTCTCCTTTGCCTCTGACTGTCTGTCACACCACAGTTCTGGTCTCTCTGTTATCTGCAACAATCCCCACAGTCATTTTTAGTGTTTTGTGTATAGTGTTTTGCATTTTCTGTTGGTGTTTTTTTTTTTTGTCAGGAAATTCTTCTGTTTTTATCTCCAGAAATATTGTATGATAACTTATAAACTTATGATTAAAAGTGGTTTTGCATAGTTTATATTTATGATAAATAGTTTGTATATATATATATATATGGAACTGAATATTTAGTTTATGCTTTCCAGTACTAGTCTTCATGTTGAGGGACTTATTGCAACAGGGTAATAAAAGGAACAAAGCAAAACAAAACTAAACTAAGGGGGATGTTAAATTTTGGTTGGTAATTTCTGTCCTTCTCCTTGCTGTCCTTTTCATTTCTCTGTGGTTGATCTGTGCTTGGAGCCCTGTTGGTTGGTCTGTTTGGGTCTTTCTGTTTCATTTTTTTTTCTGTTTTGATGATCTGCTTTCTCCATGTTTGAATAAGTATCATTATATAATTTGGTTTTAATTTTAGATGTTGATGGTTGAATTCTATATCATTGGGGGCGGGATAGCTAAGTGGTCTTTTTACCTTTTACCTTTATCTATATCATTGTGTCAGTTAGCTCTGGTGATGGTTGTAGAATGTGAAATCATTTTGAAATCACAGTGTCATAGAATCTACATTTTTAATTTGCGTATTGATTTAAGTAAATTAAAGAACCAAATTGACTTCTCTTTTGAAGGTACTAGTAAATGATTGAAGTATATAGAACATGTGAGGTGAGTCAATGAACTAAGTATACAGAACATATAAGAAACCAAAGAATTCAAATTGATGCCAAGAACAAAGGACAGGTGTTGTTGATGTATTGGAGAATAATTTCAAGTTTTGAACTTAAGAGTTTGAAGATTAAGTTTCCTGTTCCTGTTCTGTTCAGATAATGGTTTTTTTGACCAAGACCTGTGACGTCATCTGCATTCCTCCTCACGTTCTTCTTTATTCAATACCCCCCCCCCCCCCTTCCCCCTCATCTCTCTTTCTAGACCATTTCAGAATGGGGGTGGGGGGGGGATCCCTAACTCTGTCCTTTTCTGTCTTGCACACAAACTGGATATGAGTTTGTTCCCATCAATCTCTCTGTGTCTGTCTGTAAATGCTGCCTCCTCTTCAGTTCCTATGGAAACTATTCCTTATTACTAAGTCATCATTAGAGTGAGAGTGCATCGCACGCATTGTTGTTGTGTGTGTGTGTGTGTGTGTGTGTGTGTGTGCATGTGTTGTGTGTGTGTGTGCATGTGTGTGTGTGTGTGTGTGAATGTGTGTGTGACGTGTGTGTGCATGTGTGTGTGTGAATGAACGTGTTGAATGGTGTAGATGACATGTGCATTTTTGTGTGCAAAATGTGACCAGCTAATGGTCCTCCTTTACTTTCCCATTGCTATAAGAATGGTGATTTCCTGGCATGAAGCTAGAATCTTAAAATTCTTTTCGATCATGCCTTGCTTGCATGCTTGAAAGCAGTCATACACAAACGTGACAAACATTGACACAACATGTATTCATGAAGATGTACAAAATTGCTGACATGAAAGGTTTTTCATACACATGCATGCAGGTATTCATACATGAATACAGATTTCTATCCGTACATGTGCTTGCTTGCTTGTGCAATGCATATACACACTCATGCATGCACACACACACACACACACACACACACACACACACACACACACACACACACACACACACACACACACCACTGATGAATCTATTTAAAGATGATACCATTTTCAGTTATTTATTTATATTCTCAGTTAGGTTTATGTGTTGGAGCCATTTCTGTGGAATTCACTTAACTGCATCTCAAACTAATAATTATGAGTTTTTCATTTTTCCATTTTGTGAAATGTCAGGGGGGTTTTCCTGCTTAATTAAAAGATAGTTTTAAAGGGGAGACAGAAATTATATGAGCTCAAGAAATGTATTTTGTTTCTAGAGAAAGTTAAAGCTAAGAGATAGTGAGCCCAGACTCTGAGCACAATGGCTTTCATATGTATGTGTGTGTGTGTGTGTGTGTGTGTGTGTGTGTGTGTGTGTGTGTGTGTGTGTGTGTGTGTGTGTGTGTGTGTGCGCGCGCGCGTGGTGCATGTGTGTGCGTGTGCGTGTGTGCATGTGTGTGTGTAGGGGAGAGGGAATAGAAAGGATGGGAAGGGAGAGGGAAGGAGATAAAAAAAAAGAGAGAAGGAAGGTAAAATGAAGAAGATGAGGAGGGGAGGAAGGAGAAGAAAGGAACAAAAGAGAAGATGGTTCTGTGAGAGATGGAGAGGGAGGGTCAGTGCATTCAATAATCTAGCAATCTTGTGATCATTACTCCTTCTCTTTCTCATGTGTTTCCACTTCTACACACACACACACACACACACACACACACACACACACACACACACACACACACACACACACACACACACACACACACACTCTCACACTCTGTCTGTCTGTCTGTCTGTCTGTCTGTCTGTCTGTCTGTCTGTCTGTCTGTCTGTCTGTCTGTCTGTCTGTCTGTCTGTCTGTCTCTCTCTCTCTCTCTCTCTCTCTCTCTCTCTCTCTCTCTCTCTCTCTCTCTCTCCTCTCCCCCTCTCTCTCCCCTCTCTCTCTCCCTCTCCCCCCTCTCTCTCTCCTCTCCCCCTCTCTCTCTCCCCTCCCCCCCTCTCTCTTCCCCAAAAGATGTTGAAATGGGACCTTGTGTGAAAAAAAGAACAAAACCCACAGAAGAAAAAAGAAGAACTGTGAAAGCTGACATGTGGTGTGTGCACTGTTCCAGAGACATGCTGGGTTTTCCCCTGGAGGAGGTGCCCATCCATTTCATGGCCTTCAACGGAGGTCTGACTGTGGTGTACCCTGCAGAGTGAGTGTGGGGTGTGGGGACACCAGCTTGATAGGGACACTAAATCAGTAATGTGTCAGGGTTATGCTTTGTTTTTTTTTCTTGTGTATGATCTTGTGTTTGGTTTTTGGAGGTTGGGGTAATAGGATATGTTGATGAGGTGTGGGTGAGTGTGTGTGGTGTGTGTGTGTGTGTGTGTGTGTGTGTGTGTGTGTGTGTGTGTGTGTGTGTTGTGTGTGTGTGGTTGATTTAAGGTGTGGGGGTGATGTTCTGTGTGTGTGTGTGTGTGTGTGTGTGTGGTGTGTGTGTGTGTGTGTGTGTGTGTGTGTGGTGTGTGGAGTAGTAGTTTTTCAGAGGAAGAACTATCTGATATTTGCACAAAGAAATCTTTTTCACATAGAACATTACTCGTTACCATAATGGTTGATTCCACTTGTATTTTTTGTTCTTGTTCATTTTGTTGTTGTTGTTTTAAAAGTATGAGTATACAGTCTGTATATCTATTCATAGTGTAATAAAAATAATATCAGTTTGCTTTCATTGACTTACAAAAAAAACAGTGAAAGAAAACTACAGCTATGATGTTACACACAAGAAAATTAACAAAGATAACTGTTCAGCATTTTTTAGTTTTTGTATGTAGCTTTTTGTTGTTGCCCTTTCTTTTTTTTTAACTGCTATTGAAAAAATGTCTGTTTGTTTTTCAGAAAGTCGTACTTCATGGAGAATGACTTTGACATTAACAACTCCACCTACTACCAGCGGACCATGTTTGCCAAGCCCTATATGCTGATGCCAGGTAAGTTCTGTCTCTGCACCTTTTCGCACTATAGGATCGGTCCTTTGACCCCTGATGACTGCAGCAAGTAAAATAATAATGATAATAATAATAATAATAGTAGTAATACATGGAACTTATATAGTGCTATATCTTGTAAAAACAAATCAAAGCGCTTGCATTTGACCTATATATCACACAAGCAATCAATGACAATCTATGGTCCTAGCAAATTCGAACGTACTCACACATGTACACACACACTGTTTTTTGTGGGGTTTGAACCTTTGACCTTCCAGTCTGTAACCCAAGGCTCTTGCTAACCACTACGCCAATGTGGTCAGCAGTTGTTGCCATTTCGATGTGCAGATTTTCAGTTTTGCAGTTGTGGACAATTGTCTCCAGAAACAAAACAAGACTAAAACAGGGCATGATGAATGAAATCATTGTTATTAGCCTTGCTAATTTTCAGTTGCAGTTGTGGACAAGTCTTCAGAATCAAACAAAATTATATCAGCAGGCATCAAAAATAGAATCGTCGTTACTTTATTTTGTGCACATTTTCTGTTGCAGTTGTCAACGAATCTTCTCAACTTATCCTTGCTGCCCGACCCATTTCTGTCAAAGATTACAATTACAGCATTGGAGGTAATGGGTGTTGTGATTGTTGCTGTGTGCCATTGTCTGGTATTGTCTGTTACCTGTGTGGTTATTCTTTTCTGGTGATGATTCGATTATATGTCGGAAGTTGGTTTATTCTGATCTTTTTGTTGTTGTTTTTCTTGAGCACTTGTTATGGTACAATTTTGTGTGTGCGTGTGTGTGTGTGTGTGTGTGTCTTTTGCACACATGCATGCATTGGTGTACCATCATGCATGTCATGAAATTGTACATGTGCACATGCACCACACACTCGGCACGCTCACAGCATACACACACACACACACACACACACACACACACACACACACACACACACACACACACACAGAGTTGCCCCACCCCTCCTAAACACCAAATAATGCAGTGTACTTTTAACTCTGCTTTGTGTGTGTTTGTGTGTGTGTGCGTGCGTGCATGCGTGTGCGTCTCAATGAAATATCTACATGCACAGACTAATCTTATACTGCTAAGAATAAGGTGGTGAGGGAAACATGAGGAACAACATAATTTAACTCATGTTAAATATTAATTCAATCGAATATGATGATATAACATGCGTATGTGTGTGTGTGCGTGCATGTGTATGTTTGTGCTTTCACGTGCATGTGTGTGTATTCTTTTCTTCCTGACAGTGACTGGGGTGTACATGACGGCGGAGGCTTTCCGCAACTTCACGCTGAACAGTCTGCAGAGGGCAGCCATGGCCGACAGCAGCGGCCGCACCATGTACACCTGTCAGGACGTCGATGATGTCATCTGCTACGTCGTGGATGACGGGGGATTCATCATCACCTCCAACCTCGACAACGTCACTGTCAAGGTGGGATTTGTTGGAGGGGGGGGAGAGGAGGGTTGGTGGTGTGAGTGTGTTATTGTGATAAATTCCTGGTGCTGAAGGCACATAGAGACACTAGGTGTTCAGTGGTGTGTTATTTATTTATTTATTTATTTTATTTATTTTATTTATATCAAGGATAATGGGATGTTGTGTGTGTGTGTACAGACAGGGGCCTTTCTGGGACAGGCAGACCCCCAACTGTGGAACTACCTGCGAAGTGAAAAAGTCTATGGACAGTAAGTCTGTGTGTTCTTTCTGTCAGCTTTGTGTGTTTTATTTTTTTATATTATTTATTTATTTATTCTTTTCTTTATTTCTATTTCTATTTGTAGGATAATGGAATAAGCACTCATGTTCTTTTTTTTTTTAATCCAGTTCCCATGTGTATGTGGTTTTGTAAATTTTGTCATCTGTTCTCACTGGCACACAATGGCCTACTCTGCCATGACTTTTAAGTGATATACAATACAATACAATTTTTGGTGGGGTGGGGGGGGGGGGGATTGTTTGGGTTTTTTTAGAGTTAAAAAAATTATAAGGAGCAGAATTGCCAGGCTGTTTTCTGTGTCATTTTATGGTGTGTTGTTGTATCGGGGTTAATGGAAGAGAATCAGTTTGTCATAAACGAGTGTTGTAAAATTCGCTCTGAATAAATTCAAAAATCATCTTGCTCCCTCCTTTAAAAGTGGTGTATCATGATGCTGAAGGATGGTGTTGTGCTTGTTTGCTGTGGAACAGGACGGAGCAGTTTGACTTCCAGGCCATGTGCAAAGTGCAGAAAGACACCACCAGTGCTGGACACAGCTCCTTCTTTGTGGTCAGTCTGCCTGCCTTCTGTCTGCATCACACACATACATACATGTACTGCCTGCCTTCTTTCTG
Source organism: Stramonita haemastoma (assembly GCA_030674155.1). Classification (NCBI taxonomy): domain Eukaryota; kingdom Metazoa; phylum Mollusca; class Gastropoda; order Neogastropoda; family Muricidae; genus Stramonita; species Stramonita haemastoma. Next base: position 54,812,383 of record CM060329.1, read on the forward strand.
TGTTATACATATACACATATGTATACATGTACTGCCTGTCTTCTTTCTGTGTTATACATACACACATATGTATACATGTACTGCCTGTCTTCTTTCTGCTTTATACAGACAGACAGACAGACAGACAGACAGGCACTTGCTGTCTTCTTTCTGTGTTATTCACATACATACATACATACATACAACATACATACATACATACATACATACATACATACATACATACATACATAATACAATACATACATACAACATACATGCACTGCCTGTTTTCTCTCTGAATAAATGAATGATTAAACATAAGGCAATCCGGTATTTTTCAAAGTGTGATATTTTAAAACGTGTACTGATGTTATGAACAATGGCGAGAATACCAAAGAACTCTAGCCATGCCAAGTGGTATACAACACAGTACAGTATGATACAGTACAGCACAACACAATACAATACAGTACAGTACAATATGATACAGAAGGCAACATTATTCATAATTTTATTGTTAATGTGATCGTGCTGTATGGTTTTGTTTTTGCAGCCCAGTATCAACATGCTGTATGAAACCCTCACTGTCAGTTGGTGGACCAGTAAATTCACTTGGTAAGTACTGGGGTTATTTTTTGTCTGTGTGTGTTATGTGTGGTGTGTGTGTGTGTGTGTGTGTGTGTGTGTGTGTGTGTGTGTGTGTGTGTGTGTGCATGAATGTGTATGTGTGTGTGTGTGTGTTTGTGTGTGTGACGGTGTAAAAAAATGCAATAGAAAACTTTGTAGTTACAGAGACTGGATACATTTTTTGTAATATAAACAGGAACTTTTACGCACATGTAAACATGTAGAGTAGATACCCATCCATTCCTGTACTCTTTTATTCCCACACCTTGCCTCTTTCTGTTACAGGGCAGTCACCAGTTTGAACCTGTACAAGTGAGTACTTTACCCTTCTGCTACTACTTCTACTACCACTGCTGTTCTGTACTACTACTACTACTACTCTACTACTACTGCTGCTACTGGTCCTGCTGCTGCTGCTGCTATTGCTGCTGCTACTACTGCTACTGCTTCTACTACTACTGCTACTACTACTATGACCACTACTAGTACTACTACTACCACTACTGTTACTTCTACAACTACCACTGCTACTACAAATACTTCTTCTTTTTTTTCCTAGTGCTTTTGTAGTGACTTTTGTCTTTTTAACCCCTTTTATGCTACCCCCCAAAAAAAACCAGGAGCATGTACCATGTACCCCTGATTGATTCATGTAGCAGAAATGTTCATCAGCGATTTTTCCTTTGTTTACAGTTGGTGGTTTGGTGCTGCCGGTGTCTACGGTAAGTTAATAGAATGTTTAAAACGTAAGGGAATGACATGCACCTGTTGTAAACATTAGATAGAGGTGTTAGCTCAGTGGATAGAGCAAATGACTTTCATTCCACTGGTCCTTGATGTCATGAGTTTGAATCTCGGCAACAATGTCTGGGGATTTTTAGGATCTCTCTGGCCAACTTCATGTGCACATATGCCAGTCTTTCTTTTCTCTTTGAGTATGTATGGATACACAGACAAGAAAATCAAACATGATATCAGTCATTCATGTCAGTAGTGAGCTTTGGAAACACAAACATACTTTTGCAAACATACCTAGCATGCACTGGATGGGGGTGAACTCCGCCAGGCTCAACTTGCCCAAGTGATTTGGCCTGAATAATTCAGTGCAGTATCCCAACAACTCCTCTTGGATCTAGCAGAGAGAAGAAAATAATGCATTTTTTTTCTAGAAATTTGTCGGTTGATTGCTGATTCCTTCAGATTCATAAAAGACTACTGTCAGTAGATTTTTGTGTGAAATTATGAGACCAGTGTTTCTGTCTTGTGAGTAAGTGTGCTTAGTTTGTCACTTACTTTGAAGTGTGGGTTTTTTTTTTTTAGTTGAGAAGGGAGAAGAGGGTGCATTAATACTGTCAAGTTTTTAAGTAGTTATAAAGAAGTTGGAATAGGCCAGTCTTAATTCAGCAACCTTTAGAAAGTATACAGGTGTATGACGTGCCATTGTTTGTTTCTTTCCCTAGTTTCTGGTTTTTAAGCAGTTAGGCCTGGGTTACCTGACATTATCTTAAACAAAAGTGTCAGCAGTCCCCAGATGATAGGGGTGTGTGTGTGTGTGTGTGTGTGTGTGTGTGTGTGTTTATGTGTCTGAGTGTGTGTGTGGTATGTGTGTGTGCTTGTATACATGCATGTGTACGTGTGTGTACATGCATGAGTGTGTTTTGTGTGTGTAGTGCATAATGTGTATGTATGTATGTATGTATACATGCATGTACATGCATGTGTGTGTGTGATCAGGTCAGGATGACATGGGAGGGGGCCCGAGGAGGATGGTGATGGACAAGAGGAGGACTGTGTGCTGGCCACCAGCAGTATTACCTGCTGAGGGAACAGGCCAGCATCAACAAGGACATGCCCTGCAACGCCGGAACCAGGTCTGTATGTAATTATGATAATGATAACAATAATAATAATGATGTTGCTGCTGATGATGATAGTAATGATAAGTAACATAATAATGATAATGATGATAATGATAATAAGACATGGAATTTAAATAGTGCTATGTCTTGCAAAAACAAATCAAAGCCTTTCATTCAGACCTATACAACACACAAGCAATCAATGATGATTAATAGTTTAGAAATTTAATGTACCACACATGCATGCATGCATGTGCGCACGTACACACACACTCACACCACACACACACACACACACACACACACACACACACACACACACACACACACACACACACACAACAGCACACAATGTACAGTCTGTACAGTCTGCACTACACTGTACTGCACTGCACTACACAGCACTACACTACACTACACTGCACTGCACTGCACTGCACTGCACTGCACTGCACTGCACTACTCTATACTACACTACACTACACTACACTACACTACACTACACTACACTACACTACACTACACTACACTACACTACACACACTGTACTGAAAAGAAACCCAAAATGCTGAAAACGGAAACACCCCCCCCCCACCCCCCCCCCAAAAAAAAATCACAGTGGAGACAGCAAATCTCTAACAGGAATATAAAATGCAGAAAAAGAGACTCCCCCCCAAAAAACAACAACCCAACACAGTGCAGACTGTCTTTAACAAGGAATGTAAAATGCAGACAACTGGTTGTGCAGGAAAATCATCACGCAGACGACGGTGCAGACGAACCTGATGGTGATCATCACAGAGCACCCCTGTCTGTCGGCTCTGGTGGATGACACCCGTGGCCGCTGAACCGCGACGCATCTCCAAGGAGGAGGAGAGGAAGCAGGTCTGCCGCCTGTCCAGGCATCCTCGCAAACGGGTCCAGTCCTACGGCTGCTACGATAACGATCCTAATGTGAGTCAGAGGAGAGGTGGGATGTATGGAACGGGGCCAGATTTTTATTTCTTATTCATTTATTTTATATCAAGGATAATGGAATAAGCACTCCACTCCCCGTGCGTATGTAGCTTTGTAAATCTTGTCATCTGTTCCCACCGGCACACAATGGCCTACTCTTATGAAAAGCGGAACAGGATTTAATGTGTGCGCAAGATGTTCTGCGTGCATTCGCACATGGGGTCTCGGTTTATAGTCTCATCCGAAGGACCAGAAAAGGAAGATGTGTGTGTGTTCGTTCTTTTGTTTGTTCTTGTAGGGTCCAGTCCTATGACTGCTACAGTAACAACACTAATGTGAGTCAGCAGACAGGAGAGGAGAGGAGAGGGGAATGTATGGAATGGGACAAGGAAGGGAAGATGTGTTTGTTTGTTCTTTTATTTTGTTCTTTTATTTTGAGGAAAATGGAATAAGCACTTATGGATTTTTAGATCCTAACATTGTGTACTTGCGATTTTGTGAGTTTTGTCATTTGTTCCCACTGGCACACATTAGCCTACTCTTCCAAAAGGCAGAAGATATGTATGTATCAGAGTCAGAGGCCCCAAAGTGTATTCACTGGTGAACTATCAGGACCTGGGAGTATGATCTTGGATAATATTCAAAGCTTCACTGTATGGTCTCGGTTGACATATAGAATTGGACTATATGATTTTTTAAAAAAACTTTTTTTGTATAAAGAGTATTTGGTCATAAAAGACTCCAAAGAAAAAAAAAGGTAAACCAAAATGCTCAAGAACATGATCCAAGATCTAAACTGTGCAATACCTGTCAATGTTTTAAACTAAAACCCAGGTGTGGTGTGTTGTGTCTACAGGAAGACGACAGCAAGTGCGGCGCCTCAGCCCTGCCCAGCGGCCGGACTCTGGCCACAGTGGCCGCTCTCCTGGCCACGGCCCTGGTGTGTGTGCTGAGCGGGAGGGACCCCAGGTGATCCCCCCTCCCTCCTTCCCCCAGCAGGGGTCACTCTACTTGCCCTCGCCACACAACTGGACACTGCTTGGGTTGTAGGGAAGAGAAGGGTGGGGTGGGGTGGGGGGGGTGTCAGAGAGAGGAACGAAGGTAGGGCCTGACACCCCGATGATGATGATGATCTATCCAGCGACTCCTGACTTCACCGCTAAACTCCCCGTGGATCGGTTCTGCTCTAAGCCCCCCCCCTCCCCCTTCCCTGATGAGAGCAGAGTTCCCTGAAGCATGCAAGACGTTGCGGACGACATTGCCCTATGTTGATAGTGATGACTTGTTTTGGATCGTACTTTTGTGCCCTTGACCGGTCGGTATGTCTGTGTTTGGTCTTTCTCTCCCTGCCTCACTCAGCAATCTGTGTCTCTTTGGCCTCATGTATGTCGTGTGTTCAGAATACAGGTGGCACGGGTGTGTTCCTAGTATTGGCTTTGCCCTCTCCCTCCTCCTTCCCCCCTCTTCCCAGTCTCTCTGATTTTTTTGTATTGTTTATAACCATTTTCCTCTGTCAGTCCCTGTCCCCAGTTTTGCCAGGAAGCTGAACAAGTTGATGCTAAATGAGAGGAATGGGAGCAGTTTTTTGGTGTGAGGTTAGCTGACCAGCGATATCTGTGCAGGTCAGGCTTGATACAGTCGATGGAGACTTTGTGGTCTTGTTCTGGGGGGTGTGTTTGTTTGGGGTTGGTTGGAATGGAGGACTTTAGGGGAAGGGGGGGGTTGAGAAGAAAAGTGTGGTGCAAGAGAATGTGTGTACAGGTCTCATAATTCAAAGTGCAAGGCTGAAAGGATTTGTACCAAAGAGATTGCCGAGAGAGAGAGTCCCTTTTTGTTTATTGTTTACCAAGCAGTGGATTTCCTGTGCAAGTTTTGGCACAAAGTTATATGGTGAGGGTACATTTCTTGCTTCCTTTGTGTAACGGAGGCTTGTGACATTTTTTTTTTTTAACCGAATGTTTGTACTGTTTCAAAAAAGGTGCAGTTACTGCACTGAAAGCCAGTGCACCCTTTTGTTTTTCCTCCATGGCTGTTTCCCTTAGTTTGTGTGCTTTAGGTTTTGCGTTCTGAGAATTTTTATATTCAGTTGGGAGTTTATCCTCCACTGTTTGTTTGGTTGTTTTTTGCTTGTTTTTTTTCCAGTGAGCTGACACACCCTCTCCTCTTTTTGTAGCCAAACCTGTGATACAGTACCATGTGATTGGAAGTTTAAGCTACACAGAGCACGAGTGAATAAGTCAACAGGATGGATCGATTTTCCTGCAGCCCCCCTCCTCCCCCCACCCCCCACCCCCCATTTCTTCCAAGCCTCCTTTCCCTTATGACATTACAACATAGCTGAAAAGGGGCAGAAAGCTCAACCATGCTGGAGCTTGATGACTTAGCTTATGATATATGGCTGTTCATACAACTGTGTGTTAAATTGTCTTAGTGCGAGTCTTGACAAGAAAACACATTAGCAAACAGAGAGAGAGAAAAAAAAGGTGCTGCACTGATGGCAGCATGCTTTTCTGAGGGAGAGCTGCCTGAATTTCATGTAGAGAAATCTTGCTGTGACTGTAAAGTAAAGGTAATGGTGTCCCGAAACCTGTGTGGTCATAGGGAAACAAGGCGTCAAGAGACCTCAGCTGTGACTGTAAGTGATGTATAAGATACAATAAAAATTCATGTATTATTTGATGTTAGGCCAGCAGGGAGAGTATAAAATACAATTAAAAAAATCATGTATTATTTGATGCTAGGCCGGCAGGGAGAAAACTGTCTTGGGTGTGGGGTTTAATAGAAAAAAGCAGAAAAGGTGTGGGACATGATGTCATAGTTACATAGGGGCAGCATGGAGGAGGACTTGACAACCAGCCCTCTCCACCTTTCTCAACATGCAGCACCTCAAAACCTTTCTTGGTTACAATCTAGAGAGCCAGGGAAAGAAGAAAACCTTTTTTTGCCCTCAAGTATCCAAAGGCTGCTTTTTTGAAATTGTATAAAAGAAGTAATAGGATTAACACAAGTGTGTGGTTTTTTCCAGTGTGCAGAAATCTTAAGCTAGTCTTGTATAAGTAAGGTCACTTAGACTATCAAGATGTCAGCTGTAGTGTTTGGCAGACAGTGACAGCTTCACTTAAAACTACAAGGATGTGCTGTGTCATCAAAGAAATGGTTTTCAAGCTTACAGCATGGTAAATCTTGTATCCTTTTCAATTTGCTTTGTGCTTTTTTCCTCCTTTTTTATTTTTCAGAAGGAATAGCCCGTTCATTGTATTTTAAATTGATGGTCTGTGTGCTTATGATTTCTATTGAATGCATTAACAAAAAAGACAGGGGGAAAATGTTATTGGAATGGTCACACCACACCTTTTATCTGAGTCCTAGTCAGTTCTGGTGTCATCCTTTTCCCAGGCTAAATCCTTCCATTGTGTGCATAGAAATTGATTTTTTTTTTAAAAACCAACAGATATCCACAGATTTGAGAAATCACTGTCAAGCAATATCAGTGTGAGTAATATGGAAGTGACAAAAGAGAAACATGAAGATGGAATGCAGTTGCCTTTAGGGTGAAATTCCCATCAATCCCCCAACTTATCCATTTGTGCAAAATTTCACTTTCAAGGTTGGTTTATTGTGTGCTTGGGGGCTTAGACGAAATTGAAATATTGTATACATGAAAGAAAGGGGGAAAAAATGACACCCCCCAAAAAATTTTTTTTAAACTGCCGTTATTGTGAAAGATGGTATTTGGTGGTGATCATTTGAAACCAAGACTACCAGACCAGAATGCTACCTGTGTAGTAAAGAATATGAAATTAAGATGTTAAAAATACAGATCACATTTTTGTTTTGTTTTTAGTAAAATGATTTTCCTGTATAGAATTATAAGACTGCAGTAGTCATGATGTTGTTGGTTTTTTGTTTTGGCTTTTTTTTGGGGGTGTGTGTATGTGTGTGTGTTTGGGTTGGGTTTTTTTTTTTGGGGGGGGCTTGTTTGTTTCTCATTTTATGGTGGTTTCATACGTACCAAATTTGTGTGAAGCTTCAGATTTTTATTTTGGATATTTTCTCCCCACTAACTGGAAAGGGTATGCACAAGTGTTTTTGTGTTTTGTAACTTTTCTCTGAAGAGGGGAGGGGGAGAGAAAGGAGAAATGGTTTGTCCATGTACACCTCTTTGGAAAAGGTGAAAACAAAATGCTCAGAGTAATACAGTTGTATTGCATGCTTGCATTGTCACTTATATCGAACAAATAACAATTTTTTGTTGTTGTTGAAAATGTGGTGATGGTAAATGTTACAACAAAAACTTTGCATTTTTTTCTTAAAAAAAAAGGGGGGGGTGGTAAATGTTATTTTGGATTGAATGTAACAGGACGAGGAGGTGAGAAGGAGATTGAGAAAATGGAAAAGGAAAGTTGTTGTTACGAGCAGTTTCATTCTTTTCAGTTCTCTTCCAAACGTTGTGTATATGTATGTACATAGGCATGTACAGCTGTTGGGTTTTGTGTGTGTGTGTGTGTATGTTTTTCCTATTTACTTTTTTGAAAATATTTTTCAAACATCTGTAAATACCTGATATGCGTGTGTGTGTGTGTGTGTGCGTGTGCGTGTGTGTGTGTTTTGAAAATTGTGTGTGCATTTTTTGACCGAAAACCAAAACATGCAGGGATAGAGTCATGTGAGAGGTGGTGGTATGAATGTGGTGAAATCTTGACCGGTACCGCTTGTTTACAAAACACAGAATACGCTTTGTTTTTGCACATGACGAAAACGTCACAACCAAGTGTTTAGCATGTACATGATGTCATTCGCAATAATGAAAAACTTGAACTGTCACAACTCCCAAGCTTTGGGCTGTAGAAGTACAGTGTATTCAGTTGCTGATTGATCAGTTGATTGATTTGGACATTTTAGCTGTTACAGTGGAAAGCGAAAGAGAGAGAGAAGAGGAGGAGGGGATAAGGGGAGGATGAAGTAAAGTTGGTTTGATGAATTTTTAAGGTAAGTCTTATGATATGCCGTTATGGTCTGTGTTGGGGTCAAAAGTGCTAAACTTCACTCCCACCTGCAGGAGACACATGCTGACACCCCCCTTCCCCCACCTTCCCCTTTTTGCACACCAGCCCTCTTTTTTTTTTTTTTTTTTTTTTTTTTGATTAAGCGTTGGTGTTGAGACTTCAGCTGCTTGTCATTTTTTGTTGTTTTTTTTCTTCTGTTGTTTTCACTAGTATGATTATATTATCATAATGAATTATAAATACACCCCTGCCCCTCCCCTTCCCCCCCACTCTCTGAATATCTGTTGGATTTGCATGTTTTTTGATAGAAAGTATAGGTCTGGGCACTGCCCCCCCCCCCCCCCCCCCTCCTTCACCTCCACTCCCATTTACTTTACTCATGAGGCTTAAAAGGTGGTCGCCGGTTTATTTATTTTATGGGTTGTGAGGATGGTGTGTGATGTCTTTCTATGTGATTTACGTTGTTTACTACGACGGTTGTCGATGTGTGTGTGATAGTCTGCTGTCATACTTTTGCACTGCAAACTTCCGCCCATCACTTGCTGTGTGTGATCTACAGTCATCATCACCTCCACCCCCCTCCCCCCACCTCCACTACCATCCTCAGACTGCTATTCCATTGTGGATATTTCGTTGTTCGCTTCGAGTGAGGTTTGGCGTGTGATTGTGAATTGTCTTCTTACATAATGTCATGTAACCTACGTTGGATGTGTTCCGTTAGCACAGTGGATTTGTGTGTGTGTGTGTGGTGTGTGTGTGTGTGTGTGTGTGTGTGTGTGTGTGTAAATGTTACTGTTTTGTAAAATGGATTTGACTGTTTTTTGACAATGAAGCAGAAGTGACAACTGATGATGAATGATGAGAATAAAAGAGATACCCTTTGTGGTGATGTGATTTTTTTCCCATCATGTTATTTATTTACATGGCTTCCAGATTTTTTTTTTGCCATTTTGAAAAAAAAAATGTTTGTTGTAAGTTAGTGAGATGATGTGAAATTGAAGCAGTGTGCAATATATCTGTGAGAAAAACAAACCCTATATAGGCTGGGTTTTTCTTCTTTTTTTCCAAACAGCATTTTTTTCCTCTCTCCTTTTTTTCGTTCTTTCTGTTGTGATTTTTGGATCCTCTCACCAGACTGTGATTTGAAGGTTGAGCCTCTCTCTCTCCACACTGGTGAGGGAAGGTACCAGTCAGGTATTGGGAGGAAGAACACTGCTCTTTCCTCTTTTTTTTTTTTTTTGAATAAATCGACGTGGAGTGGACTTTGTCGATATGTATTGGGTGTTGTCGTTTTTACTACCCTTCACTGTTTATGTTCAGTTGGTGTGGGGCTGTGAGCTTTCTCGTGCCTTCTTCCTTGGTCCAAAGATGGCGTATGCTGCGTGCTCCTCCTCCTCCTCCTCCTCCTCCTCCACGTGACTAGTACAGTAGTGGACGGTACGATGTAGGTAGTTAGGGGGACAGGTCTTGTTCCATCTGTGTCATGTTACCGTGTGCGACACATCATTTGTGGCACATCCAGTCCCGCTTGATTGGAGAATGTGCCTGCTCTTGTTTTGTTAACCGGTTTTGTGTGTGGTGATGTTTAGAGTAAGGAAAGAGGAGTATTCTTTTACCAGATTGCTAGACGTGATGTCTTTTTTTTTTTTTCCTTCCAAAAATAAAGTCAGGAAATTTAGGCTAGATGTTGCTGTCCAATGTTTTAATGATTGGTGAATAGAACGTTATTATCTTTGATGTCGGTGTTTTGTGCTGCAACGTTGCTCATCGTGTGTTGCAGAAACTGCATTTATGACTTTCCTATGTAAAATAGAAGACAGACAGACAGACCAACATTTTTACCTGCCAAGTTCATGGTCTAGCTGACCAGCTTTCTCCTCGTATCATCCTGTGATGCAGGCACTGCCACTCTGTAGATATGTTAGGAGGTTCTATCTTTTGTCTCTTTGTCTGGACTTTGCTCTCATTTCTACCAAATCTCTAATGCCGCTCATAGTTGTTATAACATTGTTTTCCTAGGTTTCTTACGGGTGCTACTGGAAGAAATAAATGGTTGGGTGTGCAATTTGTGAGATGAATTAACATGTTAAAAGTGAGACAGACGTTTCTTAAAGAGCAGAAGGCATGGGACTAGAATGTGCAGAACTGAAAGAGATACTTTGACTAGGATCTTTTTTTTTTCTTTTTTTTAAAGGCATCTGAAAAGTTATTGTACAAGATAAATTCAACGTGGTTTTTCTATTGTATATTTTTTGTATTTTTCAGGCAAAATTCTTCACTTTTTGGTCTATATTTCAGCTTGTCAGTGGTGTCATGAATTGAAAGAAAAGAGAGAAAACCCAACAGATCACTGAAAAGAAAAAAAAAGAAGTTAATTGTAAAAGGCATGTATTTTAAACCTTCATCATGTTTTTTTTCTTTGGTGTCAGTCTTCTTTCCCAAGGCGTCAGGCTTGATATGGGTTTTGTTATGACAAGTGTTTGCTCTGTATGCCGCTGCAGCTGTAATACGGGATTTGTCATGGATATTGTTTTTGTTTCAAACTGTCTCAGCCCTGAATATGTGATTAGATGGGGTATACACAAAACATTTTGAGTTAACAAAACAAGAGAAAGCAATACGAACCATTGCCCTGTACCGCTTGTGTGTGTGTTTTGTGTGTGTAGTCGACTGTTCTCTTTGACCTTCAGTCAAAATGGTTTAAGGCACATTCACAACATAACTATTGTGATGGTGTTGTTGGGTTTTATCACCTGATCATCACTGTTTAATTTAACATTCTTCCCCTCGGGCAGTATTTGGCCCTTGGTTTTATCAGCCTTGGGTATTATATTCCACCTATGGTTCAAGTCCCCCTTTTTTTTTTCAAACCCATCATCCAGAACAAGCATCTTTGTTTCTTTCATGTTGTATGATGTCCATTGTAACTGCACACGTTTCGTCAAGATAAGATGCGATGCAAAAGTAAGGTTAAGGAAGTAAGATAAAAACTTCGAAGATCGATAAATTTAATTAACAAAAAAAAAAAAGAAAACTATGTGAAGCTACACTTGTAGCAACATATCCCTCCTTCAGCAGTCACAGTTTTATGCAGCGAAATCTTCTGTGAAAGTTCCTTTGATTTGGATACAGATTCTATCACGGTATCAAAGATAGTTCCCTCTGTGGCTTCAGATCAGTTTTTGGCCCAGACAAACAGTTTGTCACTTTTTGATGTAAGCTCTTACTGATGTAAGCTAAGTGCCAGGGCCCACATTAAAATGATTTTGTCTGCTCTCATTCACTTTACACCATCAGATGTGTCTGGGGGAAAATAATGGCATGTTCTTTCCAGCTTTCATGGGCCGCACAGCTTGGTTTGCAGGGTTATATCTGTTGGCCACACCATCTTCCTCAGGTGGCTGTGTGTCTGAAAGATGATGATGTGCTTTGGAATGTGAGGCAGAGATTGTCATCAACCATGACAGACTCTTAGTTTAACAGCTTGTATACTCCATTAAAGGAGAAAAATTCTGAAGTCGGAATATGGTTGCCTATATGGCAAATTTGTCATCTGGAGTGTGCTTACGGCCTCACAGCTTTGGGGGGGGGGGGGGGGGGGGGGGGTCTCCTTATTTATCCCTGGCATGATGAGTAGACAGAGTGCATGATCAGGGTGTTAAGCTGAGAAAAGACATAACAACAACAACAACCAATCCGTTCACAGAAGAGAGGACCGGGCAGTGCTAGTTTGTGTTCTTACTGAAGTGTTGGCTGCAAGTCCTTAATAGTGTAAGAGATTAGGGAGAAAAAGTAACGCTGAATGTCTGATTTGCCAAAGAAACAAATTGGAATGGAAAGGATATATGATCCAAGAAGTCATGAATATTGCTTATCAACTTATCTGTTTCATTTGCATATCGTTTCACCACCCACCCACCTCTCTCTTTCTCTCTCTCTCTCTAATCCAAGGGTATATAATACCATTCATGTTTCCATTTTCTCATGTGAAAATTACATATCTTTTTTTCATGTCTTTTTGTCCAGATTTAGGTGAGGGTTTTCTTTTTTTTTTCAAATAATTTTTACACACACACACACACACACACACACACACACAACATACACACACAATATATATATATATATATATATATATATATATATATATATATATATATATATATATATATATGTATAAATAAATAATGTATAATCTGTTAACAGTTAATTGTTAGTGACTGGTTGAACAGTTGCATTCTTTGTGATACCCAGGCATAGTCTATCATGGTCTCAATTTCTTGAAACATTTATCGTTGTTTTATGTTATTATGTTATCGTGTCATATAAAGCAGTCAGTAGAAATGGGGAAAAAAAATCTGTACTTTCTGTGATTTCATTCTCTCATGTCGATAGTGAATGTAAGTGAACCAGTTTTTTTGGTGTGCTTATTATCTCATATTGATAAACAATCAGTGGTTTATAAAACAGGTGTTGCTTTCTTTGGTGATTAGTGTCTCTCTATCTCATTGTACTCGATATGCCGAAAGCATGTGTTCTGTAGGACTTGTGGTGATGTTACCTTAAGCCTCAAGGTAGGACTGTGCAGCACTCTCATCCCTGACTAGTGTCCTAGTAGTCTGCTGAGCTTGCAAGGACAGTGAGAGAGAGAGAGAGCACCAGAAATTACTGATCAGCTGAGATTGTACATATCGACAGAGCTTGTGTGCATTGCTAGACATGTTTATCATCTCTGTATGATGAATAAGTGATAAAAAAAAAAACACAATAACTAAAGACCCAGTGCTGTATTATGTCCAGATCATGTTGTCATCCTTGTTGGATTTAGGTAGGGGTAGTGTTTGTTGCATGTCATTTTTATGGAAACTACCAGGGGACGAATATGCCTGAAGTTTTGGGGGGGTTTTGTGTGTGTATGTGTGTGTGCATACAAGTTTGTTATGCTGTGTGCTGTGCAAGAGAACTGAGGAGATTTTCTTTTCTTCTTTTTTTTTGGATTAAAAAAAGGTGTTATTTGCACAGAATCAATATCTCCCAAGTGTGTACTTCTGTCCCCTTTCTCCTGTTTTCCAGCACTTGGTTACCCGCCTCACTTACTTTCCCCTCCTCCTGAACACCTTCTGTGGGTAAGTAGAGCTTTAAAGAAACCTCAATGAAAAAAAGCGTTATTCTATGAGCCAGAACTCTGGTCCAGCACCACAGAAAATGGTGGTCAGTTTTGTTTGGAATGAAGCTGTAAACAAAAAGTCACAATTAATGTATCTAGATAATGAACTAATTTTCCTGTTTGGATTGTAGAACTGAATCTGAATCTGAATCTTTGTTGGGTGTTTTTTTTTTTTTTTTCCAATTTAAGCCTTGCCAGTTATCCACTCTTGTGGCTGGACAACTTGTAGATATTTTTCTTATCCCAATTTCCAGTTTTGGTTATTAACATTCTTTGTATGTATAATTATATTTACTGTTCTTATCACACAAGTTGATAAGTATACATTATTCTGGAGTAAGTTTGCTTTTGGTGGTTTTGTTGTTGTTGTTTTTTTAGACTATATACAAGATAGATAGGTATTTCTGAGTCTTTTAAGAAATAAAATAGATGTACAAAGAAAATAATAACCAAATGTTTTGAATCAGGCCTTACTTGTGTTCATGCAAACACATGCAAGCATGCACACACACATACACACACAACACACAAACACTTGCACACACACACACACACACACACACACACACACACACACACACACGTGAAAGTATACACACACAAATAGAACAGACAAATGGGACTTTGTAATGTTGAGGGCAAAAATTTGCCAGAAAAAAAATGTTTCCAAAGGCACATTCAAAACTATTCTTTTTGATTTTTCAAGAAATGCAATAGATTTTTTTTCTCATAGATAATTTTCATTGATAGGTTATGGCAGGGAGTTTGTGTGAATGTGTATATATATACATACTGCACTTGAAAAGACCAGAATAGGTTAAAGACATAATATTTTATTACTATTTATATACCTTTTTTCAATGAAAAAATAAAAATCATGTTTGATAACACTTTTTCTCAAAAAAAGTATGTTAGTTCAATGTTTGCATGAGACTATCTATCATGATATATTTCATAAATGTATCTTTTTCTTTCAAACTTGGGTGGGTTTTGTTTTCCTTCTCTCTTTCACATGCAAAGTCGTCATTCCGTCATTTTCCTCCCTTTCTGTGCAATGGTTGACGACTGGTGTACCTGTACGTGTCATTTACCTGTGCAATGTATTAATTAATTAATTAATTGATAGCAAACCTTGGAATTGTGCAATACCAAGTCCTGTGAGAGAGGAGCGATCGTTTTTAACCTGTATGGAATCATGTTTACAATGTTCCTCGTTTTCACATTTTATTTTTACCATGACTCGGTTTGAAATAAAAGGAAAGAATGAGAGTCTGATTTGGTGTTTGCCGTTCGATTCATCTTTGAATGGAAGTTACTTTGGTTGTTTGTGTCCTGACCTTAGTTTTGTTAGGAGGCTGTAGTATTATTAATCTTACTTTGTTACTGTAGTTAGTGTGAATGTGGAATGTAGATGTATGAAACTTCAGATAACTTTGAAACAGTTTAAAATACATTACAATGCATGAGTTCTGATGAACATGCACACTTGCACGCATGCATGCACGCACACACACACACACAGTTTACACACACACACACACAGTTTACACACACACACACACACACACACACACACACACACACACACACACACACACACACACACACATGTAAATGAACACACCTATACTTTCTGAAACCCTTAAATTCATATACAAAAGGATGGCACCATACATTAACTTTACGCCAAATGTAAAATTATACAGAAATATAATACACCAGTACTCTCAAGATGTCAGTGTACTTTACTGATAGAAAATGTACAGAGTTAAAATCATTACACTTGTAAGACTAATACACGTATTGTCCAGATGAAATTCTGAATAACTGTTGATAGAATAAAGATACTCAAATGAGTGAATGATAATAACTGCCATGGACTGATGCGACAGACATATACCCAAGCAACAACAAAATCACAAAATAAAAGCTTCTCACCTATAATACTAAAAAAACAAAAAAGAAAACCCATACAACTTAAAAATCTGCTAGTTAATAATGATCAGAATCATTCAAACTGAGAAACTAAACGGTCATAATACAAAAAGATTTAACTCCCAATATAATCAAAATCATATTGATAACAAAAAGAATGTAAATGTTGATCAAAAAAATTATAAGTTAAAAAAAAAAAAAATTATTTGTAACACTGCTGTTTGAAAACTTATGTTGGTAATGATACAAGAAACCTTGCTACAAAAAAAAGGTGATAAAAGTTCTTATAATCACAGAAATAGCGACCCAACGGTTGGTAAACTGCACCCCTTCTGTCCCCTTCTTATCAAAAGCTCTCATCTCCTTTAATACAAAAAAAAAATTATCCTCATTCATATGTATAATATTCTCATGTGCATCCGCACATACATGCTTGAAACAAATTTTTGAACAGTATAAGATCCCTCTGAAAAAAGACCCCTCTGGCTCTCTTTCTCTCTGGCTTTCTTTCTCTCTCACCTCACTTCACCCATCCTATAGCCTAGTAGAAGGTTGGGACATTCAAATAAACATTTTGCAAGATTTTCCTCATAATTCTACTTACATTCAAATACACATCCCCCCCCCACACACACACACACACACACGTGCATTCTTCCCTCCCTTTTCCCCTTCCCCTATCATTCAATCTTTCTTAAATGATGTGGAAAGATGTTAAAATAAACCGTGTGCATACACTTACATACATATGCACACACACATACACACAAGCCACAATACACACATAAAAGAAATCATTACTTCTTGCAAAGCATTATCAATACACCCACAGGTCACAAACTTTGAAACTGTGGGGTATAACCAGCTCGAGTCGAGCATAGAAACAAAACAAAAAAAATCACAAGGAAATGGCACTTAACAAAAACAAATCTCAATAACAGCATAACTTACATGCCACACGACATGATATGTCAACAGCTGAAAATACTCTTAAGGCAGGAGTTTACTGCTAGTGAGTCAGAATAATGCAGTTTACAACAACAACAACAGGGGAAAACAACAAAACCCATAACAAAACAAACCCAAGAAATTAAGTTTCCCTAGACTTGTCATCTTTTACCTTTTTTTTAACCAGCTTTTTATTTATTTGTTTTATTTATTCTTTTATATCGAGGATAATGGAATAAGCACTCATGTGCTTTTTTACATCCAGTCCCCGTGTGTATGCAGTTTCGTAAATCTTATCTGTTCCCACCAGTACACAATGGCCTACTCCTACAAAAAGCAGAACAGGATTTAACGTGTGCACAATATGTTCTGCGTGCGTTTGCACATGGGGCCTCAGTGTATGTCTCATCCGAAAGACTTTGGGGAGAGTGGAATCAGCACTGATGCTAACTCCAGGAGAAAAATCCCCTTGAACGGTAATCGAACCCGGGTCGTCAGATTGCGCAATGTTCTGACCACTAGGCTATTATCTCCCCCCAACTCTACACACACACACACATACTACAAAAGACTAGTGAGGCTGTGTGTAGCTTCTTATTCTGCGACAGACTTTTTTTCTTTTCTTTTTTTTTTATTTATCATTTCAAGGATAATAGATAAGCGCTCATGTGATTTTTTTCACATCCCATTCCCGTGTGTGTGTGCAGTTTTGTCAATTTTGTCATTCATTCACACCGTAACGCAATGGCCTACTCTTCCAAAAAGCAGAGCAAGTTTTAACAACAACAAAACCCTCAGTAAACTGAAGGCTGAATTCGTTTCACTCCTGAAAAAGTCAAGAGGACTGGACATAAGTTAAACTGGGGAACAAACCCACCAATAATTTGCTAAAAAAAAAAAAAAAAAAAGTAAATATCAATATACAAAAAATGCTCTGAGTCGACAGAATAAACACAGGGTTCGCGCTAGGATTTTTTAAAACCGGTACTGCGAGTTGCCATTTCAGAGATATCTTGACCAGCTCCCCCAAAATCGGTCCCCAGAAAATAAAATCCGGTACATACTGTGAACAAAACAAAACTATTCAGTGAGGGGGTGGGGGAGGGGGGGATTGTTCGGCAGCAAAACTAAATCTAAATTGAACGCAAATCTCTCAGACTTTGACTGCCGTACTGCCGCCACTCGCTTCTTGGGCACGAAGCCACGTAGGAAATAGGATTTTTTTTTCTAGCGCCTGTGCCACTGTCCGTGTCAGTCCGTTGTTTTGCATGGCATCATTCGTGAGACTTGTATTCTTCTTTCTTGTTTCTATGCTTAGCGCTCATCTAGATCTTTCGTTCAATTTAGATTTAGTTTTCGACTCTTCTATCTCAAAGCAACGCGCAAATTCATAGTCAAAGACCCTCCGCTTTTCACTTTTCACTTTTCGCTTTTCGTAAGAGCAGGCTACCATCCTGTGCCGGTGTGATGACATTTACAAAACTGCATACACATGGGGACTGGATGTAAAAAAGCACAGGAGTGCTTATTCCATTATCCTCGCTATACAAGATTAAAAGAATAAAGATTAAATAAATGTAGGCCCCATTTACTCATTGTGAATGGAAGTTACTGTCATGCCGAGAAGAGCGCGAAGCTCTATTATTTCACAGTAAAGCTTGCTGTTCTGCGTGCTAGGCTAATGATGCTGGCGCCAAAGATGTTCGTCGGAAGGGGTGGTGGTAGGAAGGGGTAGGTGCGTATGCACAGTACAGGCGCATGACAGACTGTCAGAAAATGTCACTTCAGACTTTTTTTGAGACGGAAATCTAATCGGTCACAGGCAAACAGAATCGGTACGCGGTACCGAATGCTTCGAAAATTTTCGGTATTCCCTGTTT
>CM060329.1:54835743-54838243 GCA_030674155.1 Stramonita haemastoma
CACACCAACACACATACCCACACACCCACCCACACACCCACCCCACCTCACCCCCCCACCCCACCCCACACCACACCACACCACACCATACACACACACACAGAGACCCCCCCCCCCCACACACACACACACTACCCCCCCCCCCCCCACACACACACACCCATACACCCACCCACACACACACCAACCTACACGAGGGTCCAGCAGACAGTACTCAGCAAAGCCCCCAGCCAGATTGCCCGGTAAAGCCATCACCCTGTCCCCCCTCTTCCACCCTTCTGTACCCTCCCCCACCCCCTCCACCACCCCAGACAGCTCCGAACCTGTGCACACACACATATGCATGCATGCACACGAGTCACATACATGCATGCAGGTACGCATATATGCATGCACGCACACGCTCATACACACACCGCACAGTCACACACGCAGACACACACAGTCATACACATTTGATATATTACATATATACACATACAGTCACAGAGTCACACACAAACATGCACACGCACATGCACACACACACACACAGAGTCACATACATGCACACATGTATGCAAGCACTTGCTTGCACACTGGCTGCAGAACAGTGACAAATGTGATAGTCAGAACAAGTGCCTATGGTCAGGGAAAAGCAATGCATAAATGTGTGATGCTCAACCACGGAATGAGTCGCTTTGCACCTGACCCACATTTCTGCTAGGAGCCATTTTAGGCAGGTGGGGGTCAGGTTTTTGATTTTGAGATTCTGATTGATTATGAAATGAAAGCCTTTACTCTGCTGTGTGCTGAAATTTCAAGGTATAAGTTTGTTTCCTTTTGTTTTAAAAGATTAGTCAGCCTCCCTTTGTAATAAAAAACAACAACAACAAATATGCTAGATGAAAATTGCCTAGTAGCAGTAGCTAAAATTTTTCATCAGTATTTAAAAAAAAAATATTCAAAATTCAGATAATATCATAGCTACTGAGCAATGAATAAATAAATAGAACTTCTCACAAAAGCAAAGACTGGAAGAAAAAAAAAAAAAAAAAAAGGAAAAAGAAGAGATGAGACCGAGAAAGTGACATAAAATTATAGTCACAATCATAATGGAGATGGGATAGCTCAGTGGTCAGAGCGCTCACTTTCCCCCAGCCAAGTTTAAGCAGCATCGAGTGTGGTTACTAAGTGGATGAGTAACTGTTTGTGCATGTTGGCTTCAGTACAGTCCCCCAGTCCATCCAGATTAAATGAGTACCTGCCCTCTTTAGGGTCAGGGAAGATAAAGCAGCAAGGGAGATAAAATGGGCACTGCCCTCAATATGCTGGCCCCTAAAAAAGCTGAGGTCTCTAACATTTTACTCCCCTACAACCACATAGGTTATGGGACACCTTTACCTTTTACCATAATCATATCTAGCCTGACCCCACCCCAGTGACCAAACAGTTCTATGGTATATATACAGTAAGACCACAGCATACTGCTGCCTTTTCAGAGACTGAGCTGCTCATCTGAGGAATGTCAAAGAAAAAAAAGAAGAGAGAAATATATAAGCATAATAAGCTGGAGACCAACACTGCACCTGGCACAAACGGAGTCTTGGGTCGAACTTGGTACTTTCCCTGCGCTATCAAGATGTCTGCAAAGTTGATACCAGAGGCGTGAACAGCCACCAGAAGCTGAAACATCAACATCGGCCTTCTGAACCTGCTTCAACATATGATACATCAACAATGCTGCACACTTCAAGTTTCACCAGATAAACCTAAATCAGCAGCATGGCACAGAAATCTGTTTTTCTCATTCCTCAGCAAGAGATCTGAGGTTCACCAATGGTGAGATTTTGCATTATATATGCAACCGTTTTTGCCCAAGATGAAGGTAACTGTATTACAACTTGGTTTCTTGTGGGTTTTTTTTTTTTTTTAGTGGAAATAGTCACATTTTGAGAAGTACTTTACTACGGTTTCTTTAATCAATATCATCACTCACACCTTTGTTGACAGAGAATGACTCAAAATCAAACCCTATTTTAAAAATGATTTCTATATTTTGTCATTATTGTTTCTATCTTTGATCATTAGACACTACCCTCCTCCATCTCCTTATAACAGGTTTATTTCAACAATAAATCTTTTCAACACAGAGTTCTATTTTTGCTGGGTTGATAAATCATATCAAAAAGTCCCAATACAATAAGCCACTTTAAGACTGTTCCACCAACCTCTGTGTGTGTTTGTGTTAATGTGTGTGCACGAGTGCGTGCATGCTTGCGTGCGTGTGTGTCACTGTGTGTGTGTTGTGGATGAAGTTTCCTGTTTTGGAGAATGATCACTCTGTGGCTAGAAGATTGCAACCTTGACTGCTTATGATGATTTAGATGGTTTTGTGTATTATAAATGCATCTTCATGTACTGAAATAGATTTTTCTCTGGGATAAATTTGACTATGACTTTGACTTTGACCAACCACACACCAGACAACATAGACAAAGTTCTACACTGACATTTTTTC
>CM060329.1:54865743-54883243 GCA_030674155.1 Stramonita haemastoma
TTAAGGTTAAATATCATTTGACTGAACTACAGGCCCAAGTAACTTTAAAGGACAAGTTACCTTTACACTGTTGTTGTTGTGAATTAATTAACATCCATCCCTCTGTCCATAATTATACCTCACCCAGTACCCCCTCCCCCCCACCTTTCCCAGATTCCCCTCTCTCCCTCCTCACCCCACCTGTCACCCTTATTACTCCCACTTTTTAGTGTACATGCAAAGGGAGGCAATCTGACAGAGAATCTATCACTGTTCCGGCCATTGTGTTGTGGCGTTATGCAACAAAAGTGAGGGTGATGGGGTTGGGTGAGGGAGATAAATGATGGATGAGGGGGTTGGGGGAAGAGGGGGGGCAGGGGTAGGGGTTGGGGGGGGGGGGGGGTGGAGGTTGGATGGGCATTGTCGACAATGAGTTCTGACTGACTGGAGAGACCGGTGGGTCTGTTACTGTGTGTGTTTGTTGTGGAAAAGGGGGGGGGGGGAGACTGGGGTTGATGATGATTGACTGAAGTGGTGTGTATGTGTGTGTGTGTGTGTGTGTGTGTGTGTGTGGTGTGTGTGTGTGTGTTGGTGTGTTTGTTGTTTGATATCTATTCATAAGCTAACGATACAGAACACAGGAAGCCTTACCACATAATTATCATATGTATCGATTATTTTATATATTTTGAAGATTGGTAACTTTTTACGAATATCGAATTCTTTCCCCTTTGATACAGAACAACAAGAATTGTTGAGTGTGTTTTGTTGATTGTGTTGTGTGTGGTGGTGTGTGTGTGTGGGGTTTTGTGTTGGTGTGTGTGGTGTGGTGTGTGTGTGTGTTGCATGTGCGTGCGTGTCACTGAGTGCCAGTGTGCGTACACACGCTCTCGTGCGAGTATGGTAACTGAACAGCTGGCATTCGTCCGACAAGAGCTGTGTCACCACCATCACTGTAATGGCCCCATGTCATGTCACTGCTGCCTGCACCCAGCACAAAGAACAAACACCGACGATGAAACACCGACCCAAGGCTGCACTCCTGCTTTACATTTTTGTCATTTTTTCCTCTGTTTTCCTATTTTACTCTTGCAGTTACACAGGAGACGGGATAGCTCAGTGGTCAGAGCACTCCCTTTCTCCAAGCTAAGGTTAAGCAGCATGGAGTGTGGTTACCAATTGGATGGGTGACCGTTTGCGCGCCTTGGCTTCAGTACAGTCCCCCCAGTTCACCCAGCTACAAATAGGTACCTGTCCTTTTTAGGGAAAGGGAAAGTAAAGCAGCGAGGGACAGGAGATGTGCTAGTAATTTCCTCTTTTCTACCACTCTCTTTGTTTCTGCCTTGTTCCTTTTCTTTCTGTCACCTCCTTCTTGTCTATTTTATGCCTTCTTGGTACATTCTCCTACCTGTTTACCAGAGAGACTTGAAAGATATGAATTCTCTCTTTTGCCGAAGTCGGATGTGCTGGGCCTGACTTGTCAGGTGCTTATAGGTATGCAGCGTGACGCATTTCCGCTTATTTATAACAGAAAACAATAGTTGGTGTCTGACAATTCGACAACGACGACACCGACGAAGAATTGGAAGAAGAATTTGAAGAAGAAGAAGACTTTGAAGAAGAAGAAGACTTTGAAGAAGAAAGAAAGAAAGAAAGAAATAGAAAAATTTGAAGAATTTGAAGGAGAAGAAGACAGAGACGACGACAACGATGATGATGAAGTGATGAAGAACTATGATGAAGTATTATATATATAATATATAATATATATATTTATAATTATATATATATATATTATATATTATATATATATATATATAATATAATATATATAATAATATATATTACTATTATTATGTATGTGTGTTGTTTGTTTGATGTGTGTATGTTTGTGTGTGTGTGTGTGTGTGTATGTATATATATACACACACATACATGTGCAGTGTTTACCAGTTCTTAGGCTGCAGTATGAAGAAGTCCAGCATTGGGTGTGTCTGTTTATTCCTGGCCTCAGTTTAAACTTGACACTGACACTGTATGTATATGGAACCAGCAGCTGTGAAGTTTCAGCAGTCGAAGGATTAAATACACAGCGCACAACGATGAGTGACATCTGCTTTGTATATAGGTGGAGTAGCGTCTTTATGTTGTCAGATGATGAAAACAATACACCTGATGTTGTTAGTATCGGCTGCAGACACCAGGATCTAGATAGACAGACAGGCTGGCAGAAAAGGCAGGTAGACAGGCAGTCAGGCAGGCAGGCAGGCAGACAAACAACCACACACACAACGCGCGCGCGCGCGCACACACACACACACACACACACACACACACACACACACACACACACACACACACACACACACACACACACAGGGGTGGGGGTGGGGGTACGTAATTTATGTATGTAGGCACATATGTATACTACACACATGCATACATACATACTTCAAAATGCGCATTGATTTAGGGTGAGTGTGAGTGCGTTCTGGTGTGTGCATTAATTTTATTTATTTATTGTTCTTTTATTTTGAGGATTATGGAATAAGCACTCATCTTTTTTCTTTTCTTATTTTACATCCAGTCCCTATATGCATGTAGTTTTGTACATGTTGTCACCCGTTCCCATGCCTACGGAAACATGCATGCGCGTGTGTTTGTAGTCCAACCAAAATTGTTTTTAGTGTTTAGTTGAAAAGACAGACGGTAGAGGTGGTGCCGGGGAAAGGAGAGGGATAGGTTGGAGGAGGGGTGGAGGGGGAAGGGGGATTTTAGCTAGGGAGCGCGTGCATGCACTCACTTATGCCTCCTCGTCTGTGCGAACAGTACCTGTCGGATTAACTCATGCGTCCTCGTCTGTGCTGTTGGTGCACTTGAATGTTATATGTGCGTTTGTGTGTCGATGCACAAACGTGCCTGCATAGCTATGCGTGTTTTCATGCGCATACAGTCATGCTCATGTACGCAGATGCTTGTAGTAGTATAATGATGTATCATTATGCTCGTGTGGGTGTACTGCAGAGTACCACAGGGCCCTCAACATTCACAGGATGTACTGCAAGGGCCTCAACACTCACGTATCTATGCGTGCAGCATAATTTGCATTTTGCCCATGAAAGTGCACACGTAGGACCACAAAATTGACTTCTGCATACTATTTCAGTATTATGCCTGTCCCCTCCCACTCCACTCCATTCCTCAGCTACAGCTACGAGGTTCACCAAGGGCAAAGATTTTGTGTATCAGTATGACAGCAAACCTTCTGGTTTGAGAGTTAATTAATGAATCGGAATGAAACAACTTGAGTTTGTCTTGAAGCAAAGGATAGAAGGTTTATACTTCACTTCTCTAGGAATGTCGACACCGGTATAGACCCAATCGCTTGTGCCCACGTACTTTCTGCCAGATGGCTCATTCAAGTACCGCAATCCTTCACCTCCTCCATCCCCCCCCCCTCTTATCCCTGCCCCCCTTTCCTCCTTTTAAGTGTATGTTAACCCTCCTCCTCCCACCATCCCCACCCTATCCCTACCTTCTCTCTCTTTATACCCATCTTTCGATCAGTTACCGCTCTCCCCCCCCAAACCCATCCTCTCTTACCCCCCCCTACTCACCCCTCCCCATCTTTTAGCATCCAGTGCGCCAGGTTTTCATTCTGCAGCTCAGCCAATCACAGCCCAGCACGGCAGGCCAGCCAGGGTCTCTTGGGAACAGTCAGAATGCATTACACTTTCGCTTTCATTAGGGTCCGGTACTGGGTGTTACAGGGTTCAAGTTATCTCCCCCCCCCCCTGTCAGTTTTATCCCGTGGTGTGATTTTAAAAAACAAAAATGTTGATGTGCAAGTCTTTATCTATAGTAATTCTAGAATTATTGAGGTCTCATTTTAGAAATCACTTTATGTACACACAAAAAAACCCATCCTCCTTTTCACATGTGTTATCTGGGGATCGGGATAGCTCAGTAGTCAGAGCACTCGCTTTCCCTAAGCTAAGGTTAAGCAGCATCAAGCGTGCTTACCAGTTGGATGGGTGACCGTTTGCACACCTTGGTTTGAGTACAGTCCACCAGTTCACCCAGCTGTAAATGGGTACCTGCCCTCTCTAGGGTCAGGGAAGGTAAAGCAGCGAGGGAAAAGAGATGGGCGCCCCCTCAACATGCTGGCCCCTAGAGAAGCTGAGGTCTCTGATGTCTCGCTCCCCTATGACCACATAGGTTATGGGACACCTTTACATTTTTACGTTTTTATTTGATTGTTAAGGTGTTGTTGCTGTTTTGTTGTGTTTTTTAACGTTGATGTGCAAGTCCTTTGGATGATACAAGATCGGTTGTCTACCCGTAAGGCACCTGCATAGAAAGTGAAAAGTTCGGGTTTCAAGTGTGCAGTGGTTTGATCCTCGTTTGTGCCCAAAACTCTTCCCGCTATCCACTAGACAGTGAGTGGTGGTCTGGGTGTTAGTCTTTCGAATAAGACAATAAACCGAGGTTCCATGTGCAGTACTCATTTAGTGCACGTAAAAGAAACCCATGGCAACAAGAGAGTTGTCTCCTAGTGAAATTTATGTAGAAAAAAAACACTGTGATGGAAAACCAAATAAATTATGCAGACAGTCAAAGAAAAAGATGGGTGGCGCTGCTATTGTGGCAAAGCGTTCTCCCCAGGGAGAGCAGCTGAAATTTCACACAGTGAAATCTGTCATGATTTAAATTGGTGTACAATACAATACTAACCACTGAAGTGAGGTCAAGGAGTTTGCAACCAGCTTCCTCCACTCCTCACGGTCCTCTTCTTTCCATAGCATATTGTTCCACCCAAGGCCTGTCCACTCTCTGATGTCTTCATATCGTTTTCTCTGTCTGAATTATACCGCCATTCAAATGCAATAGATGCAACACACAAATAGAAAAGAATCCAATTTCAAACAAAAAACAGCAACAAAAAACAATCCTACAAACATAGCTTGCCAAAGCAACCAAAAATGCAAAGAAATAAACAAACAAACAAATGTGAGTTCTAGGCCCTTCCAACTTTTATCCGGGAGTACACAAATTTGATTGGCCAGGCATAACATTCCCTTTACACCGGCTTAAGGTATATAACTCTCTCTCCCCTCTCTCTCTCTTGCACGGAACAGCTGTACTTGCCGGTAAAGTTTTTACAATTCTCTCACACTAACGACATCGTTCTTGTAACAAGGTCTCTTCTACACCGAAAAAAACACTACAAAGAATAGATGGAAGAGAAAAGAACAGAGGAAAAAAATGAAAGAAAAGAAAGAAAGTAAGAGAAAAACAAAACGCTGAAGGAAAATCTAAACCTGCCTTCGACGGAGAGAATCATGGTGTTCGAACAATTTTGGAGACTAAGAACTAAGTGGGAAATTTACCGTGGGCTGTCTTTGAGTTGGGGTCACGTCCTACAGGTTTTGGTGGACTGTTCACTCTGTGGGGTAAAGTTGAAAGTGTAAAGGTAAAAGGTAAAGGTGTCCCATATCCTATCTGGTCGTGTGGAGCGAGGCACAGGGGCCTCAGCTTCTCTAGGGGCCAGCATATTGAGGGCGGCGCCCATCTTCTCTCCCTGACTGCTTTACCTTCCCTAACCCTAAAGAGGGCAGGTACCCATTTACAGCTGGGTGAACTGGGGGGGGGGGGGGGGGACTGCACTGAAGCCAAGGCACGAAAACGGTCAGCCATCCAACTAGTAACGCGCTCGATGCTGCTTAACTTTGACTTGGGAAAACGAGTGCTCTGACCACTGAGCTACCCCGTTCCCCTGTTAGTGTATCAAGGGGGTAATACGGATTAAAATAAAGGTTTTGTTCTGATTTGGCCTAACTGTCCCAAACCACAAAAAAAGAATGGTTTGAAACGTATATATATCAGCTATTACTTTAACAACAAGTACAAGAACAAACAGTTAATTCAGTTTCAATTGTTCTCAGTAGGTCCGTCCATTAAAATTTTGAAAAAAACGATTTTGGAGGGGGGTTGGGGGTGGGGGGGGGCTCTGTTTTGTTGTTTGTTTGTTTGTTTGGAGAGAGAGAGAGGCAAGGGCAAAATTCTTTATTTTGAGGAGATATATACGATACAAATGCGCACTGGCGAACTTTTATTAAGGATTATACCATAAAATGACAGAAAAAAGATGCAGGGACCGCAAGATTATGACCCAAAAAGCCCCCCCCCCCCCCCCCCCCCCACACACACACACACCACAAGGGTGAGCGTCTGGAAAAAACAACAACAAATAATATATCTAATAAATGGTCAGACTTCTACAGAAATCTCTTAATCAACGTGTATAATGTACATACCGAACACGAGGGCCAGCAAAACTAGAACATCATTGAAGCCATCTGGCAACACCGGAAAAGAAACCGGCACCAGTGATAATCATTGTGAAATCATAGTACAAAACAGGAAAAGTAGACAAAAGATAAGCTGGTTACCATGAAGGAAACTCTAAATAAAAAACAAAAATGATCGGCAACCCCCCCCCCCCCCCCCCCCCAACAAACAACCCGGAAACTGAGCATTGTGTGTGATACTGATAATTTAAATCCTTGATCATGTTATGGTGAAACATACACCATTGTGTGGCTCTAACTTGCTCTAGTTTTTGGTTCTTTTTCTTCGTTGTCGAACGCTCAGACAGAAACTATTGTTGTCTTGTTTGTCATATGAGCGAAAAATTAGTGTGTTTTACTGCCCCAGTGTATGTGGCTTCCGTGGGAGAGAATGGTTATCTTTTAAGTCTTTTTTTGCGAGGGGGGGGGGGGGGAGGGGAGGAGGCAGAGAATGTATCAAGGAGGCAAAAAACGTATTTTAATGAGGCGAAGGGAAGAAAAAGAAACAAAACAGAAATGATAATTCTGTATTGTGGTTGTTTGTATTGTATTGTGTTGTATTGTATTGTGTTGTATTGTATGTGTTGTATTGTATCGTAGTAGTATGCTACTTTCAGACACAGAAAATTTCACAGCATGAAATTCGGATTGCTCTCCCGTGAGACAGGGTATCGCCTCAAGAACAGCGCCACCCATAATTATTTTTTTTTAAAAAAAAAAGTGTCCTGGCTGAGTGTGTATTTGTTTCGATACGTGTGTGTCTTTAAAAGATAGAAAATTGTAGCATCGGAGTAGTGGGTATAGTTTGATAGCAACAGTACTTGTAACTACAAACGGCAGGAAAGAGGGGCATGGGTCTTATTCGATGGCCCCCGTTCCTCTGGTCTCATGGTGACCTCAGGTTTGGCTTACCCATACACTTCTATGCCCGTGGTGAGTTTGTGTCAAAGCCTTTGGGGTTGGGTGCTCGCGGGGGACAGTCGTTGGAGGGATGTTGTGGTGGTCGCCATCTCGGATGGGTGACTCGCTCAGTCCGGTTCCACGACTGAGCTAATACTGTCGTTAGTTGGGGACTTAGTAGGTGGTGTCCTGCGTATGCTGGATCAGAACAGGCACCACTGAACACCACCAAAGTGACCCAGCAGAAGTGCAGGGCCCCTCTGGCTGGTGCCCTCCCGGCCTGATATTGATGGGCTCCTGTGGACTGCCGATCCCGGGGATGAGACATGGCGAATGTGGGTATGGCTGTGGCGGGGAGATTGAAATAAGTGGCTTGGGAACAGCAGAACGGGGACGTTAGAGAAGATGAGACAAAGAAATATTTAAAAAAGAGGGCAGGGGGGGGGGGGGGGGGGGGCGTGGGTGTGTGTGGAAAGGGGAAATAAAATTGAAGGAGAGCGATTTACATTGTGTGTGTGTGTGTGTGTGTGTGTGTGTGTTTGTGTGTGTGTGTGTGTGTGTGTGTGTGTGTGTGTGTGTGTGTGTGTGTGTGTGTGTGTGTGTGTGTGTTCAATCAATCAATCAATCAATCAATCAATCAAATTTTTATTTCCAGATGGTACATTGAGTAAGCATCGATTTGCTTTTTTCCATCAAGCCATCTATCTAAAGAAAAGAAAAACAAAATCAACACAACTCCAAAAAACAAAATAAAGCAACACAAAAAAACCCAACAAAAATCAAAGCAGAAAATCCCTAGCAAAACAATAAAACCAACAAAGAAAGAAAAGGGGAAAAACAAACAAAGAAACAAATAAAACAAAAACAAACATTTCACCAACATTAATTAGCTAACATGATTTCAACAACCTTAAAATAGAATATGTCTATAGATAAAACAAGCAACAACAATAGCAACTAAACAACCATAAACAACCATGTGTGTGTGTGTGTGTGTGTGTGTGTGGTGTGTGTGTGTGTGTGTGTGTGTGTGTGTGTGTGTGTGTGTGTGTGTGTGTGTGTTTTGTGTGACAGAGACAAAGACATTGAAAAATGGACAAAAAGAGAGAAACAGAGACGGAAAAACAAAAAACAAAGTCAAAATCTGGAAAGAATGTTGATCCCCAAACACCACAGGTAAACTGCCCATTATACCCATTGACACAAGACTGATTTGGATGGTCTTCAAAATAATGTGTCCAGTCATCTGCCTGCCAAATGTCCACAAAACTGCATGTCATCATCATCACTATTCTCCTGAGGGTGGGGTCGGGGGAGAGGAGGGTGGGTCTTGGGGGATGGAGTTGGAGGTATGAGATGCGAAGTAGCCTAGTGGTCCAAGCACGGCACGGAGCTGGGGATCGATTTCTAACTGTGAAGGCAAAGGTTCAAATCTACGATACAGTGTCCGTTGGAGGTTCATTTTTCATCCAGATGTAATCGTATTGGCTCATATCAGTCAACACGGGATAGCTCAGTGATCAGCGCACTCGCTTTCCCCGAGGTAAAGTTAAGCAGAATCGAGCGTGGTTACCAAGTGGGTGGGTAACCGTTTGTGCAACTTGGCTTCAGACAGAGAGGCCGCCAAACACATATATTTATTTATGTAGCCTATTCTTTTATGTCGAGGATAATGGAATAAGAACTCATGTTTGTTTGTTGTTGATTTTTGTTGTTGTTTTTTTACAATCAATCCCCTTGTATATGTGGTTTTGTAAATTTCGTCATCTGTTCCCACCAGCGCACAATGGCCTACTCTTTCGAAAAGCTAAACGGATTTAACGTGTGTGCAAGATGTCCTGCGTGCGTTCGCAACACCGGGCCGCGGTTTATGGTCTCATCCGAAATACTTTTGGGGATAGTGAATTCTGCACTGATGTTAAGTCCATGGGAAAAATATATCCTCTTCAACGAGATTCGAACCCGCGTTGTCAAATTGCGAGCGCAATGTTCTAACCACTAGGCTATCCCGTCCCCACTACAGCAAGAACAGAGTACAGCAGTCCTGCAGGACAAGGCATCTCCCTCCACTCTCCCCACTGTCCCAACTATGCTCGTGCTGCGCGTGCCCCCCCCCCCCCCCCCAAACCACACCACCACCACCCCTACCATCACCAGCATCACTCCCCTCTAACCCCCCCCCACCACCACCAACGCTACCACCACCATCACCACCAACGCTACCACCACCATCACCACCAACGCTACCACCACCATCACCACCAATCAGGGCCGACAACTAAACTGTCTCGGATGAATGAGGCTGAGAGGGGGGTGGGGAGTGAAAGGTTGAGGGGGAGGGAGGGGGGGGAAGGGGGGAGAGAAGAGAGAAAAGAATGGGGGAGACTGGGAACTTGTATAATGAGTGGGGGAAGGGGGTGGATGGTGGAAGTGGGGTGGTGGTGGTTGTGAGGGAGGGGGGGGATGGTATTGTGTAGGGAGGGTATGGGGTGTGTGTTTAGTGCGTGATCGTGTGCGTGCGTGTGCATGTTTCTGCCTGTCGGACCATCCGGAGTACTATACACACACACACACACACACATGCACGGTTTCAGAGACTAGACTAGAAGATCTTTGTTGCGTGTTGGTTGTTGTAAGAGAGTGTTGTGTGCATGTGTAGTAAATGCGTGTGTAGTTTTAAGACTAGCCCCCCCCTCTCCCCCCTTTTTTTTCTTTTCAACACCCCTGGGGCGTGAAGTAGGGGTGTGGTGGTGGTAGGGGGTGGTGGTGTGACGCGGAAGTTGTAATGGTGTGTAGGCTATAGGCCTAGTGAAAGATCAAGCTACGAACTTTGGGTGTAATGGAGACAGTTGCATTTATAGTATCATGTCAAGTCTGAGACAGTGTTGTGATTCTTCCAGTCTACCCGTGATTTCTGTTATGCTGTGATCGGGTATGGTTGTGTGTTGTGGTGGTGTCGTGTTTTATTATTCAGACGGAGGGGATATACTAACAGACATACTGATGTCCTTTTTTCGAGGAAAAAAGGTGAGAGACGTAGAAACATACAACTAGCAGACCTAAGTTTTTAAAAGGTCTACCGTATGCACGAAAAGAGCTCTCCAAGAACCGACCCTGCAAACATGTGAAAAAATCAGGCATAGATCTCTGGTTTATTAAAGAAATGTTCGAAAATTTGCGACATAAGCTATGCTTATTACTTAGCTACTTTGTGTGTACACTTATGAGCTTTTGTTTGCCAAGCTGAATCAAATACGAGAAAAAAATAGTAGCCCTATGTGGTACTTGCATTGGTATTAAAGTTCATAATTACTAATAACTAGGCCTACATTCTCTCTCTCTCTCTCTCCTCTCTCTCTCTCTCTCTCTCTCTCTCTCTCTCTCTCTCTCTCTCTCTCTCTCTCTCTCTCTCTCTCTCTCTCTCTCTCTCTCGCACACGCGTGTGTGTATGTATGTATGTTATATTATGTGTATGTGTACGTGTGCGCGCGCAAGCGCACGCGCGTCTGTGTGTATCTGCATGCATACATGCGACTTCGTGTGCATGCGAGACAAACAGAATAGAGGAGAGAGAGTAGAAGTCTGAAAGATAGAGCATACATACTTTGTTCATGCCGAGGAGACGAGAACCAATATAAAAAGCAATGGAAGGATTGAGAGAGAGAGAGAGAGGAGAGAGAGAGAGAGAGAGAGAGAGAGAAGAGAGAGAGAGAGGAGAGAGAGAGAGAGAGATGCAGATACACACACTGTGTGTGTGTGTGTGTGTTTGTGTGTGTGTGTGTGTGTGTGTTGTGTGTGTGTGTGTGTGTGTTGTGTGTGTGTGTGTGTGTGTGTGTGTGTGTGTGTGTTTGGGTAGCCTAGCCTAGCGGTAGTGATGTCGACATGTCTGATTTTTGCATGCAAGAGAGTCAAGTTGTACTGATGATGCTGGGACGTCCACTATAGGTCCTAGGCCCCCTATCGCTTCACACCATTTCCCCATCACCTCCCTTCCCCCTCCTCCCCCTCCACCCCTTTTCTCACCCTCAAGGCTACCCCTTTCTCTTCTCCTGGGTCCTTTCTTCTCCTTCTCCAGTGTCATGACAGCTGACGATGAGTCACTGCTGTTATTACCGTTATCATCAGAGCTAGTCAACTTGATCAGGGCTGTTGACCACTCAAGATATGGAAATTACCACAAACACAAAAACGACAGACAGACAACAGACATACAACAGACAACAGACAACACACACACACACACACACACACACACACACACACACACACACATACACACACTCTACTCTCACATAATATTCGCACGCACGTACATACATACACACACGCACGCACGCACGCGCGCACGTACACACACATAACACACTTAATATTCGATGATGCACTCACAGCACCACAGCACGCACAGCACGCACCACACACACACACACACACACACACACACACACACACACACACACACACACACACACACACACACACACACATATACACACACACACTTCAAGGTGATTTTTTGTTTTGGCTTTAGTTTGGTTGGGCATTGATGCCATTTGACAAGTTGGAAGTTTGTTAGTTTAGTTCTCTGACGCTTTTCTTTATCATAAAGATTGCACTGCACAGTAGTCTTCTTCTTCTTCTTCTTCTTCTTCTTCTTCTTCTTCTTCTTCTTCTTCTTCTTTTCTTCTTCTTCTTCTTCTTCTTGAGAGGAGAGACAGAGAGACACACAGAGAGAGACAAGCAGAGAGAGAGAGAGAGAGAGAGAGAGAGAGAGAGAGGGAGAGAGAGTTAAAAAGAGATTGATGTCAATTGTGTTTTGTGTGTGTGCGTGCGTGCGTGCGTGTGGTGTGTGTGTGTGTGTGTGTGTGTGTTGTGTGTGTGTGTGTGTGTGTGTGTATGCGTGTGTGTGTGTTGTTGTTGTGTGTGTGTGTGTGTGTGTGTGTGTGTGTGTGTGTGTGTGTGTGTTTTCAGACAGACGGACAGACACAGACACGCAGACAAGAAACAGACAGACAAACAAACAAATAAACAAGAGACCGACAGACAAGCAGAGAAAGTAAGAGACAGCGACAACTGTGAAGTCTGACACCCATTTTGTTCGGACGATACTTGGAGTGGCGAATAGCGCTGAGAAGTGAGCGACTATCGATCCCTTTGAACGCTTGGACACAAGTAACGGAGACTACACGTCGCCAACCCCGCTTCTCTTTGAGGCTACACACCACATCTTCCTTTTTGGCACTTTTCCTTCTGTTTTCCTATAATTCATTACTGTTGCAGTCATACTGCACGTACTAAGGCATTCGAAGATTTAAGAACCACTTTATTTTGTGAAAGATTTGTCTCTGACTTAAAACGTCATATGATTTTGTATACATTTTGTAGGTCTGAATTTTTTTTTTTTTTTTTTTTTGTGCAAATACTGTACCCCCTCAGTCCTTTGTCGTCTGCCAACTTCCTATCCGCAATACTGCATCTGTAGGAACGCAAGCAATCCTCATTTGATGATCATTTCCATGAGTGGTGGTATGAGTGCTGGTCTTTCGGATGAGACGATAAACCGAGGTCCCGTGTGTTTCACATAATTATTTAGCGCATGTAAAAAAAAGAAAAACCCCAAAACACGGCAACAAGGAAGTTGTCCCTGTCAAAATTCTGTAGAAAAAAGCCACTCTGATAGGAAAACAAATACAGCTGCAGACAGGAAAAAGAAAAAAAAAAGGTGATGCTGCACTTGTGGCGATGCGCTCTCCCCGAGGAGAGCAGCCCAAATTACACGCAGAAAAATCTGCTGTGCTATACAGTGGTATGAACATGAACAAAATGAATGAAAATGACAGAAAAAGCTCTTACAGCCTGTAGCCTCCATTAATTTTCTTCTTTTATTTTTAAAAATCAACTTAGTTGGATGATTAATGCTCTGCCTTTATGGC
Source organism: Stramonita haemastoma (assembly GCA_030674155.1). Lineage (NCBI taxonomy): Eukaryota > Metazoa > Mollusca > Gastropoda > Neogastropoda > Muricidae > Stramonita > Stramonita haemastoma. Next base: position 54,878,906 of record CM060329.1, read on the forward strand.
GAGGTACTTGGAAACAGCCAAATGGTAAAGGTGTCCCATAACCTTTGTGGTCGTAGGGGAGCGAGGTATCAGAGACCTCAGCTTCTCTTAGGACCAGCATATTGAGGGCGGCGCCCATCTCCTCTACTTCGCGCTTTACATTCGTGGTTCCTAAAGAGGGCAGGTACCCATTTACAGTTGGGTGAACTGGGGGACTGTATTTGAAGTCAAGGCGCGCAAAGGTCACCCATCCACTTGGTAACACACGCTTGACGCTGCTTAACCTCAGCTTGGGGAAAGCGAGTGCTCTGACCACTAAACTATATATGCAAACTTCTCCTCCAGGGTGTGTTCGTGTTTCAGTCTCGCAGGGATTCCCAGGTGTGAGAGGAATGAGTCAGAGTGCAAATTCTGGGTGACGATCCCCCTCCCTCCACACTCTTCTAGAGTATCAAATATTGAGACAGTGCAATAACAACAGTACAACAACAACAACAACAACAACAACAACAATAACAACATCAGAACAGCATTGATCGGGTCCAAGCTATGGTCTAAGGTAATTTCCTCTTCCTTGTTGGGGTTTAGCGGAGTTGATATGAAGAAGGAAATTTATTCCTGTGCCAGAGGAAATTCAATCCTCTCACAGTTCTGTATACAGACGTTACGGCCCAATGCCCCTTTTGGTTCTGGCCAAGTTTTCTACTTCCTGATTCTCTCTCTGTTCTGTCTGTTTCTGTCTGTCTTGTCTCTGTCTTCTGTTCTTCTGTCTGTCTGTCTGTCTGTCTGTCTGTCTGTCTGTCGTCTGTCTGTCTGTCGTTCTGTCTGTCTGTCTGTCTGTCTGTCTGTCTGTCTGTCTGCTCTGCTCTCTCTCTGCTCTCTCTCCTTCTTCTCTCTTCTCGTGTCTCTCCTTCCTCTCCTCTCTCTCTCTCTCTCTCTCTGCCGCTGCCTTACTGCTGCCTGCCTGTCTGTTTGTCTGTCTGTCTGTCTGTCTGTCTGTCTGTCTGTCTGTCTGTCTGTCTGTATCTGTGTACGCACACAACATAGTTTTTAATTCTTCTTCTTCATCTTCGTTGTCGTCGTAGAACGCTCAGACAGTAACTATTATTGTCTGTCATGTGACCAAAGATGTGTAGCACTGCTGTAAGTCAAGTCAAGTCAAGTCAAAGTAAAAAACACTTTAATCATCTCATTTTAAGCACAATACCCACGGGCACATTCATACGAAAAGTGTCTGACAAGTCAGGCCCAGCGCTTCCGACTTCGGCGTGGGAGAAAATCGTTATCTTTTAAGTGTTTCTGGGAAGAATAAAAAGGCAGGAGAATGGACCAAGAAGGCAGAAAAGAGACAAGAAGGAGGTAGAAGAAAGACAAGGAACCAGGCAGAAACAAAAAGAGGGAATTCGTAGCACAGAACTTCCAGAAGGTGGGGATGCTATTTTGTACTGACATGCTGCCGGCATTCTCACGGGGGAGTTTTTAATTAGGCCTAACCTGTGGGTTTATAATTATTAGTGCTACTGGAAAGAGTGCAAATTCTGGATCTTCTTTCCCCGAACTCTCAGACAAAACTATTTTTGCCTTTTACATAAGCGAAAATGCGTCACGCTGCTGTTTAGCGCCTGACATGTCGGGCCCAGCGCATCCGACTTCATCCGACTTCGGCATAAGGTAAAGATAAACCAAAAGGTAAAGGTGTCCCATAACCTGTGTGGTTGTAGGTAAGAAAGGCATCAGAGACCTCGGCTTCTCTAGGGGCCAGCATATTGAGGACGTAGTCCATCTCCTCTTCCTCGCTGCTTTACCTTCCCTAACCCTAAAGAGGGGCAGGTACCCATTTACAGCTGGGTGAACTGGGGGACTGTGCTGAAGCCAAGGGGTGCAAACGGCCACCCACCCAATGGGTAACCACGCTCGATGCTCGGCATAAAGACTGAAATATAACAAAGGAATATTTTCTTGATAAGAACTGTTTTCCCCAACGCCTTCAAATGTGCTAAAGTGACCCCCATCTACAAGTCTGGTGACACTTCAGATCCTTTAAAACTATAGGCCACTCTCTATTTTAGCTATGCTTTCAAACCCCCTGAGGTGAGTCAGATAGTTATAGACCTCAGAAACAGACATGAATGCTATATAAAGTTTAGAAGAAATATGCTTTTCTTGGCAGTATTGTTTTAATTCTTTGAGGTCACAGTCTTTCAGGAATATTTCAGTCCTTGCCTTGCCTTGCTAAGACAAGAGAGAATTCTGGGTGATATCCAAATACAGGGAGTTATAAGCTGGGAGAGGTAAACCACAACGGCATTGATCTGATCCTAGATAGCCTGTGTTCTGAGGTCATTCAAAATTTCCCCTCCCTACTTCCTGGTTGGATGCAGAGCTGTACTGAGCGAACTTGGGATCAGGTACAGGCCTAGTATAGTATAGTATAGTATAGTATAGTATAGTATAGTATAGTATAGTAGAGTAGATAGAGTAGTAAGTAAGTATAGTAAGTAAGTAGAGTAAGAGTAAGTAGAGTATAGTATAGTATAGTATAGTACAGTATAGTACAGTACAGTACTGTACAGTACAGTACAGTACAGTACAGTCAGTACAGTACAGTAGGGGCTTCAGTGCACTTACTAACCTATAGGCTTCTACAGGTCTACTACCTGCTGCACTCCTGTGCTTGTGCTGCCTAGCACAGTTGCTGTATAGAACTGTACTATTTTTGGGGTGGCCCTGAAGCACCGAAGTGGAATGACTTGCTGCCACAGTCCCTAAATCGGATAATTTCGCTAGGACTCTAATACAATTTCATCAGGCCTGCTGCACACACACACACACACACACACACACACACACACACACACACACACACACACACACACACACACACACACACACACACACACACACACCACACCATGTAGTCAGATAGACAAACGTCACGTTAGGTTTCGGGCCCAAGTGGTCAGCTGTTCGCCTGACTGACTGCAGCTAATGGGTGGTCATTGTTAATATGCCTGAGTCTGCATCACACAGTTGTTTGGCATACGTGTCATTTTGTTTGCTGGCAGGCGTGTGTGTGTATTGTGTGTGTGTGGTGTGTGTGTGTGTGTGTGGTGTGTGTGTGTGTGTGTGTGTGTGTGAGAGAGAGAGAGAGAGAGAGAGAGAGAGAGAGAGAGAGACAGACAGACAGACAGACAGACAGACAGACAGACAGACAGACAGACAGACAGACAGACAGACAGACAGACAGACAGACAGACAGTGGCACAGACACAGACAGGAACACAGACACGCACGCTTGAACACACACACACACACACACACACACACACACACACACACACACACACACACACACACACACACACACACACACACACACACACACACAGTGAGGCGTGAAGAGTCCAGATTGATTACAGTATTGGATCACTTAACATCAGCAAGTCAATTGTGATGGGGTCGAATGGGGGAGCGGGGGGGGGGGGGGGGGGGGTTGGGGGGGGTTTGGGCGGGGGGGGGGGAGGTGGACACGACGTTCTTGCTTGTGTGTGTGTGTGAGAGAGAGAGAGAGAGAGAGAGAGAGAGAGAGAGAGAGGAGAGAGAGAGAGAGAGAGAGAGAGAGAGAGAGAGAGAGAGAGAGAGAATTGTCATACTCTTTACATAATTACTGTCTTGAAATAAAATGGATTCAATTCAATTCAATTCTGGGGCTTTCTTTCTACAAAGGTTAAAAAAAATCGTCACTATCTCAATCCTGTTAATTTTTATCTCAAATCGCGATTTCCTTGAAAGAAACAAATACAGGGTTTGGGGTTTGTTTGTTTTTTCTCTCAGTTTAAGGAAGTTTCCCCCCCTCTCCTCCCCCAACCCCGTGTGTGTGTGTGTGTGTGTGTGTGTGTGTGTGTGTGTGTGTGTGTGTGTGTGTGTGTGTGTGTGTGTGTGTGTGTGTGTGTGTGTGTGTGTGGTTAGTTTTCATGCAAGCAGTTTTTTTTCCTTTCCTTCTGTTGTAGTTTGGTGGGGATTTTTTGGGTTCGTGTTTTTTAAAGCCTGGCTCATTCTCAACTTTCCTCATGGGAATTATGGAATTTGTTTTAGTTACTCTGTGGTGTGTTCGATTTTGTGCCTGTTTTTATTTCACTTCCTTGTAAAACAAAGTCTAGGAGTTGTAAGAGCGTTTTGATATTCGATTTTGTTGTCGTTGTTGTTGTGAAGTGGAACCTGTTTGGTTTAGAATCAACTTGTTAGTAGTTAAGTAAAAGTGTTCCAGTTTTAGAAAGGAACAAAATGTTGGTTTTCTTGTGTTGTGGGCAGTAAAGGCATTCACCTTTTTTTTTCTTTTCTTTTCTTTTCTTTTCTGAC
>CM060329.1:54888243-54890743 GCA_030674155.1 Stramonita haemastoma
GGCGTGATGATTCTGTTGTTATAAAACAACAACAACAACAATAACAAAAACGGAAAGATGAGAAGCCTAAATCATCAGTGAGTGACTTGTAAAATACATATTAAAGAGTCATCGATTTGTGATCTTTGAAGAGGCATCTGTTTGGTGATCTGAAGCGTTATCATCAAGTGGTGACTGTTTCCCAATCATCAGAGGTAGAATTGTTCTACTTTTTACGAACAGTGACCTCGATTGTAATGCCATCATGGATGATTCTTACGCTATTGTCTCGAGTGATTCTGACATCAGAACTCAATGACATCAATGCCGTCATCAGTAAGGTGGCATAACGTCATCAAGCGATTTTTTTTCTTCACGTCATTTGTGGGGTGGTAGACTATGCCATCATCACTGGATAATTGCAGACTCCACGACGGATGGGTTTAAAATACGTCATCTATGATTGGTGCAGACTTCATCATTCTCTGGTGTTTGTAGGGCCATCATCTGTATCTGACCACTCCCTAATCTGGAGATGACCTCAACAACAGAACGGCTAAAGGGACTGATGATGACACAGTCAGTGGGGAATCATCATCATCGTCGTCGTCATCCTCATCCTCATTCTTATCACTAAAGATTGGCTCTATGATCATCAACGTGTGATACTGAAACAGTGAATAAATCTCGCGACCTTAGCGGGTGACTCTAACGTTCTTGATTAATTAATGCATCATTCTGGGTGTTTGTACTGTCATCTCAAGAGCTGACCCTAGTCTTTGGTACCTCCTCAGCGAGTGATTGCAGTGTCTGTGTGTAACCCCATGGTGATTTTAACGTTCTGACGTTCACGATGATGCCACTGAAGGTCGTTTAGGCCTGATTCCCTTGTCATCAAGTGATGATTTTAAATTCCTAAAAATAAAGAACGTCGTCCAGTGATCAGTCTGACGTCCTCAGTGGGTGATTATGGCGTGATCGAAGGGGGTTCTGTCATTCTCACTCAGGGCTTCTAGCTTTCCTGGGATCCATACGTCATCAACGGGTGATTCTGACGTCATCAACGGATGATTCTTACGTCACCAATGGGTGATTCTGACTTCATCAGGGGGTGATTCTGACGTCATCAACGGATGGTTCTAACGTCATCAGTGGTTGATTCTAACGTCATCAGGGGTTGATTCTAATGTCATCTATGGGTGATTCTCGCATTGCATGGTGGGACTATTCTAAGGCCAGAAACAGGTAACTCTGACGTCATCAAGGAGTGATAATAACGTCATCACTAAGTAAATCGTGAATGACTCATCAGTGAGTTAGTGGCCCCTTTGCTAACAGCTAATGAGTAAAAAAAAATAATAATAAATTTGCAACTGGATATCCAAGTGTAAACTATTTACGTACACTCTTTTTTTTCTTTTTTTTGGAGGGGGATGTTAACATTGACAAGACAAAAACAAAACAAACAGACAAACAGAGCAACTACCTCCTAAGATCCTTCCTACCCCTCCTCCCCAAAAATAATCTCCATGAAAATGTCTGATAACATTATAAGAAAACTCCCCAACTCAACGAAAAAACTAAACCAAACAAACCTGTGTTGGCTAACTGTTTTAAAATTAAACTGCAAGATGACAAACCAGTGATTGCTCTGTCAGCGAAAACTTTAGACGGATGGCACGAATCAGTCCAAAAGTGTCAAATACAGACAGAACACTGAACAGAGAAGTGACTGGGTAGAGAGAAGAGAGGAGAGAAGGAGAAGAGAAGATATAGAAGAGAAGAGGAAAGGAGAGGAGAGAAGAGGAGAGGAGAGGAGAGGAGAGGAGAGGAGAGAAGAAAGAAGACGAGAAGACGAGCCATCATGGGGCAGGAATTCTCTGTGGCGGAGCTCCATGCTATGCTTCCGCATCGCCCCCTCACCATGATACGTAAGATTTTTGTGTTTTATATATAAATGGTTTTGTTATATTGTTTTTTTTTGTATCATTTTTTATAGCTTGCATGGTGTATTGTGTGTGTGGTGTGTGTGTGTGTGTGGTGTGTGTGTGTGTGTGTGTGTGTGTGTGTGTGTGTGTGGTGTGGTGTGGTGTGGTGTGGTGTGGTGTAATGTGATATATTGTTTCGTGTCGTTGTGGTGTGGTGTGGTGTGGTATATCGTATCATGTCGTTGTGATGTGGTGTAGTGTGGTGTGGTGTGGTTTATCGTATCGTTGTGGTGCGATGTTGTGTGGTGTGGGGTGGTGTGGTGTGGTATGGTGTATCGTATCGTAGTGTGGTGTGGTGTGGTGAGGTGAGGTGGGGTGGTGTGGTGTGGTGCGCTGTGCTGTGTTGTTATGTGATGTTGTCTCTGATTGGGGTGTGGTGTGATGTTGTGTTGTGCGTATTGTTGTGTGATGATGAACGTTGAGTTGTTGTCGTCTGGTGTGATGCGGTGCACTGTGTGGTATGGTGTTTCAGGGACAAGAGCAAGATCAGAGCATTTGAAATCAGACATTTCAGGGGCCAGAATATTTCAAGG
>CM060329.1:54895743-54900743 GCA_030674155.1 Stramonita haemastoma
ATATCACAGGATCATGATTTTATCAAATCAATTGACAGCTATTATGCTAGCAGGAAACAGGTTAGAGAAGAAAAAAAGAAAATAAAAACGACAGGTTAACTAAATGAAATTCCCAATCAAACTGCAAAGGTAGCCACGATTTTACCCCCCCCCCCTTCCACCCCCCTCCCCCCCTCTTCCCCCAGGCCTGCAGGATTTAAAAAACATCTTGGGAAAAAATCTCTGGGCTGGCTGTCCGAATTCCTGATCATTAGTATTTAGAGCTGTCAAGTTTTAATAATCTGCAGCAGTTAAAAAAAAATCGAAAAAAAGAAGAAAAAAAAACACGAAAAAAAACCGAAACGAAAAGAAAAACAAAGAAGTGTTTAAGATTAGTCACAGTCCCCCCCCCCCCCCCTCCGTTTTTGGGTCTCTTTTACTTCAAGAATGATGGAATAAGCACTCATGCGTTTTGGGTTTGTTTTTTTTTTACACCCAGTCCCCATGTGAATGCATTTTCATCTATTCTGTCATCCGTTCCCACCGGCACACAATGGCCTACTCTTCCGAAAAGCGGAACGGGTCGTGTGCACAGGATGTTCTACGTGCATTCGCACATGGGACCTCGGTTTATAGTCTCATCCAAATGTGTGTGTGTGTGTGTGTGTGCGTGCGTGCGTGCGTGCGTGGTGCGTGCGTGCATGCATACATGTGTGCCTGCCTGTATGTGTGAGCGTGCGCACAGGCGTGCGTGTCCACCTTAATTTGCCCTTTAAGTTGTCAGTCGTTAGCAGTGAAGACGAAGGAACCCTGAAGGATCGAGTTTTAACTCACAGCAGTGGACATTTTTTCCCTGGTGAATCAAATGTTCAATAATTGCATCACCGGGAACTGACCTTTTCCTTGTGAGGGCTTAGTATATCTAAATGGAATCAACCCTATTGTTCTCTTCTACTCTGCTTCTTCCTTGTTCGTCTGTAGGGTTTTTAGTCAGATGTGTGTGTCCATCATTTAAAAAAAAAAAAATATATTCTTTTGTTTATTCTTCCCCTTAATATCTTGAGCAATAGCACCTACGGCGGATCGGTGATCTAGATGTTTTTATTAATTAAATAATTAAAATTAAATTAATTAATTAAATTAATAACGCGCCTGCCTGGAAAGCGAAAAGTCCGGGTCGGAGTGTGGGATGGTTTGAATCCCGTTTGGGCCCAAAATTTTCCCCCCATCCGTTAGACGACGAGTTGGTGGTCTTGGTGCTAGTCTTTCGGATGAGACGATAAACCGAGGTCATGTGTGCTACACATCATTATTTAACGCACGTGAAAAGAACCCACGGCAAAAAGAGGGTTGTCGCTGGCAAAATTCTGTAGAAAAAAGTCATCTGATAGGGAAACAAATACAGTTGCAGACAGGAAAAAATTGGACGGCGATGCACTCATGGCGACACGCTCTCCCCGTGGAGAGCAGCCCAAATTTCACGCAGAGAAATCTGCCATGGCATAAAGTAGTATAAATGTAAAATGTTTTCATAGCTTTGCGCGTACATGGTTTTTGTATTTTCGCTGCTGTTTCTTGTTGTCGTCTTTGTCGATGACTTTATCGTCGTCGTCGTCGTTATTGTTGTTCTTCATCTTCTTCTCTTTGTTCCGATTTTTTTTATGTTGTTATCTTTGTTGTTTTTCTTCTTTTCCTTTTTCCCTTCCTGTCACTGTTCTTGTTTTTGATCTCGTTGTTGTTGTTGTTGTTGTTGTTGTTGTTGTTGTTCTTCTTCTTCTTCTTCTTCTTCTTCTTCTTCTTCTTCTTCTTCTTCTTCTTCTTCTTCTTCTTCTTCTTCCTCTTCTTCTTCTTCTTTTTCTTCCCCCCCCCCCTTCTCTCTCTCTCTCTCTCTCTCTCTCTCTCTCTCTCTCTCTCTCTTCTCTCTCTCTCTCTCTCTCTCTCTCTCTCTCTCTCTCTTCTCTCTCTCTCTCTCTCTCTCTCCTCTTTTTGTATTGTGGCCTAAGGCGATGTACAGTAAAAGTCTAAAGTCTGAAGTGTCTCTCTCTCTCTCTCTTTCTCTCTCTCTGTCTCTGTCTCTTTCTGTCTCTCTGTCTCTGTCTCTTTCTGTCTCTCTGTCTCTGTCTCTCTCTGTCTCAGTCTCTGACTCTGTCTCTCTCTCTCTCTCTCTCTCTCTTCTCTCTCTCTCTCTCTCTCTCTCTCTCTCTCTCTCCTCTCTCTCTCTCTCTCTCTCTCTCTCTCTCTCTCTCTCTCTCTCTGGGAGGGAAGTTGGGTTATAATGATTATTATCAACCCCAGAAATGTTGTTTGCATGTCTGTAAAACTGATATCAGTCTTTTTTTGTGTGAGAGCATGGTGTAAAGAAGCTTTGTGCTTATCCATTACTCTCAATAAACATTTGTGAGTTCGAGTTCTCTCTCCACACACACACCCCTGCCAGCATACAAAATGACATGTATGCCAAGCACGTGTGAAGCAGACCCAGGTATAATAATTACCACAAGAGAGAGAGAGAGAGAGAGAGAGAGAGAGAGAGAGAGAGCAGAGAGAGAGAGAGACAGAGAGAGAGAGAGAGAGAGAGAGAGAGAGACAGAGAGAGAGACAGAGAGAGAGAAGAGAGAGAGAGAGAGAAGAGAGAGAAGAAAGAAGAGAGAGAGAGAGAGAGAGAGAGAGAGAGAGGGGGGGGGGGGGGACAAAGACATGAAAACAGAAAGGAACACGAAAAGAGAGGCAGAAAAAAGAGAGAAATACAAAATAAAGACATGTATGGATCAGACACAAACACATGCTAGAAGAGAGAACAAAGTTTTCATAAGCTAAATTTTCCCTTCAACCCCCAAAGTTCAAACAAACTCATTCCTTCATGTTTATGAATCGACTTTGCCGTTTTCAGTTCTGCCGACCGCAAAGGCCATTTTCTCTCAGGACTTACTTCACTGTCGACCGGAGTGTTGAAACGATAAATCGTGTCAAGTCACTGCTATAAATACAACCCACCACAAAATCGCTACCGGGCAAATTCAACATTTAATTGAAGACTAGTCCCCCGTTAAATCAAACCTTGACGTGTGGTGTTCAGACTGTTTGTTGCAATTCCCCATCCCCTCCTCTCTTTGCTTTCATTCAGACACTACACACCGTACAGGGAACATGTACACGAAACGGGCATCATTACAGATTTGTACACTGTTTCTTATTTCGTTCAGTGCATCATGATGGTTTAGTATGTGTGCTCTTGAAAGTCGATCTTCGAAGTGTGTGTTTGAGCGATGATTGAGATTGAAATGTGAAAAAAAAAATGTGAAAGCGAAAATCGGTAGCAGTTCTGTCAGAATGGATAATTATGTGTGTACACGAAAAAAGAAGAGGATAACTGAAGAAATATTGTGTGCATATGTATGGTGGTGAAAGGTTTGTGTTAAAGCGTTGAAAATGTGAAAAATAAACATTCTCTCCTTGTCAAAGCAGACGTGTTTGAGGGGGAAAGAAGTGATTAAAACAGTTTTGATTTTCATGGTGGATCGAAGTACGCTTTGAAGGTTTCAGTTGGTGCTTTTAATTTTAGACGTGTATTGAAATGTGATTTTTTCAGTTTTTTTTCCTGATGTACGAAACTGTATTGGAAAAAATTTCCTACAATGGAGAAAATCATTGATTGGTGAAAGGTCTTTAAAACTGAGAGTTTAGGGGCCACATAACTCTTCTAAGTTCTGTGGTGTTTTTCTCTCTCTACTAATGTGGGAGAATGTATACCGACATCTCGATTGCATTGTCCCTGTTAGCACAAAGAGTGCAGACACTTTACGGCAAACTTATCCCACACGGCTGAAGGATCAAAACACAGATGGCTTTATGTGTGTCTTCGTTTTAGCATGCTGTAGGGAAAGAAAAGCTGCTGTAGGATATTCAAAATCCATTTTGAACAAACTTGCCTGAAACGTTTCTTTCTCAAGGTAAAAAAAGCCTAAAGAATTTATCTGATTTGTTGTTCTCATTAACTTTGTTGAAGGTAGTGGAAGAGTTTGAAATACAGTTACACGAACATTTTTTTTTAATAGAAGAGGGGGAAAAGAAATTAATCTTCACGGACTTTAGTAACTGACAACGAAAAGAAGCATTTCTCTATTTTAAGCGAAAACTTGAAGTAAACTTACAGGTGACACAAACTGTTTGCTAGAAATAATGAAACCCACGGAGTTAGGCCTACCTCATGAATGACATCACAGATTTGTTTCCCTTTCCTTAATCAATGTCCTCTGAACTTTAAAATCTCTGCTTGCCCGAATGATTCTGCATGATAACCTTTATATTGAAATTTCATGTTCGTTTATTTCCTCTCAACCCCGCATGCTGTATATATGATTTCTTCATCTGTTTCCTTATATCTTCTAGCAAAGTCATTCAAAAATCCCTTCAATCAGCCTTAAAAAGAAAGTAATCAATCAAGACACACAATCCAATATGGCGGAAGCTGAAAACAGCGGTAGACCCGCTTATTTCTACTCCTTCGACGGAGAGTTCTATCGATGCCCATCTATATCTGAATCCTCCATATCCTCCTCATCCTCCTCGACGCTGCATCGATCTACATCGTTATCATCCGCCTACTCCTTGGATACATCTTTCACCTCGTCATCAACACGACGAATGTCCTGCGTCTCCTTTTCATCCAGCTTTTCCTCGTCGTCGTCATCATCGTCGTCATCAGTGATAACCCAAAGGAACCTTCGACGTCGACCTGCTTTTCGCGAAAAAGAGGTGCAACAACCTCTCAGAGCCAAGAATGGTCCGCTGCAACAGAAGCAGAAGCAACGAGAGCAGCAGCAGCAACATCAGCAACAAGAGCACAACAACAACAGAAAGGAGAAGAGAAAGAGGCAAAGAAACAAGATCGCCTATCAAACACAAGAGAGCTTTTCGAGCCAGACTGAACGTGCAGGAGGATATGGGCTGTGGCTTATTATCCCCCACACTGTCCACCCTCTCTTCCCTCACATCGTGTTCATCGTCACCCCCTTCTTGGT
>CM060329.1:54923243-54928243 GCA_030674155.1 Stramonita haemastoma
CACTATACTATGCGCGCTGGCGTCAGGCTATTATGTTTCACACACACACACACACATCTCTGTCTCTCTGCCTCTCTGTCTCTGTGTCTCTGTCTCTCTCTGGTCTCTCTCTGTCTCTCTCTGTCTCTCTGTCTCTGTTGTCTCTGTCTCTGTCTTCTCTTCCTGTCTCCTCTCTCTCTCTCTCTCTCTCTCTCTCTCTCTCTCTCTCTCTCTCTCTCTCTCTCTCTCTCTCTCTCTCTTCTCTCTCTCTGAAAAAAGTATGTAAACACTTACTTTGTTAGGCTACCCCAGAAAAAATAAAGAACATTCATTCATTCATTCATTCATTATCATTCATTCATTCATTCATTCATTCTCTCTCTCTCTCTCTCTCTCTCTCTCTCTCTCCTCTCTCTCTCTCTCTCTCTCTCTCTCTCTCTCTCTCTCTCTCTCTCTCTCTCTCCTTTTTTTTCTTTTTAAATCTTGATCTTAACCCTGATAAGGGTGGGGACTGAATGTAAAAAAAACAACAACCCCCAAAACACACGAGTGCTTATTCATTATCCTCGAAATAAAAAAAAACTTGCCTTGCCTTGCCTTGTGCGACAAGCAGCAGTAGTGTGCGCTATTATATTGTCTGTCGTCTCCACCCAGCTGTGTATAGTAGTGAAAGAGCTGTAATAGCAGTAGCAGCACACAGAGAGAGAGAGAGACAGAGGGGACAGAGGACTGACTGTTGGACTAGATAATTAAGCCTTGTGTGTGCGGGATCAAGTTCTTTTTCCTCCCAGTGACCATCGGTCAAGGCAGAGTAGAGGGATTGAAGGAACTCTTGGGTCAGAGCGGTCAACCGAGTCGCTTAGCTAGCTAGCTACCTTTCCTCTAACCTCTCTCTTCTGGTTCTGGGTTTCTTTTTTTTTCTACCTGTGAGCAGTGAAACCTGTGAAATGTAGCTGAAAGAGAGAGAAGAGGAAAAGATCTTTTTTCTGTGCTGTAAGTCGAGTGAAAGAAAAGGAAAAGAAAAGAAAGAAAAAAAGAAGTGAAATAGTTATCGAGTGGTAGTGTCGCGTCGCCGTGTTGATGTAACTTACTTGTTCGTTCTTTGGTTCTGTGCGTCACTGTAGGAAAGGTTTTTTTGGTGCTTTTTTTGTTTTGTTTTGGAATTTTTGGGTTTTTTGGGGGTGGGGGTGGGTTGGTACGTGCGCGCGTGGTTAGATATATTGTGTTTATATTTTTTTGTTTGCAGATCAGTGACTTCTTGGATTTCAGAAATGTTTGAGGGTGGGTACAGTATATGCGGACATAGAAGAGGTTCTTTTCGATGTGTAGGTGTGTTCTGAAGTGGTGATGAAATTTTCTTTTGGTTCAGTTTTTGAAGCATTGGAAGTGACCTTGTGATTTGGTGAGCCTAGTTTGAATTTTGTCATGTGGAGTAATTTTGGACAAAATTAATGTGAGTGGGGATTGGTTATTTTTCTCATCATTTTTCTCCTTTTTCCTCTTTAAACAGCTTTTTTAAAAACAATATTTATTGTTTTGTTAAGTTGCTTATTCATTTACATACATTTGTTGTTTCTTCCTTTATATTATTTGTTTTCTTCTTGAACTTGACATACACGGTTCATTACGTCTTCCTCAGCGAGAGTCATATTGGCCATAAAGTATACATTATTTTATTTTTAAGAAAACATTAAATAAAAATGTCATAAGACCGAAAATGAGCCCAAGATTGCGTGTCGTGTATGTGACAAAAATGGCCTGAGTTAGATTTGATTGCCAAGCAATAGATACCCATTTTACACACATTTATTTCAAGCAATAGATACCCATTTTACATCACTTATGATTTCAACCAATAGATACCATGTTTACATCACAAATATTGCCAAGCAAAGATACCCATTTACATCACATATGATTTCCAAGCAATAGACACCCATTTTACTCGCATATGATTTCCAAGCAATTATACCTTTTTTACATCACATATGATTTCCAATCATATGATACCATTGTACATCACATATCTATCAATGTAAGTGGCCCTCCCCTCCCCTCCCCTTCCGTCGTTTGATATTACTTTGAGTGAACAGACGTAACATGGAAGCAACAACAAAAACCACACAGACAGACAGACAGACAGACAGACAGACAGACAGACAGACAGACAGACAGACAGACACACACACACACACACACACAACACACACACACACACACACACACACCACACGCACGCACGCACACACGCACGCACGCACACACACGCGTGCGCGACACTAGACAAATCGTGTTCGTAACTTTTTTCTTTTTTAAATTGCCTTATCCTGAATAACTGATACATTCTTACGATTAAAACAAACATATAAGAAGGGACAATAGGCAGATAAAACACTACAAAAATCGACAAAACCCGATAGATCTACAGCTTTTGCAAGCAAGCTAAAGGCAAAAAAATATTATTATAACATATGAAAAGGAAATATGATAATGAAAAAATGAAATTGAACGACGATGAACAGACGAATGAAAAGGGCAAACTCACGCACACACACATACACACAACACACCACACACACACGCGACACACACGCACGCACGCACGTACGCACGCACGCACCACGCACACACACACACACACACACATATTATATATATTACTATATTATGTATATATTATATTATTATATATATAATATATTTATCTCTCTCTCTCTCTCTCTCTCTCTCTCTCTCTCTCTCTCTCTCTCTCTCTCTCTCTCTCTCTCCCCCCAAACGATGCTTCTTTAGTATGCATAGTTTCTCCCCAATATCCACCCTTCTCCCCTGCCCAACCCCCCCCCCCCCCTCTCTCTCTCTCTCTCTCTCTCTCTCCTCTCTCTCTCTCTCTGTCCTTCCCAAAGTGTCTATTAGCCCCCTCCGCCTCCCGCCCCTCCCCGTTCCCCATCAAATTGATTTACGACAACAAACCGTAACCATCTGATTGATTTATATACTGTAACCTCTGAGGAGATCCCCCACCGTGTTATGGTGACCACATAGTAGAGTTAGATATTTGACCTATGTCCTCTCTCTGTCTCTCTGTCTCTCTGTCTTCTTCGTCTCTCTGTCTCTGTCTGTCTGTCTGTCTCTCTCTGTCTCTCTCTGTCTCTCTCTCTCTCTCTCTCTCTCTCTCTCTCTTCTCTCTCTTCTCTCTCTCTCTGTCTTCTCTCTCTCTCTCTCTCGTCTTTCTCTGTCTGTCTGTCTCTTTCTCGTCTCTGTCTGTCTTCTGTCTGTCTGTCTGTCTGTCTGTCTGTCTGTCTGTCTGTCTGTCTGTCTGTCTGTCTGTCTGTCTGTCTCTCTGTCTCTCTTCTCTTCTTCTCTCTCTTCTCTCTCTGTCTCTTCTTCTTCTGCTCTCTTTCTTTCTTCTCTTCTCTCGTTTTGTTTTTGTTGTTTTTACATTCCCTAATCAGGGCAAAGGTCGGTGAAATAAAGTATGTGAATACTTTGTAACCTTTGAAAAATAAAGGTTATTCATTCAAAGATTATTCTCTCTCTCTCTCTCTCTCTCTCTCTCTCTCTCTCTCTCTCTCTCTCTCTCTCTCTCTCTCTCTCTCTCTCTCTCTCTCTCTTCTCTCTCTCTCTCTCTTATTGCCCAGTCTCTTTGCAACTGATGCCCAGCCCTAAGGCTGAAAACCTGTTAACAAGTGTTGGATATGTGAAACGTGTGCAATATCTGGCTGATAATACATGTATTAGCTTATGTTGTTGTGACATAGTGGTGAGGCTGTAAATTAGAGGGGATGTGCGAGAGAGGACAGACAGACAGACAGACAGACAGAAGACAGACAGACAGACAGACAGACAGACAGACAGACAACGAACGAAACGAACGAACTAAGGAATGAATTTTATTTCAAAGGAGAGAGAGAGAACAAACGAAGAAATGAACGAATTTTAGTTCAAAACCCCAAACTTCTCTGTGAAAATGAAGTTGAATAGAAAGGGATTTCTAAAAAAAAAAAAGTAATGAAAGTACATAGGCTTACAATGGGGATGGGATAGCTTAGTGGTCAGAACGCTAGCTTTCCCAAGCCAAAGTTAAGCAACATCGAGCGTGGTTACCAGTTGAATGAGTGACGGTTTGCGTGCCTTGGCTTCAGTGCAGTCCCCCAGTTCACCCAGCTGTAAATGGGCACATGCCCTCTTAAGGGTCAGGGAAAGTTAAACAGCAAGGTTGAGGAGATGGACGCCGCCCTCAATATGCTGGGCCCTAGAGAAGCTGAGGTCTCTGACGCCTCGCTCCCTATGACAGCACAGGTTATGGGACACCTTTACCATTTTAGAGAAAGCTGAGGTCTCTGATGTCTCGCTGTCCCTACACTGCCTAGGTTATGGAAACACCTTTACCTTACCTTTTACCGTTACATCTAGGCTAACTGCAGAATTAATCATATCTATTCATCATGAGGGGCCTACGTGCTCAGCCTTTCAGGGCGTTGAGTAAGCAGGTCCTCCTCTGTCAAGCCGTTAACGCTGTGTCTGGATTTGCTGTGACAGTCCAACAAGCTGGTTTTTTCATGTCGCCAGGCGTGGCGAACTACTTCAGGGGGAAAAGAAAAATTTAATATGAAATCTCATTATCTTTTTTTTCTTTGTTTGTTTCTTTGTTGTTCTGGGAAGTTTTTTTTTTTTTTTTTCATTCTGAATGAAACTGTTCAAGATTGTATAATGGAGTGGTGTGGTGTGGTGTGGTGTGGAGTGGAGTGGGTGGGTGGTGTGGTGTGGGGTGTTGTAGTGTAGTGTAGTGTGGTGTTATGTGGTGTAGTGTAGTGTAGTGTAATGTAGTGTATGTAGTGTAGTTAGTGTGCATAGTGCGTGCGGTGCGGTGCGGTGCAGTGCAGTGCAGTGTACTGTACTGTCGTGTAGTGTAGTGTAGTGTAGTGTAATCTTGTGAAGTCTAGTCTTGTGTGTAGTGTAGTGTAGTGTTGTGAAGTGTAGCGTAGCGTAGTGTAGCGTAGCGTAGCGTAGCGTAGTGTAGT
>CM060329.1:54930743-54938243 GCA_030674155.1 Stramonita haemastoma
CCCCCCCCCAATGACATCAAAATACACGGAACGAACAAAACCGGTCTGCAGCAAGCAACAAGCCGGCAAACAAATCCATTATTCGTGTTTCAAAATCTCCACACAACGCTGTTTATTAATTGTAGCAGCCAGTAGTAGGATTCTCGCTCTGCGAGCCCCACTGTGACACAGAGTGTGATGAATGTTCGCCACTGTGTCACACTGATGATGGATTGGGGCCCCACAATGCATGTTTTCTGGCCACAACAAGGGGAGAGCATCCCCTGCTTGTCACTAGCCTCTCTTACTACTAAGACAGACAACTCTTGTTACGCGGATGTGACGCCATGTTGATTGTGTCTGCTCTCAATGTTGCTAAGTTCGTGTGTGTGTGTGTGGTGTGTGTGTGTGTGTGTGTGGTGTGTGGTTGGGGGGGGGGTAGTGTGTGTGTGTGTGTGTGTCTGTATCTGTGGCCTGTCTGTATCTGTCTGTTGTCTGTCTGTCTGTATGTCTGTGTACTGCATCCTATCCCCCTACACTACCATCAACACCAACAAGAACAATGAGAACCAAGCAATGTTTTCTTTTTTGTCCCTTTCCCTCAAGAAGAGAACAAACGTAACGAACGAAAGAAAAGGAAAGAAAAAAGGAAAAGAAAGAACATGATGGGAAATAAGTAGTAGAGTAAGTAGTATAGTAGTAAGAAGTATAGTAGTAGTATAGTAAAGAAGAAAAAGAAGAAGAAGAAGAAAAAGAAGAAGAAGAAGAAGAAGAAAGAAGAAGAACAAGAAGAACAACAACAACACAACAACAACAGCACACAGCACAGCAGCACACCAGCAACAGCACGCATCAAGAAAATGCAGAAAAAGTCCTTTAGAACATACATTACCTACGTGACGTACCAGTGTGTTACCTGTTCACTAGTTTTCAGTCATGTGATGAATTTACCCCTCCCCTCCCTTCTATCCATTCCTGTCCAGTTCCCAGTAGAGCTTCCCTTCTCTCTCATCTCTCTCTTCTTCTCGTCTCTCTCTGCTCTGTCTCTGCTTCTCTCTCTTCTCTCTCTCTCTCTCTCTCCCTCACGTACTCCCCCCCCACCTCCACGCACGTCACCACGCACGACACCCCCCCCCCACACCAGCACCACCACGACACACCCCCCCAACACACACTGACATCCACCACACCACACACACACAGTGTTAAACAAAAGAGCATACTAACTGCTAACAGCACCAAAACCTTTGATAGAAAAAAAAAGAAAGAAAAGAAAAGCCAGCCAGCATGTGATGAGAATGGTAGTAAAATGATAGCCCTGCACAGATTTCTGTCGGTATGTTATGGTGGCTACGTGTGTGTGTGTGTGTGTGTGTGTGTGTGTTGTGTGTTGTGTGTGTGTTGTGTGTGTGTGTGTGTGTGTGTGTGTGTGTGTGGTGTAGTGTAGTGTCGCTAAATGCTTTCCTTGTGGCTTACTGGATTAAGACTTTGCCAACCCGGTCACAAAGTACCTTGAAACTATTTTTTTAAATGTAAAACACATCGTATTTCTCTCAGCGCACATCGAATAAAATACGATTTAAAAAGTAATTGCCATAAAAAGATATGAAATAAATAAAAAGTTAAGCAAGACTGCAAATTTACGTGGACTACGCTTACTCCCTAACATTCCCTGGGAATTTGTTGTTTTACGCCATTCGCACGCCACACATTTTGTCAGGAATGGTCAGATTTGGAATCGTTTGTCTTGGATATGTTGAAGTCTGCGCACTGGCAGCCCTACTGGTCTATCTATCTATCTATCTATCTATCTATCTATCTATCTATCTATCTATCTACTATCTACTATCTATCTATCTATCTATCTATCTATCTATCTATCTATCTATCTATCTAATCTATCTATCTATCCGTAGTCTGGCGACCGTGGGGACACCCCTGAAGACTTTACAACCAGTTCCCTCCATTCCTCTCTCTGTTCTGTCTTTCTCAAAGTCTTGTTGAGTTCTAGGCCTGTCCATTCGCTGATGTTGTCCTCCCATCTCTTCCTTGGTCTGCTTCTTTTTCTTCCTCCTTTGGACAGTGCCTTGCAGTATTGTTTTTGCCCTACTGGTGAAAGTCTTATTTCTTTCCCCATAGGAAGTTTCCTGACCCAGAGGAGGAATTCTTACTCTGTTGAGTCTGCCAGTTTAGGACAAACACCAGTTAACGACACAACACTTGTGTCCATTGACAGTGAGGGTGTAAGTAAGTAAGTAAGCACACAGGGGTCTTTTGCGCAGTGTAATATAGCTGTCATCCCCACCCTTCCTGCAGTCGTGATGGCATGTTTCGTCAATTAGCGAGGAACAAATAGGTAGGGGGGAAAGAGAAGAAAAAAAAGACACAGAAACAAACTTGGGAGAGATAGAGATGGGGGTGGGGTGTGCACCTGTGTGCTTTAGAATAAATTAATATACAAAAGAAAAACGGGGGTGGGGGGGGGGGAGGGAGGGGGGGGGGGGGGAGTGAATGGCTTGCACAGTCACGGAATACTAACAAACATGCATACAAATATGCCGACACAAACGCAACTGGCACATTACTTCATTCGTTGTGAAGTCGCGCCACACAAACGAAACGCAGAACTTCTCAAAGTCTAGTATAAAAGAATCTATCTATCTATCTAACTATCTATCTATCATCTATCTATCTATCTAATCTATCTATCTATCTATCTATCTATCTATCTATCTACTACCCTACCTATCTACCTATCTACACTATCTATCTATCTATCTATCTATCTATCTATCCCGTAGTCTGGCGACCGTGGGGACACCCCGGAAGACTTAACAACCAGTTTTTCTCCATCTCTCTCTCTGTTCTGCATTTTTCAAAGTTTTGTTGAGTTCTAGGCCTGTCCATTCCTGATGTTGTCCTCCCCATCTCTTCCTTGGTCTGTCTCTTTTTCTTCCTCCTTGGACAGTGCCTTACAGTATTGTCTTTGCAAGTCCTTTTGATCTTGTGACAAGCCCATACCACTTAAGTTTACGCTTCTTTACGATTGTTAGAGGGTTTTTGGAGGGACCAATGGTTTGCTGGATTCTGTTATGCACGTCTTCGTTGCCTATATATATATATATATATATATATATAATATATATATATATATAATATATATATATATATATATATATTATATATATATATATATATATATATATATAAGAACACTATGTTTTGTCTTCTGCTTTTTTCATGTCATTCTTGTCCAGAGGGCTTGGGTAGGGGAATATTATGAATGCCAGGCTATCCCAAATCCTCATTTGATACCAACAGCCCGACAGCAAGTTAGGAGATCACATTCTGTTTTGGGGGATATTCTGATGACACCTTGTGTGTTATATATCTATCTGGTTGGCTGGCTATGTTTCTATTTTTTTCTGTCTGTCTGTCTGTCTGTACGCCTGCCTCTCTCTTTGTCCGTCTCACTGTATCCGTCTCTGTCTCTGTCTCTCTCTCTTCTGAAAAGGGCGGGGACTGGATGTAAAAAAGCACACGAGTGCTTATTCATTATCCTCGAATAAAAGAATTTGCCTTGCCTTGCCTTGCCTCTCTCCTCTACAACCGCAGAGGTGATGGAACACCTTTACCTTTTACCGTTTTAGTACCAATACCATCGTCCTTACATCCAAGTATACCTCCCTTCTTCTTCCCTTTAGCCCACCCTTTCTTCCTCATCTTCCCTACCTCCTGACCCCCCTAGCCCTCTACAGTGTCACAAATCAGAAGTCGGGTGTTCCACGTGATATTGGGTTTCGTCTGTTGGATTAGCTGAAAGCCGTATCGGACTTCACTTCGTTGTTCCTACTGTAGGGTCCTGTTGAATGACTCTAAACCTGATAGTTTGCTTTTTTGTCTTTTTGTGTGTTGTTGTTCTTATTATGATTGTTCGGTGGTTGTTGTTGTTAATGTGGTGGTGGTGGTGGTGGTGATGGTGGTGTTTGTTTAATTTATCAATCATCATCATCATCCTCGTTTAATGTATGTGTTTCTTTTGTTCGTTGATTTTTGCTGTTGTTGTTTTTTCTTCAATTTTTTTTCTTCTTTCCACATTTCTTTCTTCTGTTTTATTTTTTCTTCTTTGTTTCTTTGTTTCTTTGTTTCTTTGTTTGTTTGTTTCTTTTTTTTCTTTCTTTCTTTCTTTCTTTCTTTCTTTCTTTCTTTTCTTTCTTTCTTTCTTTCTTTCTTTCTTTTTTCCTTTCTTTTTTCCTTTCTTTTTTTCTACTCCTTACCTTCTTCCTCTCTTTCTTTTTTATTTGTCCTTTTTCTTCCTGTTGTTGTCCTCTGCTTTTTGTCGTTCTTTTTTTGCACTTGATCTTGTTGTTTCGTTCTCGTTGTTGTTATTATTGTTGTTACTCTTCTTCTTCTTCTTCTTCTTTTTCTTCTTCTTCTTCTTCTTCTTCTTCTTCTTCTTCTTCTTCTTCTTCTTCTTCTTCTCCTTCTTCTTCTTCTTCTTCTTCTTCTTCTTCTTCTTCTTCTTCTTCTTCTTCTTCTTCTTCTTCTTCTTCTTCTTTCCTCTCTCTCCCCTCTCTCTCTCTCTCTCTCTCTCTCTCTCTCTCTCTCTCTCTCTTCTCTCTCTCTCTCTCTCTCTCTCTCTTTTCTCTCTCTCCTCTCTCTCTCTCGTCCATTTTCTTCTTCTTGTTCTTCTTCTTGTTCTTCTTGTTCTTGTTGTTGTTGTTGTTGTTGTTGTTGTTGTTCTTCTTCTTCTTCTTCTTCTTCTTCTTCTTCTTCTTCTTTCTTCTTCTTCTTCTTCTTCTTCTTCTCTTGCTCTTGCTCTTGTTGTTGTTGTTGTTGTTGTTGTTGTTCTTCTTTTCTTCTTCTTCTTCTTCTTCTTCTTCTTCTTCTTCTTCTTCTTCTCTCTCTCTCTCTCTCTCTCGTCCATTCTTCTTCTTGTTCTTGTTGTTGTTGTTGTTGTTGTTGTTGTTGTTCTTCTTCTTCTTCTTCTTCTTCTTCTTCTTCTTCTTCTTCTTCTTCTTCTTCTTCTTCTTCTTCTTCTTCTTCTTCTCCTCGTCCTCCTCCTCCTCCTCCTTCTTGTTCTTCGTCTTCTTCAAATTCTTCTTCAAATTCTTCTTCTTCAAATTCTTCTTCAAATTCTTCTTCGCAATTCATTGCAATTCTTCGGAGTTCTTCTTGGCAATTCCTTTTCTTCGCATTTTTTGTGCGATTCTTCTTCTTCGGGGACTGGCTGTAAATAAGGGGTTCTGGGGTGCTTCTTGTGTTTTTATCGAAATGAAAGATCATGTGTTAACATCGAAATGAAAGAACAAGTTAATGAATAAAGATTAAAATGAATAATCCCTCTGTTATTCTGTCTGTTTCTCTGTCTGTTTTACTCAACAACTGTCAATGATCTGTTAGCCGCTCTGTCATTTCACACTCGTCACTTCAACAGGTGCGAAAGATATGTCTACAATGGGCAGTCGTGGTTTTGTTTTGTTTTTTTGGTTTTTTTAACTCTATGTGTGTGTGTTGTGTTGTGTTGCGTTTGTGGTGTGGTGTGGTGTGGTGTGTTTGTGTGTATGTGTATGTGTGTATGTGTTTGTGTTTATGTGTGTGTGTGTGCGTGCATGTGTGTGTATGTGTGTTTGTGTGTATGTGTGTGTGTGCGTGCATGTGTGTGTATATGTGTGTGTGTGTGTGTTTGTGTGTGTGTGTGTGTGTGTGTGTGTGTGTGTGTGTGTGGTGTGTGTGTGTGTGTGTGTGTGTGTGTGTGTGCGTGCAAAAATCTCACCATTGGTGAACCTCGAAGCTCTAGCCGAGAAACGACCAATAAAATCCTCCAAAAGTATCTGACCTTTGATTTCTTTAATAAAGAGGATAACATTAATAATGGTGACAATAATGATGATGAGAAGAAGAAGAAGAACAACAACAACAACAACAACAACAATAGCATCAACAACAACAACAAGATATTACATTTTGTATAGCGCTGAATCTTGTAAAGCAAACAAATGAAAGCGCTTACGTCACGGTCACACGCAAGCATCCATTCACAGAAAATTAACATATTTTAAATATAAGCACACACACTTACACATACACACAAATACGCACGCACACACACACAACACACAACACACAAACAAGCAAACAAACACCCAAAACACACACACAAACACACCACGCACGTACGCACGCACGCAGCAACGCCACGCACGCAAGAATCCGTTCACAGAAGATTAACATATTTTAAATCTAAGACCACATACAACACTCACACTCACACACACACACACATACACACACAACACACACACACACAGCACCACGCACACACGCACGCACACCACCACACACACACACACACACACACACACACACATCTGACATAAGCCTCTGCAGTCAGCGGGGCTATAAACATCAATTGCACTGGATGTCTGTATCTTATCTTTGTCAAGAGTAGGATTCTTATCCACATTTTATTGACAATGATTTATGAAGAAGGCGAGAGCATTAGCAGCATTTGGCTTTGGTGAAAACAAAGAACAAAGCAGAACAGAACAAAGTGGGGAACAAAAAAAGAAAGAAAAGGGAGGAGGAAGGGGGGTGAGGGTGGGGAGACGGTGGGGTGGGAAGGGGAGGATGGGGGGGGGGGGCATGGATGAGAGTGGGAGTGATTTATGGAGGAAGATTTTTATCGTCCACCATATGCCGGAATTTGCACAAATGCTTGCTAACGGTATGGGAACGTCATATATTATCTTGTTTTTCATTCATAGTCTCACACACAAAGACGCGCGCACATACGCTCGCACATACATACACGCGCATGTACGCATGCACACATGCATGCACGCATGCTGTCATGCACACACACGCGCGCACGCATATGTAAACAATGCGCATACACGCGGACGCTTATGCACGCGAGTTCAAACACTGATGCACACTCTCCTTCGTTCTCTTTGTCGTTCTCTGTCTGTCGGTCTGTCTGTCTCTGGTCTGTCTGTCTGTCGGTCTAGTCTGTCTGTCGGTCTGTCTGTCTCTCGCTCTCTCTGTCTGTCTGTCTGTCTGTCTGTCTGTCTGATCTCTCCCCCCCCCCCCCCCCACATGTGTTATTGGTCAGTTTGTTTGAAAGTTTGTTTCTTTTAAACTCTCCCAGTTCCATTTTTCAGTCGAGCTAGAAACATGTGAGTGATAAATACATCAGAAACTCTATCCACTTTTTCCGTTAAAAACCCAACACCGGAAACAAAGAAGCAAACAAACAAACAGCTAAGCAAATAAAAGAGAACATTAAAAAAAAAAAGTCAGACACTCACGCCATATGATTTTCGTCTTGAAAATTGTTCCCAAAAGCAGGAAGGGGATGGGGGGGGGGGGGGGGGGGGGTGCTTGGGGAAGGAGAGGTATGGGTCATATGATATCACCGTGTTTTGAATATTCAAGTCTTGCTTACAGTTTTTGTTGTTGGGTTGGCGGGGTGGGGGGGGGGGGGGGGGTTGTGGCCTGTCGTTGTTGTTGTTGATTATC
>CM060329.1:54943243-54965743 GCA_030674155.1 Stramonita haemastoma
ACCTAAAAAAAAAAAAGTCCAGAAAGCAAAGGGAGGAAAAAAATAAAGCAACAGACTAACCTCAGTCAAACCGCATAAAAGCAACACACACACACACACACACACACACACACACACACACACACACCACACACACACACCCCACACACACACAAAACCCTCAACAACAAAAAACAACATCAAAACCATTCACCCAACCCAGCCAAACACAAAATCTGCTGGGGAAAAAATGAAGTGGGTGGTCTTTTTTCTCCCCCCCCCCCCACCCTACCTCCTTTCCTTGCTGTCCTTTTGACGTAAGTAAAGAATGAAACATGACATAGGCCTGGCTGTCTTAATTGGACTGGTCACACACCTTGTATAATTAAGCGCCCTTCATAAACAAACATGGTGAAACAAATTAATTATCCTCAACATAATAATCATATTCTATGGGACGGGATAGCTCAGAGGTCATAGCACTCGCTTTCACCAAGCTAAGGTCAAGCAGTGTGTAGCATGGTTACTCAATTGGATGGGTGACCGTTTGCGCGCCTCAGCTTTATTACAGTCCCCCAGTTCACCCAGCTGTAAATGGGTACCTGCCCTTTCATGGTCAGGGAAGGTAAGAGAGTGAGCGCCAACCCTCGATATGCTGGCCCTACGACCACATAGGTTTTGGACACCTTTACCTTTATAATAAATTCTGTGGCAGTCCAGGTTAAAAATGGTTCCATATTCTATGTAATATCCTTAACGTGTAGATTAGGTACAATTTCTTCTTCTTCTTCTTCTTCTTCTTCTTCTTCTTCTTCTTCTTCTTCTTCTATCTATTCTCCTTCATCTTCTCTCTCCTCCTCTCCTTCTCCTCCTCCTTCTACTTCTTTTTCTCCAACTCTTTCTTCTCCATGAACCCCCGACCCCAAAGGTTTTGACACAAACTCCCCACGGCACAGAAGTGTATTAGGTGGAAACCAATCTAGGTCACCATGAACCAGAGCAACTGGGGCCACCCATTCAGAGGCTGTTTCTTCTTCTTATTGCATGCTGATCACTGATGATGAGGATGATGTAATGATGCTGCTATGGAAAAGTATAGGCTTTGAACTTCTGTACAACCCTGTTGACACCCAGATATATTATGATAGTAGATATCAATATATATCTGGGTGTCAACAGGGCTAACAGATACAGACACCTGTAGTGCTGGTAAGGTCATTTGAGCAACATTCTCAAAATCGCATCTGTAAAGTGCATGAAACTCGACTGTGTGATCCCAGTCTTCCCAATGGGCCCTTAGCACACTCACGCCAGGTAGGAGCCAGCCGGAGTCCAAAAAAACCCTGTGGTTCCTATGAGATTCGAACCCACAAGTCAGGTAAAGTTATGTTAACTATACGGGTTGTGGTAGGCTGCACACGGTCAGGTCAGGACCCTTCCACTCCAATTTGCCCTTGGGTTTTTTGTGTTGTTTTTTTTCAAAATAATATTTTGCTTTATTTTGTTTTTTCATTCATAACATTTAGAATAAAACCTATGTCCTCAGTGTGTCCTGCATCATACACAGGTCAAAGAATTGTCAGTGAGGTCATCCTTAATGGCTGGCTTTTTTGGAGATGAGGGGGAAGGAGGTGACAGGGGGCAGAGGTGGGGGGGGGGGGGGGAGAGGAGAAAGTTATACAAACAGAAGATCTGCGATCACATCTGGTGGTGACATTTCGGTCGCCTGAGGTCGTTGGAGAGGTCAGCCTGAGGTCATCATGATCCACAGGCACAATAATTATTGTGTCACCCGCGTTTCCGTTCGTGTGTGTGTGTGTGTGGGGGGGGGGGGGGGGCAGTCGTGTGTGTGTGGTGGTGGGGGGAGGGGTCGTGTGTGTGGGGGGGGGGGGTCGTGTGTGTGTGTGTGGTGTGTGTATGTGTGTATGTTGTGTGTGTTTCTCTTGGGGGTGGGGATGGTGTGTGTGTGTGTGTGTGTGTGTGTGTGTGTGTGTGTGTGTGTGTGTGTGTTGTGTGTGTGTGTTGTGTGTAGAAAAAGTTCGTAAATGGACTAGTAGGCCCTACTCATTTATTTCCATGTGTTCCTCTCAAGGAAAGCGGGGAAGCTTGTGATATTTTCCATTGCAAGTGAAGAGTTTACTTCACTTTTCTTCTTACCTTTCTCTACGACTTTTTCCTTCCATTCAGTTTTGTTAAAAATCTAAATTGTTATCGTTGCATGCGTAAGAATTGATTGAATGCAAGCGCTTTGATTTGTTGTTTTTTTTGTGCGAGATATAGCTCTATATAAATTCCATTTATTATTCTTAATATTATCATTATCATTATTAGTAATTAATTAATTAGTTAACGAGCCCATCGTTTGATTCTTTTTTTTTGTCTTTCATTTTTCGTACCTCGGTTACAGCTCCGAATGCACCAATGGTGAGATTTATGCCTATGCGTATGCGACCACCCCCCCCCCCCCCCCCCCCCCCCCACGCACACACACCAATTAGGTAGCTACATCCGACTTCGGGATTTCTTTTTAATGGTGTAAGGCAAGGCAAGGCAAGTCAAAGTCTTTTATTCGAGGATAATAGATAAGCACTCGTGTGCTTTTTTACATCCAGTCCCCGCCCTTTTCAGGGATACATCAAGTTGAAAAGATACTAAACAATAAAACTTTACGCAGTACCAAGCAACACACAAGAATAAGGACACTATATATGATAAGGTAATAAAAATGCACTCGATCAGAAGACAAAAATCAGAAGTCACAATAAAAAGATTTTGATTATGGAAGAAAAGAAAAGTGTTAATAGGTAAAGAGCAAACAAGAGAACAAGATGAAATAAACAACTGAAAACATCAATCCACCACTATCTATCAAAAGTTATACATGTGATATAAATCATACTTTTGGATAAAAGGGGGATTTAAAAAAAAAAACTAATATTCTTATTGGAGGGGGGGGGGAGAGATACTGTCAATAAAAATATAAATAAAATCAACAATTATAATGATCCAAATAAAAGTAAGGAACCATACCAAGTATCAAACAACAGGCAAGAATTAACACAGAAAATTAATATATTAAGGTAATGTTATAAAAAGTCACTGATTCAGAAACGAAAATGAGAAGTAAGAATCAATGATGATTTTGAGTTGAATAAAGAAAGCAAGAAAAACAAAGAACAAATAAAAACAAAACAAAACAAAGAAAAGGCGCAATGATTAAAGAGTAAACATGAGAATATGATGAGGTTAAATGACGCACAGAGAGAGAGAGAGAGAGAGAGAGAGAGAGAGAGAGAGAGAGAGAGAGAGAGAGAGAGAGAGAGAGAGAGAGAGAGAGTGTGTGTGTGTGTGTGTGTGTGTGTGTGTGTGTGTGTGTGTTAAATGGTTAAATGGTGTCAGTTTAGGAGCGAAGTATCCCAGTAAGTAGAGTTTGTTAGCTCGTGATATAACTCTACACTTGAAGGTGACAGGTTTCGAGCCTGTACTTAAGTTTCCCTTGGAGGATATCCCCCCACCATCCACCCCCCTAACCAAGGGTGACCTCCCCTCCCCCAAAAAAAGCAAACAAAAATCACCGCAAACTCCATAACCCAAGATCATTGATGCAAGGGAAGTAAATGCTCTCAAACAGTTCTGCTCAAGCGTTGTGTAATGCTGTCCCTTACACGGGCTGGCAAATTGATGGCTTCCAGTGCTTTGTCAAAATTATCGTGTATTAATGAGAGGAATCAGACGTGAACAAGTTCTTGGTTTTTTTTTGTGTATTGTATCCAAATCTATTTCCTTGTGTTTGCATCTAAGTCTAAGTCCTTGTATCTACTTCTATCCAGTTCTAAGTCCTTGCATCTATTTCTATCTATCCAAGTTCGAGTCTCTGATTCTCTATCTACCCAAGTCTTAAGTCCTTGTGTTTATATTTCTCGAAATGTGAGTATTTATGTTTATATATAAGTTTGAGTCCTTGCATTTTCAATTCATTTCAATTCAAATCAAAACTTTTTATTGTCTCATAGACAAATTCAAGCAACAGTAAACATGTGATCATATTAATATCACGGGAAAAAAAATACCCACAACACAGTAACCGTGTGTGTGTGTGTGTGTTGTGTGTGTGTGTGTGTGTGTGTGTGTGTGTGTGTGTGTGTGTGTGTGTACGTGCACGCACGCACGCACGCACGCACGCACGCAAGCACACACACACACACACACACACTCTCTCTCTCTCCTCCTCATCTCTCTCCTCATCTCATCTCTCTCCTCTCTCTCTCCTCTCTCTCTCTCTCTCTCTCTGTGCGTGCGTGCGTGCGTGCGTGCATGTGTGCATGCGTACGCGTGTGCATGTGTGTGTGCGTATGTGCATTGTGTGTGTGCGTATGTGCATGTGTGTGTGCGCGTGGCGTGCGTGTGTGGGTGCATGTGTGGGTGAAGATTGGGTTGGGTGGTAGGTCTGGGGTGCATCATGGCTAATGCACTCTGCGTGACTATTACACATCACAACAACAACAAAAAAGAATGATTGTCTCACTCACAGCTGACTCTGACGTCACCTGTTGACCTTTCTAAATCGCATCCGGTGTTCACGTCATATGACCGGGTGATTCAAGTTTAGAAGGTGAAGG
Organism: Stramonita haemastoma; assembly: GCA_030674155.1. Taxonomy (NCBI): domain Eukaryota; kingdom Metazoa; phylum Mollusca; class Gastropoda; order Neogastropoda; family Muricidae; genus Stramonita; species Stramonita haemastoma. The sequence goes on from CM060329.1 coordinate 54,947,842, forward strand.
CCATTTTTAAGAGAATCAGTTTTACTTCTGTTTTGGGCCGCGACGGAGGCTAAAGCCGAGTGGTTAAGACCGTGCGACTTCAATCCCTTGGGTCCATGAAGTCGGGGGTTCGAATCTTGGCGGCGTTTGGGAAATTTAGGTTTGGGACTTTTACACTCGCCCAGGCCAACTTGAAGTGCAGACCTGCCAGTGCTATAATTCTCTTCGTGTAGGCACACACACACACACACACACACACACACACACACACACACACACACACACACACACACACACACACACACACACACACGCACAGAAGATCGAAATTGCATGTTATGGATTCATGTTCTGTGGGTTACAGAAACACAAACGTACCCAACATACATCCCCGAAGTCGAAATGCGGCTACCTTCATGGGCAAAAAAACGGCCGCATAGGCAAAATCTCAGCATTGGTAAACACTGGAGATCTATCCGTGGATCGAAGGAAAGAAAACAAACAAAAAAACCCCTCCTCCGGCAAACTTCTTTGAGTAAAGAGAGAGAGAGAAGAGAGAGAGAGAGAGAGAGAGAGAGAGAGAGAGAGAGAGAGAGAGAGAGAGAGAGAGAGAGAGAGAGAGAGAGAGAGAGTGGGGTGGGGGTGGGAGTGCAGTATGGGCTACGGAAGTGGGGGGGGGGGGGGGGGGGGGGGATGGGGGGGTGTTAAAAAGGAACTTCAGTGGAAAGCACGCGCTCCTATCATGATCTCTTCCGTTACGTAATAGCCAGTGAGTCTGCATGTCTAACATGTGTGAACAACATAGCGCAGTAACTGCTTAATAGGGTCATGTCGTCCTGGTGGAGGGGGTGGGGATTATAATAATCAAAATTGTTTGTTTGTTTTTGTATTGTTGATGTTATTGTTAATTAATTGCTCTTTTTTGTTTTTGAAGTATTTGAGTGCAGGAAATGACCCTTCACAATCTTCTTCCTCTTCTATTTTTTTAAGTGACTGTAAAAGATAAAAATTAAACCCCAACCAGTTTTAGTATTTCTTTTCTTTAAAAGCTTCAATATTTCTATACTAATGGAATGAGTTTGGAACATGCCCTCATACCTTTTTTAAATATAAATTTTACACTAAACATTCCGATAAAAATGGTATAATGTGTATCAAGTTGTTACCTTTGTTGCTGTTTTGCTGCTCTACTACTGCTCCTGCTAACAATATTGTTGGTATCATCATCATCGTCATCATCATCATCATCATCATCATCATCATCGTCGTCGTTGTCGTCGTCGTCGTCATTATCATCATCATCATCATAGTTGTTGCTGCTACTTAATTTTTTTTTTAATAATTAATATAAATTTTTCTCTATTTTTTTCTTTAATTTCCATTTCACTCCCCATTCCCCTCATTCTCAGACAGACTGGAAAGTGCCGAGCATGCAAACCGGCACGTAACATACATACACACAATTGATATCAACACGTAGTAGGTAAGAGAGTTTAGAACTTTCCCTTTGAAAGCCATTAAAATGTCGTGAGACTTTGTTCACATTTTACAAAAGAGGGGGGCCAGCTGATAGTCGGATAAGGGGGGGGGGGGGGGGGGGGGGAGGGGGGGTGCAGGGGGGGGGGGAGCCGGAGATCCAAGGTCGGTCTCTCTCACCTCTCCTCGCCCCCCCCCCCTCCCCCTCTGTCTGTCTGTCTGTCTCTGATATATGTATGTATGTATGTATATATATATATATATATAATATAATATATATATATATATATATATATATATATATATATATATATATATATATATATATATATATATGTCTCCCTGTCTCTGTCTCTGTTCTCTCTCTTCTTCTCTGTCTGTCTCTGTCTCTCTATTTCTCTCTGTCTATGTGTGTGTGTGTGTGTGTGTGTGTGTGTGTGTGTGTGTGTGTGTGTGTGTGTGTGTGTGTGTGTGTGTGTGTGTGTGTGTGTGTGTGTGTAACCTCCTAGCTCCATTCGTTCTATCCTTTCTTCCTTGTGTATTTTCGTCTTCTTTCCTTTTCTTCGGTTTGATCTTTAACAAACAATTTTTCTTCGATCTTGTCAACATTCTTGCATACTGTTGATTCACGCTGCTTGAATGGATATTCATGTTTATGTTTACATGTTTGCTTTAATATGCATTTTTTTTCGAGGGCTGGATGAAAAGAAAGGTCTTTGGCGTCGTTCTGTTACCTTCATGAATACACCCCCCCCCTCTCTCTCTGTCTCTCTATCTGTCTATCTCTGTCTCTGTCTGTCTGTCTGTCTTGTCTCTGTCTCTGTCTCTGTCTCTCTCTCTCTCTCTCACTCTCTCTCTCTCCTCTCTCTCCCCTTTTCCTTCCCTCCCCTCTCCTCTCCTCTTCCACCCCTACCCTATCCACCCTCCCTCCCTCTCTCTATCTCTTTCCTCTGTGTTCTGCTTTTACTTTCCGGTTCGTCCACTTCAGAACCACTCACTCTCGTAATATTAATTATTCAAATTCGAAGTGTCAAATGACACAATACGTGTGATGTGATTGGTTCTTGAGCTTTAGTGAACTTCCTGGTCAACACAATAGTGTTTTAACTTTCATTACACGGGTCACTTTCCAAATGCAAAATTCATTAAAGTGGATCGGTGGTCTGGAGGTAGCGCGCCTGCCTAGAAAGCGAAAAGTCCGGGTCGGAGTGTGCGGTGGTTCCAATCACGTTTGGGTTCAGAGAAATCTGCTGTGACATAAAATGGTATAAAATAAATAAGATAAAATAAAATAAAATCATAGATATTTTCCAACCGAAAGAACACGGAAAGATTGATAGAGCTAAGGCTTTCATGCAAGAGGAAAGTCTTGAATGAGCTCTTAAAAAAAACCCTACTTATTTATTTATTTTTGTATTTGTTGGTTCATTTACTTTTGTTTACTGTTGTATGATAACAATACTGACTTGATATTTTTTGTTCAACTTTGTGTATGTGTGTGTGTGTGTGGGGGGGGGGGGGGAGGATGGAGATCGAAACACACAGACACAGACATGGATGGACACACGCACGCATGCACGCACACATGCACACTCAATCAACCAAAACAAACAAATAAACAAACACATGCATGTACTTGCATGCACACACACGCACCGCGCGCACACAAATACACACACACACACACGCGCGCGCGCGCGTGCACGCTCGCATACGTGTGCGCTCGCGCTCGCGCGCGCGCGTGCACACACACCAAAATGAAAGGCATCAATGTTTCCCTTCTGTTCAATCCCTCCTCGACAAAAACGAAAAGGCCGACATCAGCTAAATAGCTCAAGCTCAACCAACCTACCAGCCAACCAACCAACCCACCAACCAACCAAAGAGCTAACCAAACCAACCAACCAACCAACCAACCAACCAACCAACCAACCAACCAACCAACCCACCAACCAACCAAAGAGCTAACCAAACCAACCAACCAACCATGCAACCAACCATGCAACCAACCAACCAACCAACCAACCAACCAACCCACCAACCAAAGAGCTAACCAAAACCAACCAACCAACCAACCAACCAACCAACCCCCCCCCCCCCCCCCCCCAACCAACCAACCTAACAACCAACCCTCTATCTGAAAGTATAAAGCCTTGAATCAACTGAACCTTGCAAACTACCCCTGCTAGCCTACCCCCATTCCCAAAGAGAGAAAGAAAGAGGAAGGAAAATACTGACCTTTTTGTGTGTTCGTTTCCGAGACGAGGAAGTAAGAAAAGGATCGGTTTGAACACCGTAAAAGACTTTTTTTCCCCCTTTGTCCAGGAATCGATTTTAGCCCCCCCCCCCCTTTTTTTTTTTTCTTTCAAGAAAATAATTTTTATATGGGGGTTGTGTGTTGTGTTGTGTTATGTTGTGTTGTGTTGTGGTGATATGTGTGTGTGTGTGTGGTGTGTGTGTTTTGTGTGTGTGTGTGTGTGTGTGTGTGTGTGTGCGTGCGCGCGCGCGCGCGCGTGCGTGCGTGCGAGCGTGCCTCTCTCTCTCTCTCTCCTCTCTCTCTCCATCTCCTCTCTCCTCTCCTCTCTCATCTCTCTCTCTCTCTCTCTCATCTCTCTCTCTCTCTCCTCTCTCTCTCTCTCTCTCTCTAATTTAGCTCTGTATTTGTACAAGTCATTCAAAAGACTTAGCGCATATCCATAAGCATGTTATATGTGTCCCAGTACAAATGCTACTGTATGTGATTTTGCGGGTATTCATTGAACCAGCGGGTGAGCAAGCTATATATATATTTTTCATTACAAAAAAAAGCATTATGCTTGTCAATCTAGCCCTTCATATGGGGCTATGGCCTTAATGAATAAATTATCTGCGTCTGCGTCTGCGTCTCTCTCTCTCTCCTCTCTCTCTCTCTCTCTCCTCTCTCTCTCTCCTCTCTCTCTCTCTCTCTCCTCTCCTCTCTCTCCTCCTCTCTCTCTCTCTTCTCCTCATCTCTCTCTTCTCTCTCTCTCTCTCTCTCTCTCCTCCTGTGCGTGCACGCGCATCTGTGTGTGTGTGTGTGTGTGTGTGTGTGTGTGTGTGTGTGTGTGTGTGTGTGTGTGCTTGGTTTGGTTTGGTTTGGTTTGGTTTGGTTTGGTATTTTATTTCTAATGTAGACTTATGAAGGTTGTAAGTATATAGGCTACATGATATCCGGAAGAACAGTAGAACAGGAAAACAAGCACACGTGGAAATATTCTGTGCTACTTAGGTACTTAACTTCAGATCTTCTACTTAAGCCTACTTACTTTAGATCATCTGCTTGGCCCAGGTCAAAAGCTGTGTCACTTACTGATGTCAGCTAACTGCCAAGGCCTGCACTTAAATGTTGTTATGTCGTAAAATGTGTTGAGATTGCCTTCAGGTATGACAAGCTCTTAACATAATAAACTGCACTCCTCTTTAAAGGAGAACAAAAAGTCCTCTGAAGTCGGAGTTTAGCTGCCTATATGGCGAGGTACTTGAAAACAATAATAATACTCGCAAACGTCTTATTCAGTGTGCAATTTCAGTCTCACAGTGATTCCCAGGTGAGATAAGAGAGCCAGAGCGCATATTTTGGGTGACCCCCTTAGTGTTAAGCTGGGGAACGCACAACAGCAACAATAGGTCTTCTACCTACATACTTTAGATCTTCTACTTGCATACTTTAGATTTTCTTACATACTTCAGACCTTGTACTTATATGCTTCAGATCTTGTACTTATATGCTTCAGATCTTATACTTGTATGCTTCAGATCTTGTACTTGTATGCTTCAGATCTTGTACTTGTATGCTTCAAATCTTGTACTTATATGCTTCAGACCTTGTACTTATATGCTTCAGATCTTGTACGTGTATGCTTCAGATCTTGTACGTATATGCTTCAGATCTTGTACGTGTATGCTTCAGATCTTGTACGTATATGCTTCAGATCTTGTACGTATATGCTTCAGATCTTGTACGTATATGCTTCAGATCTTTTACGTATATGCTTCAGATCTTGTACGTATATGCTTCAGATCTTCTACTTACATACTTTAGATCTTCAGCGTCTTGTTATTCTTTGTCTTCCCTTTAATTGAATCATCAGCAGTAGTTGTAATGAGAGAGCAACGTTAATTGTAGCTGTGGTAGAAAATCAGTTTTACTTCGAATTTCTACAGGTGGTATCAGTAGGTGGGTAAAATTTCACAACCGCCACACCACATCTGTCATTCTGCAGTAATAACAGCAGCAGCAGCAGCAGCAGCAGCAGCAGCAGCAGCAGCAGCAGCAGTAGTAGTAGTAGTAGTAGTAGCAGTTGCAGAAGCAGTAACTAGCAGTAGTAGTAGCAGTAGCAGAAGCAGTAACTGGTAGTAGTAGTAGTAGTAGTAGTAGTAGTAGTAGTAGTAGTAGTAGTAGTAGTAGTAGTAGCAGCAGCAGCAGCAGCAGCAGCAGCAGCAGCAGCAGCAGAGATAGAAGTGGCAGTCTCCTTAATAAATTAATTAATGAGTCGTAGCAGCAGGAGCAACAACACAACAATAACAATTGTTGCAACGAAACCACCACCACCTTGACCCCCAAAATCCTTATGTCCACCCTCCATCCACCACCACCACACCCACCACTACCACCATCTCCAATTTATAATCAATTTGCGTATTCTGTTTCTTATGTGACAGGCGAAAATGACGGGTTTCCCATTGCAGCCAGCGAGGAACAACTCCGCGACTTCGATGACGAAGTTTTCAGCGGAGATGGCCGAACGCCTGTCGGGGATTCCGGAGACGAGGTCAAGCGGAAGTCAAGGTCGAAATCCTTGTCCGAAGTGGCAGCACTCGCCAAACTTTTGAAACTGCCACGCGTTCCGTGTAAGTAGGCTTGCTTTTCTGCTGCTTCCTTGTGTCGTGCTGTTTGTGTTAGATTGTGCTGTGGGAGAAGAAGGAAAGAAAATCTTGAGTTGTATCACTAGATGGTGTGCGCTTTTTCGGATTCTTGACTTGCTCGGTAAGTGTGGAGATTTGCCTATTTACATGCGATGAAGAAGATGCATTTGCAGATCGTAGCGAGTGGTTGTTTTTCCGAGCAGAGAGTTACCCGACTTGTATCGTCTGCTAGGGATTGTTGCGGACGGAATGCCGCTTTTGTTTATCTTTTGCAGTCTTGTGTGTGAGAGTATGGTGGTGGTGGTGGTGGTGGTGTTCTGTGTGTGTGTGTGTGTGTGTGTGTGTGTGTGTGTGTGTGTGTGTGTGTGTGTGTGTGTGTATGTGTGTATGTGTGTGCGCGCGTGCGTGTGTGTGTGTGTGTGCACGTGCATGCGCGTATTTGTGTGCGTGTGTGTTGTACGCGTGCATGTGTGTGTGTGTGTGTGTGTGTGTGTGTGTGTGAAGAGGAGAGAGAGAGAGAGAGAGAGAGAGAGAGAGAGAGAGAGAGAGAGAGAGAGAGAGAGAGAGAGCAATTGAACAATTTTAATATGTACATGGGCCTTAGGCCACAATACACGGAGCTTGGGGGGAATGAGGAAAACCAGTAGATTGGTATGCAAAATGTGATCAAAAAGAAAACAACAACAACAACAGATTCTTTGAGGCTTATATTCCAATGGCCATATTACCTAGAACAAATATAGAGTTTGATACACATTCATGTTACCCTTCATCGCTACTTTAGTAAGCAGACACCACATTCGGTATCAGTCCATATACAACATTTCAATGCTTTCATACTTGTAAATACAAATCTTTAAACACACCCATCATTAAAGAATATTCTGACACAACAATTCCTTCCTTCTATTAAAAGAATGAAAAATATATCTGGATAGATAATGGCTTTGTTCCATAGGTGATGTAAGTAAAACTGACAATGGTATGTTGCTACATTCAGTTAAAAACTTCTCTTAAATCTGAGTACATTGGACATTCAAACAAAAAATGGGCTTCATTTTCAGATTTTGTTTTACAAAATGGACAGAACTTTTCTTTATCACTAACACTATATCTACGAACGTTATTATTAATTGGTAAAACATGTAATCTAACTTGTGTAATAGCAACTCGAAAACAGTAAGTATCAATAAAGCTGATGTATTTTTCTTTTCCAAAGATAGTTTTGAATGATCTGTAATCTTCATACCTCTCTTTATCTCTTATGGTTCCATGCCACTCTTGTGTGAACATGTCTACTAATCTTTGCTTGAATATGCGTAAAAAGGCCTTTACATCACTGACTCCTTGTTGTAAGAGAGAGAGAGAGAGAGAGAGAGAGAGAGAGAGAGAGAGAGAGAGAGGAGAGAGAGAGAGAGAGAGTCAACACTAGTTTACATTCTTTATATGGTATTAGTGTATTCGTAGTATTAGTAATATCAGAGGATTTTTTAAAACCCATTTAAGGTAGGTGGACAACTTGCAAAGTGTTGTAGAAAGTTCTAATGATAATGATACCAATGTATCTTTAAAAATTATAATGATAGCAAGTATTTCAATAATTTGCTCACAGAAGCCCATCATGTTTTCAGCCCTGGCATTTCAGTTTAGCTCTAAATACATACTAACTTAGTCAAGTCTTGATACCATTGTGAAGTATAATCCTCCCCCTCCCCCACTCCCTTCCTGGGGAAAAGTAAACACCCAGTCAACAAGAAAATAACAAAAACAACCAAATATGAAAAATATCAGGAAAAAAAAGTAATCATAACCCTCCCCAAAAGAAAAAGAAACACAAAAAACAACACCCCCAAAACCTCTAGCTTCAATCAACAAATCAGCGCTACCCCCCCCCCCCCCCCCCACCAAATACAACAACAAAACCCAAACAAACAAACAAACAAACAAACAAACAAACAAACAAACAAACAACTTGTGTGTGGTAAAACTACTGAGCACTGGGAGTTGGAACTTAAGAGTGTTGACAGTAAAACTAGCACAGCTGAAAACTGGAGTGCTATGCTATGCATGGCATTTTAACTTGGTTCCTTGTTGTATGTAGTTGATGTCACTGTAAACCCTGGTGTAAACATTGACACAGCATACCCAGGGAGCAGGGCAGGGTGCTTTACCAAGCTCTACAGGGTGGGCTATTTGCCAAACTCTTGAAGACACGGGTAGATTGCACTGTGGCCTGTAGGGTTTGAATTTAGTTATATGATTTAAAAGTTTGTTGCTTGAGAGTCCTGTTTTCATTATCAATGGGAATGTGTGCATGTGTGTATATTATATGTGTATCATGCATGTTTGTAAGTGAACTCACACACACCACACACACACACACACACACACACACACACCACACACACACACACGCAGGCATGCATGCAGGCCCACATGCATGCACACATGCATGCACACAGGCATGAATACACACATGCACATGCACACACTCACATGCATGCATGCACATGTGCACTCATGTGCATGCACACACACACACACACACACACGCACGCACACACACACGCACACACACAACACCACACACACACACACACACACACACACACACACACACACACACACACACACACACACCACACAACACACACACAACACACACACACACACCACACACACACGCACACAAACACCACAGTATATATTGTAATATAGTTTGTGTGTGTGTATACATGCATAATGCTTATTTATAAATACTAAAAGTAATTATGCATGGTCATTATGCAATTTGTCTTCCTATAATTGTATAGATCTATGCTTTCATGCATGCACATAAGTGTTGATGTACATGTGTGCATGTATGCACAATGCATATTTCATTTGATTTATTTCAGTCCGGAATCCAAGGCGCTAACCACTGCGCCATGGCGGCTGGTTCATTAAACAAGTTAATAGTTACCAAAATTTTGCCAGATACTTTGTTATAGTACTGAGACAAGCTATCCCGTCCCCTTCAGAGTGCTCGCTTTCCCCAAGTCAAGTTAAGCAGCATCGAGCATGGTTACCACCAGTTGGATGGGTGATCGCGTGACCGTTTGCCCGTCTTGGCTTCAGTACAGTCCCCCCAGTTCACCCAGCTGTAAATGGGTTCCTGCCCTCTTAAGGGTCTGGGAAGGTAAAGCAGCGAGGGAGTGGAGATGGGCGCTGCCCTCAATTTGCTGGCCCCTAGAGAAGCTGAGGTCTCTGATGCCTCGCTCCCCTACGACCGCCTAGGTTACGGGACGCCTTTACTTTTTACCTTACTGAGACAGGGAAGGCAAATGAAGGAAACAGAATGGAAATGGCCCTTGCATTTAATCAGTTGTTGCATAACAACACTAATTCATGGTGATTGGAATTAAATGGATAGCTGTCATTCATTATAAATGTATGTTAACTGCCTGTCCAACCCAATTCAGTCATATTGTTTAAAGTGCTGTCGACCACAAGGGGCCATATCACTTGCCACCAATGTTTCTTGGCATTTTTATTTTGCTGACAAAAGTTGAGATTTGGGTATACATATATTTGCCAACATAAAAGTCAGGTGTGGTTTTTGTAGGCTCTTGAGTGGGACAGGGTCTGGTGTAAACTTTTCGTTTAGTTCCCACCTTGGCGTGTGTGTGGTGTGTGTGTGTGTGTGTGTGTGTGTGTGTGTGTGTGTGTGTGTGTGTGTGTGTGTGTGTGTGTGTGTGTGAAGAGAGAGAGAGAGAGAGAGAGAGAGAGAGAGAGAGAGAGAGAGAGCTACTAAGCCTATGAATAATACCAAATAAAAGGATGCGTGCTATAACATATATAATTATTATACTATTATACATATTATATATCATTATACAATTATTATTACATTATACTTTATTACCAACAACAAAACAACACCCACCCCTTACCAAACAAGCATAAAAACCAAACACAAACAAAACCACCACCACCAAAACAAACTTGTATTGTAAGCAAACAAAAAACGGGAAAGAAAGAGGTGGGGGTGTGATGGTCATGACAGTTTCCATGAATCTCTCCCCACCCCCCTTCTCCTAAAGAAAAACAAACAAAAAACCCGGCCCCTACTGCGAACAACTTAAGCTTGGATGGAATACGTGCGACCGGCTGATCTTTCCCCGCTTTTTGAGTTTCTTCTGCGTGTTCAATGCTCTGGGCAAGTACTTTTCCTTCCGTCTGGTTTCGGTACCACTTGGGGCGTTGAACCAATGAAAAGCACACTTTCAGTTGTCGTCTGCTGTCCAACGACATCCTGATTTGACAAATGGTAGCGTGTAGGAAAAGATGCGCTGTTGTTGATCTGTGTGTTTTTTTCCTTGGACTTTTCTATCAATCAGATTTTGAAGGATTTATGGTATGAGACAGAGGTTCGTCAATTTTTTTTTTTAGTAATCATTTTTTTTATATTTTTATTTACGTTTTGGTGGCATTGAACTGTTGCTGTTTTTAAAACAGGTGTACTACATGTTTACGTTGTATCGTGGGCACGTGTTTGTAGGTGGCTTGAAAAAAAAAGTTATCCAGACGACATTATCTCTTTGGTAAATTGTTGGTTTCACTTCGTGGAAGCACTGACCTGATTGACTATGGATGCTGAGGGTAAGTAGACGTGTTGTATGACGTGAACGTTGCTGTGAAAACCGAATGACTTTCATGATTTGATATATATATATATATATATACTTTTGTAGATTTCTGTGTAGACTCTAACCCGTAGGGGCGTGTTTTCTGGTGCTTTTGATAGTTACTATCATGACAGGTTTCACGAAACTCTCTGTGTTTGTTTCTGTCTGCCTCTCTAACTCTCTCTGTGTTCGTCTCTTGGTCTCTGTTGTCTTCTGTCTTGTCTGTCTGTCTGTCTCTCCTCCTCCCCCCCCCCCCCCCCCCCCCCCCCTCCCCCTCCCTCTCTCTCTCCCCCCTCTCTCTCCCTCTGTGGCTTATTGTATCGCATATATGCACATGCTAGATCATTTCACACACACACACACAATGCACAGACTGACAGACAGACAGACACACACGCACGCACGCACGCACGCACGCACGCTCGCACACACACACACACACACACACACACACACACACACACACACACACACACACACACACACACACACACACACACACACAACACACACGTAGTCATGCATATGGCCTCCTTGTCCGTCTTCAGCCTCCCATCTATTCAGTTGTGTACAACATTATGAACCCAACACAGAGCGCAGAATTCTTCATAGCATCTCTCCAATAACTGACAATTTCCACTTTTTTATTGTTGAAGAAGTTTTTAAACGCATACTATAATAAGCAATCCTTATGTTGTTGTTGTCGTTGTTATTAAAGATTCAAAGGAAACAGGAAAGTATTACAGAGATAAAGTGGGCGTCCTACAATGAAAGTAACCGATGAGTGGCCATTTTTCCTGTCCGTGACCTGAATAAACGGATTTGGTTGGTAGACACAGTTTGTATGGGAGATCTACGGCGTAAAAAGGTGAAGATTAAAATGATATTAAACATAGCATATTCATTTCAAGAAAAAAAGATAGACAACACGTTGCACTCATTTTGTGGCACAGTCAATTAGTTGTTTAATGTTTAGTACGTATTGGAGAGAAATAGTTTTGATTGTCTCAAATGTTGTTTCAGTGTTTGCTCATCTGCAAAACGTGTTAAGAAACTATAGCTGTATTCTTGAAGGATGTTTGCTTGTTTGGCTGGTTGTTTATGTTTATTGTTGATTTGGTATTTTTGTGTGTGTTTTACGACTTTTATGTGGGACACCTTGCAGGTTATATCTATTATTCAGTACAGTTATTAATGTGAATGTGCAACATCCAAAGAATTGACATCCCATTTGAGACAAAGAAGGAAATAGTATCAAAACTTGCATGCAAAAGTGTCAAAACTTGCCACCAAAGCTGCCCAAACGAGTTTTAGCAAAAAGTGTCAAAAGTATCAAAACCTGCTTGCGAAAAACTTGATGTTAAAACTTGTTTGCAAAAGGGTAAAAACTTGGTTGCAAAAATTTCAAAACTTGCGTGCCAAAAAAAAAATCAAATTTGTTTGCAAATTTTTCAAAACTTGTTTGCAAAAGGGTTAATGCTTGCTTGCTGAAGTGTCAAAAACTCAAAACTTGCTTGGAAAAGTGTCAAAGCTTGTCCGAAAACTTTTTTTTTTTGATGTACGGGAAATGAACTGTAAATACAGACAAAATAATCTGAGATGACAGAAAGAAAGAAAGAATAAGAAAGAAAGAAAGAAAGAAAGAAAGAAAGAAAGAAAGAAAGAAAGAAAGAAAGCGAAAGAGACCAAAACAAGGAAAATGTAGCTGAAAAAGAGGAAGTTTGTAATAAGAAATTTATCTTTAAGAAGGGGAGATAGTGATTTTCAAATGTGAAAGAGACGGCAGTGTACCCAAGAGAGAAAGAAAACCTGAGTATATCACTCTCTGAACTGACAGTGTGTTGAATGATCTTAGCAACGCCATTGTCACTGCGTGCATAAATTGAATTTCCTTTCAAATGCAATCTGATCCGGCTTGTTGGATGTTTATTGTTTGCTAAACACTACAGGGAAGTAATCTGAACAATAATGAAGATCAGGTCATGATGTAGGCTTGCTTCTTTGTTGGTGTCGGGGTTAGTGTAGCGGGTGTGGGGTACTGTGGGGGGCAGGGGGAGGGGGGAGCATTGTGGAAGGAGGGGGATGGGGGTGGTACTTTCAGTTTTGATGTTTTAGAGAATACACCTTGCTTACGGATCTGCCGCTGTGTTCACCAATTCTTCAGGAATATTACGAATTGAATAGGCTTATTTTTATTATTCTTTTTTTTCATTAAGAACGCCATCATTCCGTTTTTAATTGTCATACTGGACGTATGGTTAGGCATCAACAACAACACCAACAACAATACCAACAGCAGCAGCAGTATCAACAATAACAACCACAATTGAAAAAGATCTTTTCATCTTGAACAGCGGCAGCATCAGCAATAACAATGATAACAATAACAGCAACAGCATTGACAACAACAGCAACAACAATCTAAGTGAACGCATTTCCCCTTTCGAAACGAGAACAACAACAGTAAGCATCTCTTGTTGCACAACTACATCATCGATTAGAACAACAACAACAAAAACTGCGAAAATTATCTCGTGTTGCGCATAGACCTCTCTAATCTACACAGAAACCAGTAGCAGACTTTGTGAGTGTGAGGCTCAACACTGGTTCAAAGTGCAGATGCCACAGTGTATATAAAAGCATTGTCCACATGCCTACATAGCGGGGCCGGGTCCTTCTGATAGCTGATAGCCAAACTGGGTCAAGCGTTTCATGAACTGTGTGTGTTGTGTGTGTGACTCTGTGTGTGTGTGTGTGTGTGTGTGTGTGTGTGTGTGTGTGTGTGTGTGTGTGTGTGTGTGTGTGTGAGTGAGTGATTTAACAAAACTTTGTCCGACCGTGACCCGTAAAACCACCGAAGGTGAGATATAGATCTATAAACCTAGGGTCCGAGGGCATTTAGTTGCTTCATCATTGTACTTTTGGAAAATGTAATGTTCAACGCATCGATCTGCATTCTTCAACTTACATTTTTTGTGTCTGCAAATGTGTCTATGTGTAGTCAATTCAAGTGGCTTCGTTTTTACCCAGCCAAAAAGATAGAAGAGTAAACCTCTTTTTTTGATAGTTTCTGGGACCAATGTGTTTATAATATGTATACGTATGTGTTTGTGTGTGTTTTTGAGGGGAGGTGTGTGTGTGTGTGTGTGGTGTGTGTGTGTGTGTGTGTGTGTGTGTGTGTGTGTGTGTGTCTGTGTCTGTGTGTCTGGGTATCTGCGTGTGTGTCTGTGCGTGGAGTTTTTTTGTTTGGTTCTTTTTTTTAAGGAGGAGGGGGAGGGGAGTTGAAGTCAGTGGGAAAGATTGAGCGAAACTCGAAGAAGAAGAGGGGAGGGGGGGGAGGGGGAGGAAGAGGAAGAATGATTGTTGTCCCATGTTGCTGCTTCACCGGATAAAATCATAACATGGCAAACAAACAGTGTAAAGGCGTTTTAATTAATCAAACTCAGTGCAGTCCACCTAGCAATCCATCTCAAGACCTGAAAGCAGCAGCTGCAGACCAGTGATAAAAAGGAACAGCAGTGTTCAACACTAAGCAAGGCAGACAAGGTTCATTACCTTAGGTTTTTTACATTAGCTGTTTTCATCCGCGTTCTTGTCGCCTTACACATTCCAGGCACACATCAAATTGTTTACGACCTTTCCTTGCCCTCTTACCCTCCCACCCCCCTCCCCCCAAATTCTGTTTTACTCTGTCTGTCTGTCTGTCTGTCTCTTTCTTTCTCTGGTTTTCTCTTTCTGTCTGTGTGTCTGTTCGTGAGTGAGTGTGTGTGTGTGTCTGTGTGTCTGTGTGTCTGTGTGTGTACGTACGTCCGTCTGTCTGTCTCTGTCTGTCTGTCTGTCTGTCTGTCTGTCTGTCTCTCTCTCTCTCTCTCTCTCTCTCTCTCTCTCTCTCTCTCTCTCTCTCTCTCTCTCTCTCTCTCTCTCTCTCTCTCTCTCTCCCCCTCCCTCCCTCGTTCTTTCCTCCTTCCAGCTTCCATTTTCGCTACCCCCTTCCCCCTTCCTTCCCTTTCCTTCTCCTTTCCCCTATACCCATTGGTCACCTCACCTCTCCCAGAGAACAGTGGAAGAGCAGAGTGACACAGTTTCTTGGTCCCTTCACTTCTTGTCCCGTCTTCTTGTCCATTCACACGCAATTTCATGCACGCAGACAGCAACAACATTAATTAAAGCAGCACACTCATATGCATGGACTTGCGTGCGCACGCGCGCATGCATGCACGCATGCACGCAAACACACATACGCACTTTTCTGTCTGTCTGTCTCACACACACACACACACACACACACACACACGCACGCACGCACGCACGCACACACACGCACTCACACACACATACACTCACACCACACACACACACACACACACACACACACAACACACACACACACACAACACACACACACTCTCTCTCTCTCTCTCTCTCTCTCACACACACACACACACACACACACACACACACACACACACACACACACACACACACTCCCTACACCTACACACACACACACACACACACACACACACACACACACACACACACACACACACACACACACACACACACACACACACACTCCCCTACACCTACACACACCTACACACACACACACACACACACACACACACACACACATTATTATTATTGTTGCCGCCCCCCCCCTCCCCCCCCTGCCCAAACACCTCCACCATATCCCCTCCTTAACACGCCCCCCCCTCTCTACCCAACAACCCCCATCCTCCATCCTTCCATCCCTCCACCCCCATCCTCCATCCTTCCATCCTTCCACCCTGCACCCGGAATGACGAAATCTGTGACGATGCTAACTCAGCTGGCACAATACAAAGGCCGGATGGAGAGTCGCTGAGGTCACGTGCAGTGGTGCATGATTGATGACGGGGGTGACATCATCGCTTTTTGCCTGTCTTTGTACTGACTGCCATGCAGACAACACACCGAGAGAGAGAGAGGGAGAGGGTGACAACGCAGGAAAGGAGGGGGGGGGGGGGGGTCTGCCTTTATTTTGCTTCGGGTCTCGTAGTGTCCATGATAGGGGTGGGAGATGGAGGGGGGTTGATGTGAGTGGTGACGTGGGTTTTGGGGAGGGGGGGGGGGACTTGAGCTCGGGGCTGGTAGAGGGGGTGGTGATGTTTATAGCCCAAGCAGTGGGATTCCCACTTTTTTTTGTGCCTCAGCTTTTTTTGTCTGTCTTTGTCATTGTTTCTGACCCAACCTGACCGGTAACCCCCCAAAAAAAACAACAAAAAAACAAAACAAAACAAAGCAAACAAAACACACAACAAAATTAAAACACAAACAAACAAAAACAAGCAAACAAACAACAACAACAACAACAAAACCACACTTATCATAGCTGCCAGCACGCACAGAAAGTTCGGAAAAGAAAGAGAGACAACCCAACAACCACTGGGGCCATCTGACCAGTCTCCGGCCAATAATTGGCTGTGCTGGGCTGACAGATTGCAAACTTTCATGAATGCTGCAATTTTGCCACGTACCAGTCAAAATGACAGTTACTGAATTAACACTATTGTGTGTAATTGTATTGTATCAGTCTCTCAGATATGCATTGCGGTCTTACCAAACAGTCAAATGGCACCAACTTCAGAATTTCACAACATAGTTCTAGCCTCTTACTTTTGAGTAGCTCTGATCCTCTGAAAATATTGCAAATGCTGATATGTTTACTTATTTCCAGTGAAGTGGGAAAAGATCATGTGTAATATATGGTTTTAACGTTTCTGTAAGCTTTTCTGGACAGTCCACATAAGGTTGTAAATAACACGTTGTAAAGTTTCCTCTCTGCCCCCCCTCTCTCTCTGTGTTTGTCTGTGTCTCAATCTCTCTGTCTCTCTTTGTGTTTCTGTATCTCTCTCTGTCTCTCGCTCTCTCTGTTTGTCTCTCTCTGTGTCTCTCTGTCTTTCTGTCTGTCTCTCTCTCTTTGTCTCTGTCCCTGTCGGTCTGTCTCTGTCTCTCTGTTTCTGGCTCTCTCACTCACACTCACGCTCTATCTCTCCTATCCGGTATTTTTTGTATATGACTGTCTGTCTGTCTCTCACTCTATCTCTCATTACTACCATCATCATCATCATCATCATCATCATCACCATCATCATCATCATCATCATTTTAGTTTTTACTAATTGCTCAATATAAGTTATTGCTTTTCATTCCCTTTTCAGCGTATTCTTTACTCTGGATTAAAAAAGAAATCGTACCCATTCTTATGTTCTCTCTGTGTGTATAGATGTGTGTATGTTCCCTTAAGTCCTGAAATGGATTATCCTGGGAGAGATCAGTGAGGACAAAAAAGGGTAGGGGAGAATGGTTGTGCCCTTTTGGGCTTGTTGTTGTCTTTACATCTGTCTATGGGTAGTCTGGCCTCCGCTTATAGTTCTAGCTTTATTTTTGTACTGCCGGATCGAGGGCACTTTTTTTTTTTGAGGTTGTTGCTGTTGTTGTTGCTGATGGTGGTCGTGGTAGTGATGATGGTGTGGTCATTTCATGTAGTACTTTGTGTTTTCTTTATTAGTTGCATAGTTATATATATGCGTCATTCTTATTGTTAATGTTCTATTTGTTCATATCGTTTTTATTGTTTTCGTTTATAGAAAGCGCAGGAAACGGTCTTTTTGAATAAGTCATAAGTAGTGCTCATGAGAACGGTTTTAATATTTGGTATTAGGTTTACAAGTAGGGTTTGTTTTGTTGTCTTTATTTTCCTATTATATTCCTATTATATATTATATATATTATATATATATATGTGTGTGTGTGTGTGTGTGTGTGTGTGTGTGTGTGTGTGTGTGTGTGTGTGTGTGTGTGTGTGTGTGATATCTTTATCATCCCTAATCCCCTATTCTCCCACCCCTCGC
>CM060329.1:54968243-54980743 GCA_030674155.1 Stramonita haemastoma
CACACACACACACACACACACACACACACACACACACACACACAGAGTCACACACACACACACACACACACACACACACACACACACACACACACACACACACACACGTACACGCACGCACGTATGCACGAACTGAAATCGAACGCATGTACGCGTGTGCGTGCACGCACACACACACACACAGAGTCGCGCAGGCAGAGAGAGAGAGAGAGACAGAGAGTCTTTCGCGAGCACATTTGAGATTTATGGTGTAGAGGCTTCTTTCAAAGACGTAATTCAGAAGCGAAAGCGAACGAAAGCTTTTGTTGCAGACCGGGAAGTAGAAGCTTGGACTACAACTTTATATTGGTCAGTCACACAACTTTTTGTGGAACTGCCCCCTTTCTCGGAATGTTTTTGTCTGTCTGTCTGTCTTTGTCTGTCTGTCTGTCTGTCTGTCTCTTTCTGTCTCTGTCTGTCTGTCTGTCTGTCTGTCTGTGTCTGTCTGCCTGTGTCTGCCTGTTTGTCTGTGTGTGTGTTTGTCTGTCTATCTCTCTGTCTCTGTCTCTGTCTCCGTCTCTCTGTCTCTCTGTCTCTCTGTCTCTGTCTCTGTCTCTCTCTCTCTCTCTCCTCTCTCTCTCTCTCTCTCTCTCTCTCTCTCTCTCTCTCTCTCAGAGAATAAAGTTCACAATTAATCTTTTCAGGAAAGATAAGAATTACATTGTAATGGTAGCAAAAGGTATTGTTGAACAATTTTTATAACTGTCAACTATGACGTGATAGTTTGAAGACATGTAGTGTAGTGTAGAGAAGGCCTAGAGTATTGTACTGCACACCCCATTCAGTCTCATCGGACTTCTGCTTGAAGTCCCCGGAGAGAGACTAGCACCCAGACCACCTCCCATGGTCTAGAGGATGGAGGAACTGCGAAAAGTGCAGGTTTAGACGTGGATCGAACCTCCGATCACCGGTTTTCTAGACAGATGCGTTACCTCTGGACCACTTCGTGTCTGTTCATTTTTTTTTTTTTAACATCAGAAAAGATTGAATGTTGTGCACGATAACACGTTTCTTTGATGAGTACACACAATCATGATCAAACTAAAGAAATTCATCCTATCAGTGAGAAAACCCCCCCAAATCTTTTCATGCTAAAAAAAAGAGAATATAATAGCTAAAAGTAACGTAGACTTCTGACGTACATGTCTCGCCATACGAAACGAAAACACATTTTTTTTTGGAGTAAAACTTTCTTTAGCAAAAAGAGAGAGAGACATAAAGAAAAAACACAGTATAGTGGCTATTCGGACAAGCCAGGAGGATAGCTGCCGTGTAAGACTCTCTCTCTCTCCCCTTTCTAGTCGTCTTCTCCGCTTCCAGCGCCGTCTTCTTTTCTATCCCTTTCCCAGACACAAGGATCAGTCAGGCACTTACTAACGGTGGGGCACTTAATTACTCCTGGAAAATCTACCTCGTCCTTTCCGAGGGCTTCCAAAAGAATGATTGGTTCCTTGTCTTGTAAGGGCCGTGTCCCCCTTCTCAGCTGGGAGAAAAAAGGGTTTTTTAGGGGTCGTAATTTTCCAAGCTGGGTGTGCTACGGGACTAGTAGGGGGAAAAATCGATAGAATATTCAGGATAAATTGGTTTTTGGTCAGGGCTTCGAGTTTCTTCTCTCTTTGTCTCCGTCCCTGTCTCTTTCTGTGTCTTGTCTGTCTCTATCTCTGTCTGTTGTGTCTTTCTCTGTCTCTCTCTGTCTCTCTTTCTCCCTCCCTCTCTCTCTGTCTGTCTCTCTCCCTCTGTCTCTGTCTGTCTCTCTCTGTCTGTCTGTCTGTCTGTCTGTCTGTCTGTCTGTCTGTCTGTCTGTCTGTCTGTCTGTCTGTCTGTCTGTCTGTCTTCTTCTTCTCTTCTCTCTCTCTCTCTCTCCTCTCTCTCTCTCTCTCTCTCTCTCTCTCTCTCTCTCTCTCTCTCTCTCTCTCTCTCTCTCTCTCTCTTCTCTCTCTCTCTCTCCCTCTCTTTCTCTCTCTCTCTCTAGCTCTCTCTTTCTGTCTCTCTGTCTCTGTCTCTGTTTCTCCCTCTGTCTGTCTCTTTGTATCTTTTTTTCTCTCTCTGTCTCCGTCTGTCTGTCTGTCTGTCTGTCTCTTGATTTATTTGTATTGTATTTTTTTTTATAAGCCTTTTAACATTGTTAAGAAATACTGTTTGTAGTTGAGGCATCAGTCTCCTGTTTCCAAAAGCTTTGAAAGCAATATGTTTTGGAATGCGGATTTTATTCACACCACCTCTTTATGGGGGGGCCAAGGGCTATAATGAATATATATAAAACTTTCGCAATCTCTCTCTCTGTCTCTCTCTGTCTCTCTCTGTCTCTCTCTGTCTCTCTCTGTCTCTGTCTCTGTCTCTCTCTCTGTCTCTCTCTGTCCTCTCTCTCTCTCTCTCTCTCTCTCTCTCTCTCTCTCTCTCTCTCTCTCTCTCTCTCCTGTTCGCCTTTATTATTTTTTTTTTCCCCTTTGTTTTCCCCCTCCCTCTCTCCCTTATCCGTGTTAGTGTTTTATATTGTTCAGAGTTTGTAGTCAATTGTATTGTTGTGCATTTCTGAGTCAGCCATCCGTTTATCTGTTCCTATGTGGCCGTGGTAGTGGGGTCGAAAGAAGTGTGTGTGTGTGTGTGTGTGTGTGTGTGTGTGTGTGTGTGTGTGTGTGTGTGTGTGTGCGCGCGCTTGCGCGCGCGCGCGCGCTCGCGCGCTTCCATGGGTATTTTAACGATACTTGTAAAGTAGTGTTCCTGCTTTTTTTTTATTGTAAAAAAACTTGTTCAGGTTTTTGCCCCTTTTCCGCTTTTCTTTGATCGTTATCTTCTTCTTCTTCTTCTTCTTCTTCTTCTTCTTCTTCTTCTTCTTCTTCTTCTCTTCTTCTTCTTCTTCTTCTTTTTCTTCTTCTTCTTCTTTCTGCCTTTTTTCTTTCGACCTCCCTTATTTTATCTCTCTCTCCTCCCTCCCGCCCTACCCAACCTCTCTCTGTGTGTCTCTATCTCTCTCTGTCTCTCTGTCTCTGTCTGTCAGTCTCTCTCTTACAGTTTTTCTCCTTTCATGTCCATTTAAACTCCCAATCTACCCCGAAGTGTGCACAGGATTCGCATATGCATTCAGTGGGTTGCATAAGCTTGGAAGCACCAAGCGTGTACGTACCCAAGGCTTTTCCAGCGCATATGGTTATGCGTTGGGTCAAATATCTGCAGAAATAGACCCCTTGGCTGTTGTGATGTGCAAAATTCATGTGTAGACTTCTCGCACACGATGACATCGGTAGGAAACCTGAAGGTACCAAAAAATGTCCATTATTGTATTTTAAAAAATGTTGGGGAAGTGTGTATTTTGCCTCCTGTTGGAGAAGTATATAGAGTATTGTAGACCTCATACTGGGGATGTTGTAACAGGGAAGCACAGTACACATCTCATGACAGGGAAATACTGTAGATGTAATTTTCCTGAAAACACAAGCACACACAGACACAGACACAGACCACACACACGCACGCACACCACACACACACACACACACACACACACACACACACACACACACACACACACACACACACACACACACACACACACATACATACATACATACATACATACATACATACATACATACATACATACATACATACATACATACATACATACATACATACACACACACACATACACACATCCATCCATCCATCCATCCATCCAATACAATACAATACAATACAATACAATACAATACAATACAATACATACATACATACATACATACATACATACATACACACACACACACACACACACACACACACACACACACACACACACACACACACACACACACACACACACACACATACAAAGAGGATGGGGATGGGATGATGGTCATAATGGTTTAACTCTATAGATACCAGGATGTTTAAAGACTAGCTTTCTGTACTGTTCCGTACTGTACTATACTGTTCATTTCTGGTCCAGTTTTTTTTAGTAGGGCAGAAATATAGTGGAGTTCTTCCGAAATCTGAAAAAAAGCCAAATACTAAAATCACGTTTTTGGCCTCATTTATATAAGTGACAGAGGACAGGAAAGTAGGAGAGAAGAAAAGGTTAAAAGATAAGGAGAGAGAGAGAGAGAGAGAGAGAGAGAGAGAGAGAGAGAGAGAGAGAGAGAGAGAGAGAGAGAGAGAGAGAGGGGGGGGGGAGAGAGAGAGAGAGAGAGAGAGAGAGAGAGAGAGAGAGAGAGAGAGAGAGAGAGAATGAATGGATGAGTTTTCTCATCTTTAGAAAAGGTTAGTTCGCTCAGATCCTCCTTATTGTGTGTCCACATAACTTCCACTTTTCGCCGAAATCAGGTGAATTGGTAATGGTCGCTTTTTTCGTCTCAAAAGATTTAATCTTTAAAGACATCCTTTGTCCAAAACAGATATCGTACAACTATGACTATTAATTAGGTAGGGTTTTTTTGTTGTTGTTTTTGTTTGTTTGTTTGTTTGTTTGTTTGTGTGTGTGTGTGTGTGTGTGTGTGTGTGTGTGTGTGTGTGTGTACGTGTGTGTGTACGTACGTGTGTACGTACGTGTGTGTGTTTGTGTGTGTGTGCGTGGTTGCGTGTGTGTGTGTGTGTGTGTGTGTGTGTGTGTGTGTGTGTGTGTGTGTGTGTGTGTGTGTGTGTGTGTGTGTGTGTGTGAGTGATTGCAAAGTCTTATTTTTCAGTTTTTCTGGGAGGTGGCACGGTATGCAGGATGTTTCATATGATTTTGATATGTTAAGTTCGAAAAAAACATACTAACAAAATCATACGTCATCTTGAGCAGCAACAAGCTTAGAGCTCATACGTTACAAATGCGCTTTAGCATATTAGCAAAGGTATACCTTAAGCAGGTACTTCACGACGGAGGCGTCGCCAGGTAACTGGTTTATCCATTCATTGTACTGTAAGAGCCTTTAATGCGCGCATATGTTTTGTCCTGTCCCTGCAACCTACCAAACATCGATACAGAATAGGAGATCTTTAACAGGCATACTTGATCTTACACAAGTATGCTGACACAAATAGTCCGAGAGCCAGTCTATGTAAAAGTACTAGAACCTTGTTTTTCGTCATAAAGTTTTTTTCTTGGTGATTCTGCTTCCTCAGGGTCTCTAGACTTCATATCAGTCGGGGCCAACTTGTATCTTATGGGCATAACTTTTTATGCTGGTTCAAATATACACACCCCTCTCATGCAAGAGTGATGGCTGAGCGACTCGTGGATGAGTCGACCTAGATTCGCGCAGGGGTGCCGACGCTAACAGTGCCTCTCGCAGTGATATTACAGGCTGCGCCGAAAGATGCGCAGCGCGGCCTGCTTCCCCCCTATCTGATATGGACTACGCTTGTTAAGGAATGCGCTGCTAGCAGACGATGCTAGACACACCTGCTATGTGTACTGAAAACAAAGAGTTGAGCGTCAAATACACCATCACGAAAGGTCGCACGATGTGTTAATGGCCTGAAAATGAAAGACGAGTGTTTCTCTCTTCAACACCGGACCCATAAGTACTGAAATAAGTGTAGTTTACTGGTATTAGATCTATTGGAATGCTAATAGAGATCAGTCTGCGATGCCAGTGATCCACCAACACATGCAGCACTTTCACTTTCACTTTATTCTTTTACATCGAGGATAATGGGATAAGCACTCTTGTGCTTTTTTACATCCAGTCCTCGTGTGTATGCAGTTTCGTAAATGTCATCTGTTCCCACCGGCACATGATGGCCTACTCTTACGAAAAGCGGAACAGGATTTAACGTGTGCGCAAGATGTTATGCATGGGTTTTTTTTAGCTGTTTTATAAAACTATGCTCAGTGTTTTGAGAATTCTTGATGATTCATTTGGGTGGAGGGGGGTAGAAAGAGAGAGTAGAGAGAGAGGAGGAGATATTTATGAGGTGGGAGGGGAATGCAAAGCATATTTTGATATTAAAGAAGTCAGCCATTACACCCTACATCTAAACGCTTGTGTATAGATCTTCACGTTTGTGAGGACGTGATGCGATCATTCTGGTTCACACACACACACACACACACACACACACACACACACACACACACACACACACACACACACACACACACACACACACACACACACACACACACTGTCTCACTACTGTGACTCTTAGTACACACACTAATGTGATCTCTATTTCTTATTTTCAGACATGGAGTGTTTTTTTCTGTCAAAGAAAGAACCCACTTCTAATCGAATCTACACGGATAAGTAATTTTCAGGAAGCAAGCCGGCAGCGAGATGATAGACTCAGTCAAAGGCTTCCAGAAGATGCAGAGTTCATACTGTGTCACAAGAACTGTATGAGCACATAAATTATTGTTCCAAAGACCATATTCAGCGTCTGTTAAAAAAGAGAAAGACTGACGAACTCTCTGAAGAAGAACAGAAACGTCTTAGGAGCAGAACTAGTTCTTTTAATTTTCGTGAACATTGTTCCTTTCTGTAGGTACTTAGTTGATTAGTTAGTTAGTTAGTTAGTTAGTTAGTTAGTTAGTTAGTTAGTTAGTTATAGTGCGTGTGTGTGTGTGTGTGTGCGCGCGCGCGCGCGCGCGCGCGTGCAACGATGATGACAATAACGATGATGATAGGCTCAAAAATGGTTTCCTTAGATCTCTCTCTCTCTTCTCTCTCTCTCTTCTCTCTCTCTCTCTCTCTCTCTCTCTCTCTCTCTCTCTCTCTCTCTCTCTCTCTCTCTCCTCTCTCTCTCTCTCTCTCTGTGTGAATGAATCCACCCTTGCCATATGGGCCTTTTTACAAAGCACGCTGACCCAGCTATTGAACTACCTCCAGGAAATCAAAGAAGGGGGTGTTCAGACAGTTTGTCAACACACACAAAGAAGAGCGCCACACACGCATCAAGGATGCTGCTGCTGACAAAGCAAAGATTCAGAGACACTGTCTACCGCATTGACATCCTGGACACCAGCAAACATCCTGACACAGGCCTCATAAACGTGTTTTCTGGCCGCGTCATTGATGACCCAACTGTCAATGTCCATGAGGCAGTAGAGGTAGGTGCTGCAGAACAATGGGCGTTTGAGGGTGGATGGCCTGCCAGTTTCCACCTCAAGCTCACAAAGAAAGTGAAGAACATGGCTGCAGTCATGAAAGTGACTATAAAACATTCTAAAGTGGACACAGCTATTAACATTGAATTCATATATGAACGCGTTCTTGGCATTATGGCGACTTCCAGGGAATCCATTTCTGTTGAGACCTTGTTTTCCCATGAGCTAGCTCTACAACCTACAGCCCTTTTTGACGAGAATGGTGACATGAGGACAACTAGCAAGGTTGCTCTGAAGAACAAAATACAGATTCTGTCTGGTGTTCGCAACCAAGAACCTCCCAGTGTTGTCATCCTAGATGGCTGTGCAATTTTGGGGACAGTACCTTGGCCTGCAGCTCCAGCTAAAGTCTCGGCTTTCATCACAGCTGCAGTTTCCAGCATTTTGCGATGAGTTCATTCAGCACCAGTGTCACATGTGGTCGTCGACAGATACTACAAACTGAGCACAAAGTCATGCTGTCGAACCATCCGTCAGAAGAGGACTAGTCGTGTGAAGAACCTGACCGGAGTCTCCTCTGCCACAGCAAAGTGTCACGCTAAAAGTCACAGCCAACAAGGAACAACTCATACAAATGATCGTACATCGGCTTTGCAGCATGCAGCCTCCACCAGCAACATAATATTATGTTATCATCATTGCGCCAGACCCGAACACTATACACATGGGGTCTGGACTTCAGCAAGCCCCTCTGTATCACGAAGAAGCTGATGTGCTGATGGTGTTTCATGTCATCAACGAATCGTCATTAGGACAGAGGAACATCAGGGTTGTTTCTGATGGCACCGATGTACTCGTCATCTTGGCCCATCATCTCTGCATGAAGACCTAAGGACTGTCCCAGAGTATGACTCTGACTATCGAGTCGTGCACATCCACACATAATGTCATAAGCGTCAACGACGTTACCAGAAAGCATGCAACCATAATGCCTATTCTGCTGGCAGCTCATGCACTGACTGGTTGTGACACAGTTTCTTCCTTTGCTGGAATTGGAAAGATGACAGTCCTCAAGAAGCTTGAAGTATTATCTGAAGAGCTGAAGCTCGGGAAGATGTCTGTACATTTCCAGAAAATCTCTGAGTCATGCCTTAAGTTCACTGATCTGCTCTATGGGGATGAGTCAGGGGCCAATCTGAACACCGTTCGAGCCAACCTTTTCAGGAAGAGGATTGCTGGAAAGAGACACATTCCCCGAAATTGAGTCCCCTTCCTCCAACGATGGCAAGTTTTCAGGCCCACATCAAACGAGCACACTTTCAGGCTGTGCTGTGGCAAGCTGCAGGGGAGCCATCTCCTCCTGAGCTGGATCCTGTTGACTAGGGATGGCAGTTACACCAGTCAACACTCAGCCCAGCCCCTGGACTTGATGATCAACTGCCAACTCCTGATGACGTGCTAGATCTGGTCAGTTGCAGCTGCAAAACTGGATGCAATACAGCACAGTGTACCTGCACCAAACTGTCTGCCATCTGTATGGCCTTTTGCAAATGCAAAGGAACACTTGCTTGCAATAATCCAATGACTGTCGTTGTCCCACCCTATGAGGATACATGAACTGTCTTCAGACGCCCTTTCGCCACTCTTGCTGTGAGAACTACCAGCAGACACTGGAGAGTGTTCCAGTGTTTTCTCCCTATTAAACAATTCAAGTGATTTTAATACTACGGTTTTTCAAGTGTATTGCGGATTAACATATTTCTGAAAACTTGGTGAATACTTTACATAGATGGCGGCCATCTTGATTTCTCTGAAGTAGCCATTTGTGACGCTCCACCACATTAAGAATCGCATTGCACTAGAGGTAAATTTTTAATTATTGACATGAAAAAAACAGACTGAAAATCGAACAATTCTATCAAAAGTTACTACAATTTGAAATGATAGACTGCAGGAAATGTCAAAATGAGAAATGGACAATTTTAGCATCCTAATAGGTGGTCAGATTGAGGGGTTCGCTATTTTCAAAGCACGTTTAAAGACAAAAGGAAACAGAATTATGCCTTGATATTTTACTACAAGGTAGAATAAGTGCTATAGTTTTATAATAAATCAAAATCTCAAAATCGACCACCTCACCCCCTCCTGCCTTTAATGGCTCCTAGCGGAAAAATGGATTATGTGCTAAGCGACTCATTTTGTGGTGGAGTGTCACATTTTATTCCAATATTTGATATGTATTTCATCAAGTGTGATTACTTTTTCTTCCATTGCATGGTATTTAGCCAAGTTTGTAGATTTTGTATGTCTTTAAATGCATGATACCCCTCACAACATCTTTCACTCTAATTCTACGGCGGCCATCTTGGATTTTCACTTCCAGACAAAAATGCCCAAAGTTTAGCGTCTGGCCCCCATCAGATTTGAAATCAGCAATGAAAACTCAGTTAGAATCACCAAAGAAAAAAACTTTATGACGCAAAACAAGCTTTTCCATCTGGCGCTCGGACTAAAAGGGTAGTAAGGCACCAGCAGTGTTGTGTATATAGGTTGGCCCGGAAAATTTTGTTTACAAAATCTTTTTTATCTGCTTGTAAAACAGCACCGAGATCCAAACTTTCGGTCCGTGACTTTCGAACCACTCAGATTGAAAAAAAAACGATTATGTCCACTGGGCTGTGGGTGATGTGTGTCATGGCAGATAATTAGGTGACTCGGTCTTTGGGCTACAGAATAGTGTTCCCTGCCTTTGTCCCTTCCTAACGGAATCAGCTCTACACTGAACTGACCTACATCACCCACTGTGCCTCTGAGACAGACAGAGGAGGCCTGTTAGCGAGAGGACATTCATCACAGACTCCAACTCTTCCTGCCCCCGGAGACCTGATTGACAGGAGAAGCAGACAGAGCGTTTTCTGTAGGCGTTAGGTGGCTGCCTGCCTGCCTGCCTGCCTGCCCCCTGATTGGAAAGACGCTGGCCGGCAAATCGGTCAGTCCGCTGACCCTTCCTTCGTGTGACCGACCGAGAGGAGAGGACAACCAACTCTTGTGTTCTGTCTGTCTGTCATCTCCTGCATGCACCCCGATGGGAGAGGCAGACACATGTAGGCTGAGTACTAGCGAAGTGATGTCGTTTATTGTGCGCTTTGTGAAGGGTAGAGAGAGGCAGGGTGTGGATAGGGATTACTGCAGGACACTGAATGATAGAAGTTTGTGGATATTTCATATTCAGATATTTTGTCTTTTATAGTTGGACAAAATAAAAAAGGATTACTTTCAAAATAAGGCTTTGTCCTCAGAAGCGGAACTATTTGTTTGAGACAGAAGAGTAGACGTATTAGGCTGTCGTGTAGATATATGGAAAAGGACAGTGCCTTCAGAACTCAATGAAAATATGCCAGAGCTGTGTATTTGATTAAATATTCGAGCAGAGAAAATGTACGTCACGCAGTATTCAGATATAGAAATCTCAGCTCACAGAAAAGAACCACTATCAACCAGAGTCATTGAATTTGTATAGATGCTAGAACAATACCTGCAGCAGCAGCAAAAAAGAAAAAAAAAAGATGCTAACTGTTTATCACTCCTGTTATTCTTCGCTATTTCTGTCGGGTGCAGTGATACTATCGGAGGCTCAAAATAGCAGCCAATGGGGAGGCACGACAGAAGCATTTTAGCTGAAATAACAAGAGTTTAAATTGAATGCTGGTAACCATTTCCTAGCCTGTTGCTTGCCTACATGTCATTGAACAAACGGGATCGGCAGTGACGAAACGGAAAGAGCCAGAAGAGACCGAAAAACAGAGAGAAGGAAAGGAAGGAGCCTGACAAACACACACAGCACAAAAAACCATGGTGTATGTCCTCCGTCACTGCCTAAAAACTCCGGGTTCGTTGCTCTGAGCCAACGACCTCGCAGAGCTAGAGAGAGAGAGAGAGAAAAAAAAAAAGGAGGAAGAAGACTTGAGTAGGCAAAAAACCAATCATGGAGACGATCGATGAGAAAAAGCACGAGCAAGGAGAACGGAACGAGAGGAGGGAGTGAGGGAGGGAGGGAGGGAGGAGAAGGAATGACCTTGACTCCCTCACCAGTGAGGAGGAAGGAGGAGGAGGAAGAGGAGAAAGAGGAGGAGGAGGACAGGAAATCTTGAGTCTGCGAGAAAAAGAGGAAGAGGGAGGGAGGCAAACCGTCTGGTAAGCTGGAAAGGACACCAATGGCGGACTCCACCTCCATCAGCACGAGCGAGCAGGCATCCGAGCGAGGGTAGAAGAGAACCAAGAGCAAGAGAGAGCGAGAGAGAGAGAGAGGATCGATCGGAGCAAGCAGGCGACAGAGCGAGCGAGGACAGACAGCAAGAGCGGGGGAGAGAGAGAGGAGAGGGCGGGCTGCGACGTCTTGACGCCGTCATGTCGTGTGCGCTGTTCTCCATGTGTGGCATGAGGAGATCCAAGTCTGTGGGCCCCGGCCTCTGCTTGTGGGGTAAGTAAGTGGCTTGCTTCTTCATTCACACACAGAGAGAAAGAGGATTTGTGGATTTTGCTCTCAAGGGTACATACATACATACTTCCAACCACCCTGAGAAGAGAGGAACCGACGGATCTACCTAGCTGCAAGCAGGCAGGTTGGTGGCATTGATCAATACCCCCCCCCCCACCCCCCACTACTCCACCCCTTCGCCCACCCCACCCCTTATCATCATTATCATCATCGCCATTGGGAACTTTTGCAGCTTCCGCCCGGCTTCTCATTGTTGTGTGTGTGTGAGAGAGTGTGTGCTTGCCAGGCTATGGCCGATGCTAGTAGTAGAACCAGATGTCTGAGAGACGGAGCGCGATATTGTTCATAATGACGGCCTAAGTCTGAGCAGCTGGTGGGTAGTAGTAGGGCGACGGTTGGGGAGGCGGGGGTGGAGAAAGGAAATGGTGGTCTTGTGTTCCGTTTTCACCCGTGAGATGACGGTAAGTTGGTGTGTACGTACATGTATACATGCGTGTATGCATAGCCAGCTTTGCAGAAGAACCCGATGACCCTTTCCCTCATTCTCTTTGCTGGTATTTAATTCACGTTCTGCATCATATTTATATTTATTTTGTCTTGACTCCCTTAGTGTAATTTTTTGTTTCTTGTTATGCACACGCGCGCATCGATTTTTTGTTATTGTTGTTTTGTTTTGTTTTGGTTGGTGCCTTACTAGGTCATGGATGTGGATGCAGCAAATGTTCGTGAGGTCACGCGGCTGGGAGGTGAGGGTGGTGGTGGTTAGGAAGGGTGGGGAGGGTGGGGGGAGGTGTTGGGGGAGGGGAGGAAGGGACCGGCGGCGTCGTATGGCAGTGCGAGTACAGCGGAGGAATTTGTTGGGTATTGATTTGGTGCTGCTCTGTAGGGAGTGACAGAAGGTTTAAGAGGAGAGAGAGAGAGGGGGGGGAGGAG
>CM060329.1:54985743-55028243 GCA_030674155.1 Stramonita haemastoma
TAACTGAGGAGTTAGAAAATGCCATTAAATTAAGAAATCAACTATCAGTCACAGGAACCAGGGAAGAATATAAAGAACAGCGAAATATAGTAAACAATATGAAACGCTTAAGTAAAAAAAAGTACTTCCAACAGCTCGTATACTCTAAGTCAGACAATAAATCTGTTTGGAAAGCAATTAACTATTTGACAAATAAAAAGGTAACATCTCAAAGTTCATCGCTCAAAGATATTTCCGTTGACGATATTAATGCCCATTTCTGCAATATTTCCTCTTCTATAGTACCAATAGACAGATCACATCTTAACAAGCTAGAAACATTAAAACATTACTGCAGATCTAAAAACATTTTATCAAATTTAGATATCCCTCTTATGTGTATTAATGATGTTTGCAATTCCCTTACTCATTTGAAACAGACAAATACGAAAGGTCTTGATGGCATTGATAGTAAAATTCTAAAAATAGCTGCCCCCGTTATTGCAGAATCTCTTACATACATTTATAATTTATGCATTTCTGCTAACACCATTCCTAAAGCTTTTAAAACTGCCAAAGTTATACCTATCTTTAAATCTGGTGACCGTTCAGATCCCTCCAATTATAGACCAATCTCTATTCTATCCATATTATCAAAACCTTTAGAGAATCACATCAATAAACATATTCTCCACCACTTAAACCGATATAATTTGTTCCATCCTAATCAATCTGGTTTCAGAACTAACCATTCCTGTCAAACTGCTTTAACAAGCTTAGTTGATCAATGGCTTACTAATATCAATAATAACAAAATCACTGGAGTTATTATAGTAGACTTTGCTAAGGCGTTCGATGTGATTGACCACACTCTGTTACTAAAAAAACTTAAAATCTATGGTCTGTCAGATAGTACTGTCAAACTCATGTTATCATTTCTTTCTGAAAGAAAACAAGTCGTTTCTGATAAAGGTAAGACATCGACAGTACTATCCAATAACTATGGCGTCCCCCAGGGATCTGTTTTAGGACCTATTCTTTTTTCTATATATATAAATGACTTACCCTTATCTCTAAACACACAGTGCGAGTTATTTGCAGATGATACAACTATCCATACCAATCATTCTCAATTGAATGAAGTTACATCTGCTCTGCAAGAAAGTATTCACCGCCTGCTTCGATGGTCAGAGTTAAATCACATGAGTCTTCATCCCAAAAAAACTAAGTACTTAATTATAACAACTCGACAAAAGCGACAAAATCTTCCAAACTATTCTACGGCTATCTATATTAATAACAACAAAATTGATGAAGTAGACCATCATAAAATTCTCGGAATTACAATTGACAATAACCTTTCTTGGATGTACCATATCTCTGCATTATGCAAAAAAGTATCAAAATGTGTACACCAGTTATCTAAAATAAAGCATTTCTTAGACCTAAACGCTAGGAAAATGTTTTTCAATGCATATATTATATCCCATATGAGTTATGCTTCAACGATTTGGGATTCGGCTAGCGCAAATGTTCTCAAGCCATTGTTCAGTGTGCATAGACGAGCTTTAAAACTTGTTCTTTTAAAATCTTCATCATTAACCATTTCTGACTATAAAGCACTTGACATTCTTCCATTAAAATCCAAGCTTAAGCATAATAAGGCAGTGTTTATGTATAAAATCATGTCTGGTTTAGCTCCCCCCTTACTTCAAAACAGATTCACGATCAATGTCAATTGTCATGCCAATAAGATAATGGTGCCACTTCCAAGAATTGACTTATTTAAATCCACTCTCACATACTCTGGTGGAACACTGTGGAATGAGATATCAACCCTCAACCTTCACAAAGCTTGCAGTGTTTCTGTTTTTAAAAAAATCTATCACGTACATCTTATGGACAATATATCACTATTTTGATGAAATGGATTTTATTTCGTAACACCATTGATAACTAATTCCATGTAATTTCAATCATGTGTAAGTATTATGTCAACTCTTGACCACCACCCCCCAATACTTTTGTCCCCTCTTATTCTTGCCTCCTTCTCTTTCTCTCCCCCCACCCTCCCCGCTCTACACCCCTCTCGCTCCAGGGTTGTCTTTTGTCTCTCTCTGTCTTCCTGCCTATCTCTCTGTCTGTTCTACTGGCTCCCTGTCTGTTTTTTTTTTCTTTTTTTTTTTTCTGTTGTCTGTCTGTCTGTCTGTCTGTCTGTCTGTCTGTCTGTCTGTCTGTCTGTCTGTCTGTCTGTCTGTCTGCTCTCTCTCTCTCTCTCTCTCTCTCTCTCTCTCTCTCTCCTCTCTCTCCTCTCTCTCTCTTCTCTCTCTCTCTCCTCTCTCTCTCTCTCTCTCTCCTCTCCCCTCTCTCCCTCCCATTCTTCTTTCCCCCTTCCCCACCCCTTCTCTCTTTCCCCCACCATTATGTCTGTCTCTTGTGTAAAGCGTTTCTATTTCACTGAACTGTCTAGGTGCACATTGTATCTCAGATTCATGAAGCCTTTGCATAATCTTGTGTATGTTATGATTTTGCTCACTTAACATAAGTAGGTACTAACTTGCATAATTGTAGTTCTTATTGTTTCCCTGATCCTTCTTTTTCTCTCCTTCCACCTCCTCTTGCTCCTCCTCTCTCTCTTTCCTTCTATTCTGTTTTTCTCTTTTCTTTGTCCATTTCTTCTTACCCTCTTCAGGAGCTGAAAAAGATAATAACAGCCCGCACCTTATTCCTCTCACTCACTCCCTCTCTCTCTTTTTAAATGTTATAGCTTTATACTCATTATGCTCAAATCATACGATTGGTTGATTTATTCACAAATTTTGATTTTCATAGCTTTACAATTGAATTACGCGTTTGGATTGATTGGTTGATTAATTCACTTTTTTATTTTATTTATTTTTTTATTATAATTTTTTTTTTATGAGGGCTGGATGAAAACAAGCCACCATTGTGCTTAATCTTTTCCCTCAATAAAAATGTTCATTCATTCATTCATTCATTCTCTCTCTCTCTCTCTCTCTCTCTCTCTCTCTGGATTATACTCAGTTAAATATTCTCCCCCTACAACAAAGACTAAAATATAACATAGACATATTGATGTTTAAGATAATGGCAGGAGCTGTCCCCACGTCACTAAGAGATAAGTTCCCAATGAATCATTCCAGAAATACTGAAAAGCCAAGTGTCCCAATCCCAAGAATAGACTTGTTTAAAACTAGTTTACTATACTCAGGCCCTGTGCTGTGGAACTCCCTTCCCGATTCAATTAAAGAGCACCAATCATTGACTACCTTCAAAAATCACCTTCTAATCCACTTGATGCACCAAAAATAATAAACCAATTATATCCCCTCTCCTTCTCCCCCTTCTCTTTCTCCCTCCCTCTGTTGTGTGTGTGTGTGTGTGTGTGTGTGTGTGTGTGTGTGTGTGTGTGTGTGTGTGTGTGTGTGTGTGTGTGTGTGTGTGTTTGTGTGTGTGTTTTTCAAATCAAAATCATCATTGATTCTTACTTCATATTCTTGTTTCAGAATGAGTGCCTTTTTGTAACATTACCTCAATATTGTATCTCTGTCTTATTCCTTACCTGTTGTTGTTGTTCTTTCTCCCCTTTTATCAAAATCTTATGTTTTATGGGACTTATTTTGATGATATATGGTGGTGGATTGATGTTTTCAGTCATTTAAACTCATCATATTCTCATGTTTGCTCTTTAATTATTGCGCTTTTTTTGGTTTTGTTTTGTTTTTGTTTGCTTTGTTTTTGTTTGTTTTCCTTTATTCAAATCAAAATTATCATTGTATCTTACTTCTTATTTTCGTTTCTGAATGAGTGACTTTTTATAACATTATATTAATATTGTATCTCTGTGTTATTTCTTGCCTGTTGTTTGATACTTGGTATGGTTCCTTACTTTTGGTATTTGGATCATTATAAATGTTGTTGTGTAGTTGTGTGCTATTATTTTTATTTTTTCTTATCTTAATGTTATCCCTGAAAAGGGCGGGGACTGGATGTAAAAAAGCACACGAGTGCTTATCTATTATCCTCGAATAAAAGAATTTTGCCTTGCCTTGCCTTGCCTTGCCTTGCCTTCTCTCCCCTCTCTCTCTCTCTCTCTCTCTCTCTCTCTCTCTCTCTCTCTCCTCTCTCTCTCTCTCTCTCTCTCTCTCTCTCTCTCTCTCTCTCTCCTCTCTCTCTCTCTCTCTCTCTCTCTCTCTCCTCCCCTTCCCCCCACCCCCCTCCCTCCCCCCTCTCCCTCCCCCCACCTCTCTCTCTCTCTCCAGAGGATTTATACCAAGTCCAGAGGGGACACTCCACCCCACTGTGTAATGATAAAAACAAAGAAGGAAGGAGGAAGGAGCGTTATTTACGTCTATTGATCTTTCCGGCCCTACACTACTCTCTTTTTTTTTCTTCTTCTTCTTCCCTGCCATCAGCTCTGGGGTCGAAGCATCGTTCCTTGGGTGTCTGAAAATAGACAAGTGGACCTCTGTTCAGTGTCTGTCTGTCTGCCTGTCTGTGCATAAATTTCTGTCTTTTTTTTGTGGGTCTGTCTTTGTGCCTGTCGTCACCCCCCTCTCACTTCTTTCGTCTTTGTCTGTGTGTCTATTTATTTATTTTATTTTTTATTTTATTTTATTTTTATTTATTCTTTTATTTTGAGGAAAATGAAATAAGCAATCATATGCTTTTTTTACATCCAGTCCCCGTGTGTACGCAGTCTCTGTCTCTGTGTGTGCCTCTTGTCTGTCTGTCTGTCTGTCTGTCTCTTTGTCTCTTTTTGTCTGTCTCTGTCTGTCTCTGTCTGTCTGTCTCTGTCCGTCTGTTTGTCTGTCTCTGTGTCTCTGTCTCTTTCTCTCTCTCTTTCTGTCTCTGTCTGTCTGTCTGTCTGTTTGTCTGTCTGTCTGTCTGTCTGTCTGTCTGTCTGTCTGTCTGTCTGTCTGTCTGTCTCTCTCTCTCTCTCTCTCTCTCTCTCTCTCCTCTCCTCTCTCTCTCTCTCTCTCTCTCTCTCTCTCTCTCTCTCTCTCTCTCTCTCTCTCTCTCTCTCTTGTCTGTGCGTGCGCGTTTGCTCTTGTGCGCACAGACTGATGCACTATTTCCTTTTATTTGAGGAGCAGTCTTAAATTAGCCAAAAATGAAGTTCGTACACTGTTTCAAATTTACATGAAAACTGTAAAACTTTTTGAGAAAGTATGGAGTGATTTTTTTTTGCTTTGTTTCTTTTTTGTTTAGTTTTTGTTGTTGTTTATTTGCTTGTTTGTTATTGTTTGTTGGTTTGTTGTTTTTTGGCTGTTTGTTTGTTTGTTGGTATTTTTTTTTGGGGGGGGGGGGGTCTGTTGTTGTTTACCAGTGGAGCTATAGAGATAACCAGCATTGCTAAAGATTCATATTTTTCGTTCCTCGGCTAGAACTTCGAGGTTCACCAATGGTGAGATTTTGCGCCACACGACCGTTTTTAATCCACCATTAAGGTAAGCACATTCAGACTTCGGGAGTGGCTAAATATAGACACAACATGGCATAATACCTGTCTCCTAAAGACCTTAACTGTTTTCCACAGTTAAGGAGACAATCTGAGTCGTCTAGGAGAGGCTTGGCACAGTCGACTAAAGAAGGTAGTTTACTTACTCGTCGTTAACCTTTCTCACTTTTCTGTATAAATACAAAGGTCTTTGGGGGATGGGTGCTAATGCTCTTTTGGGTGTCTGTAACTAACGCTCTCTTTCTCCTGCAATTTTTGGGTCTGTCTGTCTTTGTGTGTGTCTGTGTCTAGACTTTTTGTCTGTGTATGTATGTATACGTATGTATGTATGTATGGATGCATGCATGCATGCATGCATGCATGCATGCATGCATGGACGGACGGACGGACGGATGAATGTATGTATGTATGTATGTATGTATGTATGTATGTATGTATGTATGTATGTATGTATGTATGTATGTATGTCTCTGTCTCTGTCTGTCTGTCTCTCTTGTCTCTTCTCTCTCTCTCTCTTATCTTTGTCTCGTCTCTCTGTACCCCTGTCTCTGTCTGCCTGTATGTCTGTATGCCAAGTCTCTCTCTCTCTCTCCTCTCTCTCTCTCTCTCTCTCTCTCTTCTCTCTCCTCTCCTCTCTCTCCCTCTCTCTCTCTCTCTCTCTCTCTCTCTCTCCTCTCCCCCCCCCCCTACCCCCGACCCAACCCAACCCAACCCAACCCAACCCAACCCAACCCAACCCAACCCCCCCCCCCCCCTCACACACACTTACACAACACTTTACACACACACTTTACACACAGACACAGACACAGACACACACACACACACACACACACACACACACACACACACACAACACACACACACACACACACACACACACACACACACACACACTTTACAACACACGCCGATCTTATTCTAACTGGACAACAAACAGTAGGCCAACCCACCTCTCTCTCTCTCATGACAAGACCAGACCAGACCAGCCTCGCCAAGGTAAGACAGACGAAGGAAGACGCTAGCCTAGCCCAGCGCACCGTACAGTACAGTACAGCTTCTTTCTCCTCATCATCATTATTCAGCCGATGGCTCTTTCAGTCAATACCTGTTCCTAGTCGTTGATGCTCATGCAGCAATCTTCTATCTATAGTGCTGCGTCTTCGTTCATTCTGCAGCTCTGTAGACTTCACCTCAAGTTGTTGAAGTTGTTGTGACTTTGGGGAAAGATTTTGACGGAGGTGATGTGCGCTGTTTGCTGTACTGCTGTGTCTTGATTTGTTCTATTGCTGTGTATACTTCGAGTTGTTCAGTCTTGAGACTTAAAGATTTTGACAAAGATGATGCGGGCTGTTTGCTGCTGTTCTCTGTATCTCTGTGTCTTGATTCATTCTGCTGCTGTGTAGGCTTCACTTCGAGTTGTTAAGTCTCGGGATTTTTAAGGAGACAGATTTTGACGAAAGTGATGTGCGCTGTTTGCTGCGGTTCTTTGCACTGCTGTGTTTTGATTCATTCTTCTGCTGTGTAGGCTTCACTTCAAGTTGTTGAAGTCTTGTGACTTTGGAAGAGACAGATTTTGACGAAGGTGATGCGCTGTTTGTTGTGGTTTGCACAGCCTGAACTATCTACCTCTGCTCATCATCGTCAGACGGTGGACAGCCTTGCAGTGGGGGAAGTGAAGGAGTAGGATTTCCGCATGGAAGGTGGTGAAAAGTAGATTATATTTTTGGTGTTGTTTTGTTGTTGTTTTTTGTTGTTGTTGTTGTTTTTATCTAGCTTTTGTTGGTGAAGATTACTTTGGTTTTCGTTTGATGTCTTCTTGAATCGTGAGTAATTAAAAAAAAAAAATCTTTGCCAAGTTTTGTACCTTGTGTTGACGTCTTTTGTTTTGGTGTTTTGTTGACTTTGCTTTGTTGGTTAAGATTACTGTGCGGTTTGTTTTCGTTTGATGTCTTCTTGAAGAATCGTATTTAGTTTTAATCTTTGCAAAGTTTTGTACCCGGTACTTTCGTCTCTTTGTTTTTGGTGTTGTCGTCTTTGTTTTTGTTGTGTTTTATACAGGCACAAGAACAAAAATCTCCCATCACACCACGTTATGAATACAGGACATGCGCAACATCTTTACTTAACAGTGTAGAAGTTTTAAGTTTTCAATAGTTGCAGTGATTGAAACTTTGCATACACCCTACACCCCAACGACCGCGTGACTGATGCGTCACCTGCCTACGGTGTGCTAGTCAAACCTCTGTGAATGCTGGGTATTTTCTTGTCGTCGTTACCTACCGGCCATAAACTGCCCTAGTCTTCTGCGAAATATTTTAGGCTTTTAACGTGTACACGAGCTGTTATTTGCGCGTTCACTTACAGAATCACAGAGGAAAGTATTCATTACTTCATACAGTAAATGCAGGGAGTAGTGTGCACAATACTTCTTTTAGAACCATCCCCAGTATTCTAGATCTTGCGATTTATGTTTTGGCTCTTAAGTGGTTTATTTGATTTCAGAACTTAAGAATCATCCCTAATAATTTTCTAGATCATGCGATTTATACTTTGGCTGTTCGGGGTTTAGTTGTAGAACTTTAGAATCATCCACAATATTCTGGTTGTGATTTATGCTTTTGCCCTTCAGCGTTTTATTTAAATTTAGACCTTTAGAATATCTCCAATATTTTAGTTGTGATTTATACTTGTGCTTTTTAGCGTTTTATTTGAGCTTTTTAGAATATCTCCAATAATCTAATTGCGATTTATATTTTCCTCTTCAGCGTTCAGAAGCATCCTCAATATTCTAGTTGTGATTATACTTTTGCTTTTAAGCTTTTTTTCCCACTTTTTTTCTTTTGTTTTCTTTTTTCTTTTGAGTTATTCAGAATCATCTCCAACATTCTAGATCTTGAGATTTATACTTTGGCTTTTCTGCGCTGTTGAGTTTTTAAGAGCTGGCGGGTTTTGGAGGTCTTCAGTGTCACTGTTTTTTTTCTTTAGTTTGTTTGCTTGGTTTTTCCTCTTACGCTCTATGGATAAGGAATCTGGTTTTGGTTTCATCTCATTTTGTGTATAATGGGTATGGGTTTTCCCACAACGCGGTAGCCGTCCTGAGCTGACCTTTATGGTGACCAGGGCGTCGACACAAGCAAGCAAAAACAGTCAAGTTGGTTTTATACCCCCGTTTTAGTCTGTATATATAGTTCACAGTTTTAATTTTAGTTTTAAAAAATTGACGAGGTGACAAGCCTGATATGGCCTGTGTGGTCAGCGGGCTATAAACAACATGGTTGGATTGGATTGACGCTCCGTGGAGTTTTGCATGGTTGATCTTTTCGATGGCTAAAAACAGGCTGACTTCTCATCCGTTCATTCATTCATTCTGGGCAGATCAATATCTCCACCGCCCCAGCTATGCGAGATTGAGGGTGGGGTGGGTGGGTGGATGAATTTATGTCACGTCTCAGGAGCTTGACATCAAGAAATGGGATTCTTCCATGCCTCCATTCATCCCTCCCACCCTGCTTTTGCTGAAGCTAGCAAGCCTTGAGCGGAGCAATCGATGTCACGATGGTGGGGAGTCTGCAAATAGATTGTTGCTGCTTCGTTTGTTGTTTGTGTTTTTTTTTCTTCTCTGTCTCGCTTTTTTGTCTGTCTTTGTGTCTGTCTCAGTGTCTATCTGTCTGCTTTCTTTGCCTGTCTTTCGGTATAGTGTACCTGCCTGTTTTGTTCGTGTGTGTATTTGTGTGTGAATTTGTGTAATGTCTCTCTGTCTCTCTGTCTTTTTCCCTCTCTCAAACGCACTCACGCACGCACCACCACACATGCACGCACGCACGCACACACACACAAACACAAACACAAATACCCTTCTCTGTCTAGACTAAGTCTTGTCTGAAAGGATGAGGGTGGGGTGAATTCTTTCTCTCACTTTTTTTTTGCTTGAGGACAAGATGTGAATAATAGGTGTTGTATTTGATATTTCCCCTACAAAAACAACAACAAACAAAACCAAAACTGAACAAACAAATAAACCTCTCTCTGTGTCTCTGTCTCAGCCTCTCTCTGCGTATCGCTCTGTCTCTCTTTGTTTTTGTCTCTTGTCTATGTCTGTATGTTAGTCTGTCAGTCTGTCCGTCTGTCTGTCCGTCTCTCTCTCTCTCTCTCTCTCCTCTCTCTCTCCTCCTCTCTCTCTCTCTCTCTCTCTCTCCTCTCTCTCTCTCTCTCTCTCTCTCTCTCTCTCTCTCCCTCCCCCTCTCCTCTCTCTCCCCTCCCTCCCCTCCCCACCCTTTCTTGCCTCCTCCCTCCCTCCTCCACTCCCTCCCTCCCTCCCTCCCTCCCTCTCTCCCTCCCCTCTCTTGTGATCATCACGAGGGCAGAACATCCTAGGATACTGCCCTACCGCAGGCAGCTAGCTTCATAGATCAATGTATCTTTTCTGGCAGCTAATAGGTTAAATTTGCTGCAGCTTGCCTCAAGACTATGTGTGTGTGTGTTTTATGGCCAGGAGAGAGATAGACCAGCAGGGAAGTTGATATTTATGTATCTTTTGCCGCTTTCGTGACTTTTGTTGCAAAGCTGTGCAGATTCATGCATTCGTTTCTTCTTTGTTCTTTTGTTCGTCCGTCTGCTGGTTGGTTGTTGGTTCGTTCGTTAGTTCGTTTGTTCGTTTATTTATTCACTCGTATATTCGTTCACTCAGTTGATTCATATGTTCATTTATTTATGTTTATAAGCCAGCCAAAGGGTGTAGGTGATATTAAAAACAATCCAATACCCCCTAAAAAAAACAAAAAAAAAAAAAAAGAAAAAGAAAAAAGAAGAAACAGCTCTCTTCAAAATCAAACGAACAAAACATACCTAACCTGTGTGGGGGTATGTCTGCATGCATACACTGCGCGCGCGCGTGTGTGTGTGTAAATGTGTGCGTGTGTATGTTTCAATGAATTTGATCCCTGATACTGAACCGAAGAATTCAAAGAAGAAGTAAGCAAGCTAATTAGCAAGCCAGCGAGCAAAATAACATAACCTAACCAGCCAGCAGTTAGTCAGTGACTGAATACAATGGGCCACCCCAACCCGTGACGCTTATAGAACAGATCACGAGGAAACCAAATCTAGCAAAATGTCATGGTCATTCTCATCTGGTATGAGTTCCAACATGGAGTCAGCTCAATCCAGACGAAATGACAGATTGAAGCAAGCTAAGCAAATATTTAATGAACGAACGAGGAAACGAACTCTCCCCCTCCACCTCCCCTTAAATTAAGATGGCTTAAAGACTACGCGATGATGATGAGATGATGATGATGATGATGATGATGAATGGTGGTGTGAGTGTTGTGTTTGTTGTCGGAGTGCGTGTGGTGTATGTGTGTGTTTGCGTGTATGTGTGGTGTGTGTGTGTGTGTGTGTGTGTGTGTGTTGTGTGTGTGTGTGTGGTTGAGAGAGAGAGAGAGAGAGAGAGAGAGAGAGAGAGAGAGAGAGAGAGAGAGAGAGAGAGAGAGAGAGAGACGAACACGAGGCTCTGCAAGAGTTTTGCCCTTGATGGTAGAATTAGGTTTATTTTTGCTCAAAATGTTACCTTGTTATTTTGAGAAGAAAACGAAGATGGCGGTGGTAGCGAGAAGGGGCATTGCAATATTGGAAGGAAAAGTTAAGAAATAGGGGAGAGAGAGTTGCAGTAGAAAAACAGAACATGTTCAAATCAAATTAGAATAGAAGAAAAACACGCAATGTGAAAAAATAAAACCCTAGTTCTGAAAGGGAACAGGAAATTAATGTTTTGTTAGGAAAGAAGCTAAAGAAAATCAGGAGAAAAGTAACTTGGGAAAAAAAACCCAAAACAAACTTAATGTAGTTACAAAGCAAAAGTTTTGTGGGTTTTTTTTCGTTATTTCTGTGATTATTGCCTCCCTTGTCAGGCCAAATCACGTGACTGTCGACTTAAAATTTAATCAATAACTGCTGCCCTTTAAAAAATTATAAAAAAACACCCATAAAAAACTTAAAACTCGACAGTGCTTCGCCTACACATTCACACATCGATTCAATATTGAGAAGGCAAGATATTTGTGACTTGGCCAAGAAAAGGACAAGAGAGAGACTTGTGTTTTAGTGCCCTGCTATTATGTGTGCGGTTCAAAGAATAATATTGGGAGTTGGAACTGGGTGATGTGAGGGGTCTAAACAGCAGGCCTGTCTCCCTGAAATGGAAGGCTTTGTTCGTCTGCTTCTCTGCTAACAGCCCACGCTAAATGTCACCCATCGTTCGGGGAACAGTTGAACACGTTAGAACAACTGTCAAACACGACACACACACACACACCACACACATTCACGTAGGAGTCAACGAGCGATGGTTATTTTAGACTCTGTTGTTGTCTTGTCTGTTGGTTTCGTATGTTGTGTGTGTGGTTGTGTGTGTGGTTTGTGTGTGTGTGTCACTGTGTGTGGTACGTGTGTGTGTGTGTGTGTGTGTGTGTGTGTGTGTGTGTGAGAGAGAGAGAGAGAGAGAGAGAGAGAGAGAGAGGAGAGAGAGAGAGAGAGAGAGAGAGAGAGAAGAGAGAGAGAGAGAGTGTTGTGTGTGTGGTGAGAGAGAGAAGAGAGAGAGAGAGAGGTGATGAGAGTAGTGAAGAGGAGAGAGAGGACTTTGTGTGTGTTCGTGTGTGTGTGTGTGTGTGTGTGTGTGTGTCGTGTGTGTGTGTGTGTGTGTGTTGTGTGTGTGTGTGTGTGAGAGAGAGAGAGAGAGAGAGAGAGAGAGAGAGAGAGAGAGAGAGAGAGAGAGAGAGACTGTATGTGTGTGTGTTGGTCAGTAGTATGTGTGTGTTTGTGTATATGTGCGTGCGTGCGTGTAGGTGGTGTGTGTGTTGTCTGGTGTGTGTGTGTGTTGTGCTGTTCGTCAGTTCCATCCATCTCTCCATCCATTCGTTCCTTCGGCCAC
The DNA here is from genome assembly GCA_030674155.1 of Stramonita haemastoma. NCBI lineage: Eukaryota > Metazoa > Mollusca > Gastropoda > Neogastropoda > Muricidae > Stramonita > Stramonita haemastoma. The sequence continues at coordinate 54,998,136 of CM060329.1, forward strand.
TTTCTTTTTTTTTCCGCTTGCTTGTTAGTATTTTTCTCTGTCTTTTTTCCCTGGTCCGTTTTTCTTGTGTCTGATTTTTATTGACATGCTGCTGGTTTTTGGCATGGGAAGAACAAGCCTTCTGTCGATCGTGCATATTAGCTGATAATGATGGTAACAACAGTGACATCATCGTCATCATCATCATCATCTCATCGATATATGATCATACATCATCATCATCTTTTTTTTTTTTTTTTTTTTTTTTTTACAGTGCATACCATCTCTGATCGTAAAAGAATCTGTTACCACGCACGCACGCACGTACGCACGCACGCACACACGCACGCAGCACCACACAGCACCACACACACACACACACACACACACACACACACACACACACACACACACACACACACACACACACACACGTGCGCGCGCGCTCGTGGCATAGTTATATTCCCCCCATAAAGATACATTCTATAATCAGATAAGCACAAAAGAAGGGGGGGGGGGGGGGGGGGGGGGAAGAGTGGAAGAGGCGCAATAGGAATATGATGGTTGAAGGTCATGGTCCTGCCAAATCATTTCTATGCCACAGAGAGAGAGAGAGGAGAGAGAGAGAGAGAGAGAGAGAGGGAGGGGGGGGGGGGGGGGGGGGGGGGCAGAGAGAGAGAGAGAGAGAGAGGGGGGGGGCAGAGAGGAGGAGAGAGAGAAGAGGAGAGAGAGAGAAGAGAGGATGGGTGGAATATCTACAGATAATATAAGGCCTTCAAACCGCTTGGGAATTTCCAAGCCGTCAGTTTTTGTCCTCGTCTTCCCGTGCGTTTGATTGAGTTACTGTGACACGTTCTTCTGCTCGGAGAGGCTTTTGCCCACGTATCGACGTGAACTTTGGGAAACCGGTATTGATGCCGTTAAATGCTGCTGCTGCTACTACTGCTTACTGCTTGCTGCTTCTTGCTGCTTGCTGTTTCTGCTTACTGCTGTTTCTGCTGCTTGCTTGCTGTTTTGCTTGGTGCCAAGCCATTCATACTCGGAGCCGGTTTCTGCGACAAGGTTTTTTTTTTTAATTTTTTTTTTAGGTTGCTGGCACGGAGAGGTATTGATTCATGCCGGGAGCGCATGATGATGCAAGCTGGGTGGTGGTGGTGGTGTGTGTGTGTGTGTGTGTGGTGGGGGGGGGGGGTGAGGGTAGTGGGGGGGGGTGCGCTGTAGTGAGATGAGGTGTTGGTGTGTCTGCTGCGGGACTGGGGAGTTGGCGCTGTGAGTGGGTGAGTGTGTTGTGTTGTGTGTGTCTTATGCGTGTTGTCAGTATGGGGTGGCGTCTGGTGTGTGTGGGTGGGGGGGGGGGGGGTGGGTGTGGTTGTGTTGGTGTTTTGTGTGTGTGTTGTGGTGTGTGTGGTGTGCTGTTTGTGTGTGTGTGGTGTATGTTGTGTTTGTGTTGTGTGTGTTGTGTTTGTTGTGTTGTGTGTGTGTTTGTGTGTGTGTGTGTGTGATGTGTTGTGTGTGTGTTGTGTGTGTGTGAGGAGGAGAAGAAGATTTGATTTGATTTGATTTATTTTTATATCGAGGATAATGGATAGCTTGTGCTTTTTTACATCCGTCCGTGTGATGCGTTTTGTAATGTCATTGTCACCGGCACACGATGGCTACTACGAAAGGGACAGGAGAGAGAGAGAGAGAGAGAGAGAGAGAGAGAGAGAGAGAGAGAGAGAGAGAGAGAGAGAGAGAGGGTGCTTTGAGAGAGAGAGAGAAAAAAGATACACGCACACACTCACACTGCACTGAAAGAGACTGAGAGACAGACAGACATAATAGGAGAGGAGTGTAGATGGGCAGACAGTCAAGGGACCTAACCACCATTACACACACAGCGCCGACAGACAGACCGACAGACCTATACAGACAAAACAGACTAAAAGTGTAACTGAGTCCAGACGCTGGCCCCCAAATCTCCAGCACCACTGTACTACTATCTGTTACCCTGTGGCAATGTGGGCTAATCGGGGCTATAGTGACTGTCTGAGGGAAACCAGCACACTGAGCACAGGTTCGTGGGGAGAGAGCCCTAGGGGAGAGAGAAGAGAGAGAGAGAGAGAGAGAGAGAGAGAGAGAGAGAGAGAGAGAGAGAGAGAGAGAGAGAGAGAGAGAGACAGACAGACAGACAGACAGACAGACAGACAGACAGACAGACAGACAGTGAGTGAGTGAGAGTGGGTGTGTGGTTAGAGAGAGAGGGGGAGAGAGAGAGAAGAAGAGAGAGCTGAGAGACAGAGAGAGAGAGAGACAGAGAGTGAGTGAGAGAGACAGAGAGAGGGAGAGACAGAGAGAGAGACAGAGAGAGAGACAGAGTGATGAGAGAGACAGAGAGAGGGAGAGACAGACAGAGACAGAGAGACGACAGACAGAGAGAGAGACAGAGAGAGACATTCTGGTCTGGCTGGACTAGCGTGAATCCATCACTGCTATTGATTTTCCCTGTGCCCGGGCAATGAACGTCCAGCTTCTCTGGGCTGCAGGCCTCTGCCGTGATAGGGGTGGTGGTGATGGTAGTAGTAGTTGTTGTTGTTGTAGTAGTAGTAGTAGTAGTAGAAGTAGTAGTAGTAGTGGTAGTGGAAGTAACAGCAGTAGTAGTAGTAGTAGTAGTACTGGTAGTAATAGTAGTAGTGGTAGTAGGTAGTGGAAGAAGTAGTAGTGGTAGTTGTGGTAGTGGTAGTAGTAGTAGTAGTAGTAGTAGTAGTAGTAGTAGTAGTAGTTAAGTAGTAGTAGTAGTATAGTGGTAGATAGTAAGAAGGGGTGTGTAGTAGTAGTGGTAGTAGTTAGTAGTAGTGTGGTAGTAGTAGTGGTGGTAGTAGTAGTAGTAGTAGTAGTAGTAGTAGTAGTAGTAGTAGTAGTAGTAGTATAGTAGTATGTGTGAAGTAGTAGTAGTAGTAGTAGTGGTAGTAGTAGTTTATGTAGTTTTGTTGATCCATGGAGTTCGTAGTAGTTTTCAGAGCTAGAGTCTTTTGCCTCTTACTAGTCTTACTACTTACTAGCTGCTGTACTTGCTTGGGTACGGTTGTGAGGGGTCTGTGATGTTTTCGATTTTAGGTGGATGAATCGGATTAAAAAAAAAAGATTTATTATTGCCATCAGTCACACAGACTTAGTAGACACAACGAAATAATCTCATCGTAAATGTGTGTGTGTTGTGTGTTGTGTTGTTTGTGTTGTGGTGGTGGTGTGTGTGTGTGTGTGTGTGTGTGTGTGTGTGTGTGTGTGTGTGTGTGTGTGTGTGTGTTGTGTGGCGCGCGCGGGTGGTGTATGTGTTGTTTGATTGGGGATTTTTTTTATATAGTTTTTGTTTTTGTAGAGCCAGCCTAATCAGGTGCTGGTGCTGCTGTTAGTAATGCTACTGCTGTTGATGCTGTTGTTCTTTCTTCTCCTCTACTGCTACTCATTTGGCGATTGCTGCTGCTGCTGCTACTACTACTTCTTCTACAACTACTACTACCACTACTACTACTTCTACAACTTCTACCACTATTACTACTACTGCTGCTACTGCTACTACACCACTATTTAATTATTACCACTACTGCTACTAGTAATAACAAAATGATTATAACAATAACACATGAGTGTGTGCACATGTGACATTCAAGTGTATGTGCGCGCGCGCACGCAAACACACACACGCACGCACGCACACCACACACACACCACACACACCACACACACACACACACACACACACACACACACACACACACACACACACACACACACACACCACACACACACACACACAAGGGGGACAACCGACAGGCAGACAGACAAAATCCACTCAGCAATAAAATGGGACAAGCTTTAAAAAAAATTAAAAAAAAGAAAACTCAATAAAGATTACATCAGCTAACGAGTTAGTTCCAAATGTTAGGATCAATAAGATCTGACAGTCCTTCTTCATAATAATTATGAAAATAAAACGTCTGTGTTACGTTTCTGAGACTTCTATGATCTGCAGCTAAGTTTTATTAAGCGGAGACTTCCTAGTCCTCCAAAGCGTATTGAGTATCCGGGACTGGCGATGCAGAAAATTGCCTAGACTGACTTTTACGAGAAACTGCCTCTCTCAAAAGAAGCGCATGCAAGCCTTTCACGGAAAATGAATTGGTCTCGGCATTAAAGAAGGAAGAAAAAGAGAGTGGACATGTCACAAAATAAACAACAATTTAGTAGATTTGTAATTATCTTTATCGTTATTGATGTGTGTGTAACTGTTTGAAAGTAGTGCTTTCGAAATGTTTGTTTGTTTTTCGTTGTTGTTCTCAGCATGCATTGCTTATGAATCCTGATTAATCTTATACATGAAAGGCAAAATGGTTTGTTATGTGTCACCACGTTAGTGCTAAACTGGAAAAAAAATATATCCCCCTCTACCCCCCCCCCCCCCCCCCCACTTTCACCTATGCTCACAATTATGGTGCAGGCATGGCTACGGTATTTTAAGAGTGTCATCAGTAGAACTGATAGAGGGAGGGAAGAGAGGAGGGGGGGAAGAGGAGAGAGAGGAGAGAGAGAGAGAGAGAGAGAGAGAGAGAGAGAGAGAGAGAGAGAGAGAGAGAGAAGAGAAGAAGAGAGAGAAGAAAGAAGAGAGAAGGAAGGAAGAAGAAGAGGAGAAGGAGGAGGAGGAGGGGTTGTGAAATGTTACGTAACACAATACTTTGTAGGGGAAAACACACCGTTTGAATTCTGCTTCATCACTTCAAAGATTGGCAAACGGCGTCAAATGCTTGGGGAAAATATCATCGTTGATGTCTGTAAGAATTAGGTTGACAATGATCGAGCACATGAAGAAGGACTAGTTTTTTTGGTTTTTTTAACGAAAACTAAAACTGCAGTGTAGAATGTTGAAATACTAACTCTGCCCCTATATTGTTCAGCCTTGTGCACATTCACTTGCGTCATGACATTTCTCTCTCTGTCTGTCTGTCTGTCGTCGTCTGTCTGCTGTCTGTCTGTCTGTCTCTCTGTCTGTATCTCTCTCTCTCTCCTCTCTCTCCTTCTCTCTCTCTCTCATCTCTCTCTCTCTCTCTCTCTCTCTCTCTCTCTCATATATATATAATATATATCTCTATCTCACCTCTCCTCTCTTTATCTCTCTCTCTCTCTCTCTCTCAAAATATCTGTCTCTCCCTCCTCCCCCTCTTCCCCCTTCTCTCTCTCAAAATATCTGTCCCTCCCTCCATCTCTCTCCCCTCCCCTCTCTCTGTGCCCCCCCCCCCCTCTCTCCTCTCTCTCCTCCACCTCCATCCTCTCTCTCTCTCTCTCTCTCTCTCTCTCTCCTCTCTCTCTCTCTCTCTCCTCTCTCTCTCTCTCTCTCTCCCTCCCCCCCTCTCTCTCTCTCTCTCTCCCTCCCTCCCTCCCTCTTCTCTCCCCCCCCTCTCTCTCTCTCCCCACCCCCCCTTCTCAGTGATATATATACTAGTTCTATAAGTGCTATTAAAATTCTCTCTCTCTCTTTTAGTAATAATATAGTAGTTCTACTAATGACACCCATAAAACACCATAACCGTGCCTGCACACAAATGGAGGGTGGTAGGTAGACTTATGGCAGGCTAACATTACCGGGAATGGAAGAAGAAATCAGCGCCGGCTGGCACCATATTGATCCCTCACTTTGCAGACGATAGCGCTGACGATGACGCAAGAAGCCTTGCGGCTGTTTTGGCCCCTCTCGTATGTCTCGGATTAGGTTGGTTTTTTTAATTTTTATTATTTTTTTTTTTTTAGGTGGGTTGTGAAATATTACGTAACAGTCCGGTTTTCTCACCTGAAGTTTCTTTTTTTTATCAGGCTATGTCACATTTTGTTGTCAAGTTTTACTTTTTAGCCTTTATACCGGTTTTCTCTGAACACTCGTATCAGGGCTATGTAACACATTTTTGTCGTGAAATTTTAGTCCCGTTACTTTGCACCTTATTGTATTGTTTGGTTGTTTTTTTGTGTGTGTTTGTTTTTCTTTGTTTTTTTGGTTTTTTTTTGTTTTGTTCCTTAGCTAAAGCTTCGAAGTTCTTAGTGGTGAGGTTTTGAGTGTGCAACCGTGTTCGTGTGTGTGTGTGTGTGGTGTTGTGTGTGTGTGTGTGTGTGTGTTGTGTGTGTGTGTGCGTGTGTGTGTGTGGTGTGTGTGTGTGTGGTGTTGTGGTGTGTGCGTGCGTGGTGTGTGTTTGGTGTGTGTGTGTTGTGTGTGTGTGTGTGTGTGTAGGTGTGTGTGTGTGTGTGTGTGTGTGTGTGTGTGTGTGTTTACCCTCACTGTGAAGGTGGCCGCATTTCGACTTGGGGGATTGTTTGATATCAGAGCGACCCTAAAAGCGGTCGTGACTGAGAGTGACAGCGTTGTATTGGTGTGCACTTCAAACTCACAGCTCCCCATCTCTCCCTCCCTCCCTCCCTCCCTCCCTGCCCCTCACATTTTTTTTTAAAAAAACGCCCCTCTCTCTGTCTCTGTCTGTCTGTCTGTCTGTCTGTCTCTCTCTCTCTCTCTCTGTCTCTGTCTCTCTGTCTCTTCTTTGTCCGTCTCTCTTTCTCTTCTTTCTTCTCTCTCTCTCTCTCTCTCTCTCTCTCTCTCTCTCTCCTCCTGTCTCTCTCTCTCTCTCTCTCTCTCTCTCTCTCTCTCTCTCTCTCTCTGTTCTGTCTGTCTGTCTTCTGTCTCTCTCTCTCTCTCTCTTGCGTCTGTCTGCTGTCTGTCTCTCTCTCTCTCTCTCTCTCTCATCGTTCGTGTTCATTGTCTCATTCTCTCTCTCTCTCTCTTGTCTCTTGTCTGTTTCTCTGTGTCTGCCTTTCTCTACTCTCCCTCTCCTCTTCCCCTCTCTCTTTCTCCACCCCCTCCCTCTCTCTCCCCTCTCTCTCTACCTCTACCCCCTCTCTCCTCTCCCCCCCCTCTCTCTCATCCCTTACTATGACTGACAATGACTCACTGTCTTCATTAGCATACTAATTAAGATTGACATGCACTCCAGTCAGGCTCAAGTCTTCAAACTTCCTTTTTTTTTTTCTCTCACCCCTTTTCTCTCTTCTCCTCTCTCTCTCTCTCTTCTCTCTCTCTTCTCTTTCTCTCTCTCTCTCTCTCTCTCTCTCTCTCCTCTCTCTCTCTCTCGTCGTCTCTCTTCTCTCTCTCTCTCTCTCCTCTCTGTCTTCTTCTCTTCTCTCTGTGTCTTCTGTCTGTCTGTCTGTCTGTCTGTCTGTCTGTCTGTCTGTCTGTCTGTCTGTCTCTCTCTCCTTCTTTCTTTTTCTCCACACTCTCGAAAAAGGCTGAGTGGCAAGGAATAAAATCGAAAATGGGGGGGGGGGGGGACTTTTGGGGATGGGGGTGGCGTTAGGGGTTAGTTGACAAAGAAAGAGTCCCCACTGGTGTCGGCCTAGATGTGTTATGGTGTGGTTGTTATTTATTGCATGTTACATTGTTTCGTGTTGTGTTGTATTGGGTTTATTTATTATATGTGTGTTTTGTTGGTTTTGTTTAAATGAACCTTCCTGCACTTTTGCGATTATCTTTGTTCTCGTATTAGTTTGTGACACGTTTGTGTTATGTCGTTGTGATTTGGTGCTTACGGATGCAATATTAAACAAATACGTTGCAATGCAAACAATACCATGCAATACAATACAATACAATACAATATCAGTTGAATACATGGAATACCAGCAGTAGATACTGTACAAACAATACAACACACCACAGAAGTACATTGCAGTGCAATACAGTACAACACTGTGCAGTACATACAATACGATGCAGTACAATAACATATCAGAGCTAACACTTCTACATCCCAAGCTACGTATCTGTATTTACAGGAAAAGCAGTTAAAGTGTTTCTTATGACAAATCTCATAGCAGTCATAGATGACAATTCTACCCTAAAACCTCGGTTCCTGCCTGTGCTATGTTCTGGTTCTGCTACTTCATTGCATAGGATGACCCATGGCAAATCGTTGGGGCGTTTCGTATCTATCTCCTTCTGTATGCATATATATACATGTATTCATGCTGGAGAGAAAAGGCTGTGGCAAGTCTGCTCAGAAACTTACTGGTGATATCTTCACCACCCCCCCACCCCTCCCCGAAAAATGAGAGAAAAGGGGGGAAAATACAAGAAAAGAAAGAAAACGAAAAATATCCCCAAAATAACACAAATCAACCAGTAAGCCAATCAACAAACTAACCAACCAGCCACCCACCCAACAACCAACCCAACCATCTTCCCACCCAACCATCTACCTACCCAGCCAACCAACCAACCAAACAACCAACCAACTATCTGCCCACCCACCCACTCACCCACCTACCCACCCACCCACCTAACCAACTAACCAACCACCAAACAACCAAACTAAACGAAAGAACAAACGAACTTTATCGGTAATCCACCTGTTGATACTCTAAGAATTCGTTTGTTGTTTTGTTTTTTTGTTTTTTGAAGGTGGGTGAAAGGGGTAGGTGGGTTTCTGACGTGGATGTTGAAAAATGCAGGCCAGCCGTCAGAATCGTTGGCATGGTTGGCAGGGCTTTTGCATTTTGTGTGGAAATCACCGCCTACCTGCCACTTCAGCTTTTCTGCATATCTCCCTCCCCCACACGCCTCGCAGGATGCATTGTGTATGCACACGCCGCCACTTTTTTCTTGTCTGTATGTGTGCCTGCTTGTCTGTCTGGCTGTTTCTGTCTGTCTGTTTGTCTGGCTGGCTGGCTGTGTGTGTGTCTCTCTGTATGTCTGTCTGTCTGTTTGTTTGTCTCTGTCTGCTTGTCAGTCTGTCTGTTTGCCTGCATGTCTGTCTGTCTGTCTGTCTGTCTGCCAGTCTGCCTGCCTGCCAGTCTATTCAAATATGTTGACAAGTATGTGTCGGTTTTTGTTAGTTTTTGTTTGTTTGTTTGTTTGTTTGTTCTCTCTGTATGTATGATTCTCTGTATCTGTCTCTCCCAGTTTGTGTGGTTTTCTGTTTTCTGTTCCTAGCTGTCCTTGTCTGTGTTTTGTTTTTGTTTGCTTGTTTGTTTGTTTGTTTGGGTTATTTTGGTAGTCTGTATTCCCTTCCTGTCTGTCTGGTTGTGTGTCTGTGTCTTTTCCTCAGTGTCTGTTTCTATGACTCTCTCTGTCTGGTTCTCTGTCTTTGGCTCTCTTTTTGTTGTCTGTGTCAGCTTCTATTTCCTCTGTCTTTACGTCTGTCCCTAATCTGATTGCCTGTCTGTCTCTGTCTGTCTGTCTGTCTGTCTGTTTGTCTGTCTGTCTGTCTGTCTGTTTGTCTGTCTGTCTGTCTGTCTCTCTCTCTCTCTCTCTCTCTCTCTCTCTCTCTCTCTCTCTCTCTCTCTCTCTCTCTCTCTCTCTCTGTGTCTCTCTCTCTCTCCATCATAAACTTCAGGCTCTGTCACACACAGAGAAATGTTTTTCTCCTTCATCTGTTACGTCTTTGCTCAAAAGCACTTTCTTTTCACTCCTTCTTTTTTGGGGGGGCTTGCCTTGTACCGCACTTTATTTCAAAGGATCGGTCATGATATAATACCCCTGACCTGCAAATAAGGTCACGGCCCTTAGATGACCTCTGTGGTCTGTTGGGCTAGTCTGTAAGAAAAAGACGTCATTTGAAAAGTGTGACTTAACCTTGTTACGGAAACGAAACTCGCTTCCATGACTAGGGTGTCTGTAACCTTTGTCGGCCATTTGTAAAGGAAGGAGTATTACGGACGCTATAGCCCAGTGGTTAAGACCGTCCATTTTCAATCCCGTGGGTCCATGAAGTTGTGGGTTCGAATCTCGGCGACGTCTTGTCAGTTAAGGGGGGGGGGGGGGATTTTTTACGATCTCTCATATCAACTTCAAGTAGAGACTTGCTAGTGCCTTGATTTCTTTAGTGTGCATACACACGGGGACTGGCTGAAAAAAGCACATGGATGCTTATTCCATTATCCTCGATATAAAAGAATAAAATAAAATAAATAGTGTATAATGCCTATGCATGAGATCAAATGTGCACGTTGAAGATCCTGTTATTCATATCAGCGTTTGATGGGTTACACCTTACGGAAACACGAACATACCCAGCATGCAATCTGTTCAAATGAAATGAGCTGCTCTGAAGTCGCAATGTGTCGGCTGAGGCCATTATCAGGCAGACCTCCTGCAAAATGACAAGCACAGGGGAAGATCAAGCACTACGCGCCTTACCTGGTAAAGGAGTGCAGAGAGAGAGAGAGAGAGAGAGAGAGAGAGAGAGAGAGAGAGAGAGAGAGAGAGAGAGAGAGAGAGAGAGAGAGAATAAATGTCGGATGGGGTCGCAGCAGTACAATAATGTGCATTGCATATCACCGATCAAACGATTTACGAAAAAACAACAACCAACCCTTGATAAAGAACTTCCTTGTGTGTATGTGTTCGTGTGTGTGTGTGTGTGTGTGTGTGTGTGTGTGTGTGTGTGTGTGTGTGTGTGTGGTGTGTGTGTGTGAGTGTGTATGCGTGCGTGTGTGTGTGTGTGTGTGTGTGTGTGTGTGCGCGCAAGCATGCGTTCAAGCGCGGTGCTGTGCGCATGTGGCCTTACTGAAAGATGAAGAGTTGTTGATGAAGAATCGTTTCCGACCATTGTCAGCAAAGTGGTGTTTCTGTCTATGATGATGAGTCAAATATCACACACACACACACTCACACACACACACACTCACGCACACACACTCACGCACACACACACACACACATTTTATCCCTACTTGTCAACGCAATTGCCGGATTGACTCACTTTGAGGGGAAAGTGTGTGTTTGTGCGTGCGCGTGTGCGTGCGTGCGTGTGTGTGTGTGTGTGTGTGCATGCGTGCGTCTGTGAGTGTGTGTGTGAGCGCGTGTGTGCGTGTGTGCGCGCGCGCACATGTACATGTGTATGTGCACTTGCGTACGCGTGCGTGCGTGCGTATGCGTGCGTGGAAGAGATGCAAACTTGCAAGATAATGGCGACGAGGAAACAGTTAAAGTAGGGATTGACTCATTGTTTTATGCTTGATGGATTGTTCGATGAGTTTCGGTTGGCCATAGATGATGGGCCTGTATCACAGACCCTTATGTGGGCCACTTTGTGGAGAGGGGAAGAGACAGATGAGAGATGAGGAAAAGTAGTGCAGAGCAGAGTGAAAGGGGACAGCTTCTGCTGAACTCAAGGGTCAGAAAGATGATCCGGGAGGCAAAAGTAGGCGTGGCTTATCTAAGTTGAAGGAAAGAGTGACAGCTCGTACTAAGGATGCTTTTCAAGTGATGTGACGTCATCTGTGTTCTGTTTAAAATTTTGTTCTTGATGAATTGGGACAAATACATTTGTTTTAACTAACTGTCTTCTTTGTTAATTCTTCTCTCTTCTTCTTCTTCTTCTTCTTTTTTCTTCTTTCTTCTTCTTCTTCTTCTTCTTCTTCTTCTTCTTCTCTTCTTCTCTCTCTCTCTCTCTCTCTCTCTCTCTCTTCTCTCTCTCTCTCTCTTCTCTCTCCTCTCTCTCTCTCTTCCCCTCTCTCTCTCTCTCTTCTCTCTGTGTAAATCCGTTCCGCTTTTCGTAAGAGTAGGCCATCGTGTGCCGGTGGGAACAGATGACATTTACAAAACTGCATACACACGGGGACTGGATGTAAAAAAGCACAATTATGCCATTATCCTCGATATAAAAGAACAAATCAAATCAAATCTCTCTCTCTCTCTCTCTCTCTCTCTTCTCTCTCTCTCTCTCTCTCTCTCTCTCTCTCTCTCTCTCTCTTCTCTCTCTCTCTCTCTCTCTTCTCTCTCAAAAGTAAGTTGCAACAATTTTATAGAGACACAAAGCTCAGGTTTACCTTGTTTAACTGTTTACACACCACAACTGCAAAACTAGCATAATCTGTTTAGCTATTTCCTACCACAAGACCCTATTACTAGCCAACGTGATCCACGACAGTCGCACCATACCAATGCCAACACGGTATTTGTATTACAGTATTACCAACCATAGATTCGCACCATATCAATACCAAACATGTATTGGTATTGTATAAAGTATTCGTCAACAATAAGACTCGCACCATACCAATAGCAATGCGGTTTGGTATTACAGTATTAGCCAACCTAAGATTCGCACCATGAGTGGTTACACGTGATAAAGAAGCGATAGATCTGATTGATGCTTTAAAACAATATTTTAAAATAGACAAATCAATCATTCAGTGAGACAAGAATATCAGAGAGTCTTTTTATCAGACGAAGAATTATACTTGCCTCCGGTGATAACTTGTAGAGTTGTCTGCGTACGTCCTGCATTCGTTTGCTGGTTGTCTCATTTGTACAGTTGTGGTGTGTTGATGATGATGATGGTGATGATGATAGTGATGATCATGGTGATGAAGTTGCTGGTGGTGATGTTGGTAGATTATCAGACAGTATTGTCATGGCGAGACAATGCTGATATATGGCGAGATGATGGTCCAGATGATAATTCCCATCATGTCAATGTCATGAGGATAATGAGGTTAACAATGAGGATAATGATGAAGGTGATAATGATGAGGAGGAGAAGGACGTCTTTTGGGCTATGGACTCCCCCCCCCCCCCCTCTTTGCAGAACAACAAAAATACCAAAAACAAACAAACCCAACTATTTTCAACCTGTCATGGGTTATAGGTGATGAGGATGATAATGAGGAGGAGGACGACTTTAGGGCTTAGACAAAACAATCAATTTCCAACCTGTCATGGTATATATGATTGGTCAACAGAGTCAGTCATGAGCAGTTTTTCAAGCGATAGGCTACCCTTGGTAAGAAGACAGATGTCTCTTGTTAAAAAATGTGCAGAAAAAATCTTTTCATGTCTGTACAATGAGTATGCCCAACATTGAAACGATTAGCACTCAGATTTCAGTTTTCATAAGGAAGTGTTATATGAAAAGAAAAGATTATTTCCATCTTCACATTTGCACACTGGCCTTTTCACAAGGAAGTGTTATAAAAATAAAAAAAATGAAAAAGACTATTCCATATTCGCATAATTTCCACATCGACCAAGAAGTCATGATGGCAGATACCTCGTCAACTTCATAACCCAGTGCGCTCATCAATCTCTGATGCATGCTAGGTACATTCGTGTGATTCATATCACGGAAGGGGATTGCTCTTTTTCCAAGATGGACGAGTTTATCAAAAACAGCAACAATGAAATGTACTTCAAGTGATTGTTCATGAACAAAGGGTCTGCTTCCATGTGACGTAGATATATAGGATAGCACTATCAAGGCCAATGCAACATTGTTTAGTGGCCTAATTTTTTAGAAACCTTCATCGAGTTGAGAAAGCTGATTGGATATCGCCAACAAAAGCTGTGATATGATGTGTGTGTGTGTGTGTGTGTGTGTGTGTGTGTGTGTGTGTGTGTGTGTGTGTGTGTGTGCGTGTGTGTGCGTGCGTGCGTGCGTGCGCGCAGTTATAAGTTGTGTAGTGACGTGTGTATTTGTATGTCGTTTTAAGCAGAGATAATAAGTGAGCTGAGAAGAGGAAGCTGTTTTTGTGTTCATTCATTTACTCGTGACTTGAACAGAAAGATGGTCAGTATTAAAAAGAGGTAACCGTTTACACACCAGTTCTCTCTGGTAAGTCTCTTATTTTTTTCTTATTTAAGCAAATATATGTGTTTATACAAAAAACGGTGAGTGGACAGAAATATGATTTTAAAAAATGGACAACCTAACATAAAGGATGTTTAACTAAAAATGTACTCGATGAAACGGGTATAAAGACGGGTTTACATTGTTTGACTTGTACAAGTTTTTCTGTTAAATGCGTGCAGCAGATACGTTTGAGGAACGTGTGTGTGTGTGTGTGTGTGTGTGTGTGTGTGTGTGTGTGTGTGTGTGTGTGTGTGTGTGTGTGTGTGTGTGTGTGTGTGTATTGTTGTGCTACCATGTAAAAGTATTGTGTATCTATGTTTGCCTCGTTCTGTCCCTTTCATTGTGTGTGTGTGTGTGTGTGTGTGTGTGTGTGTGTGTGTGTGTGTGTGTGTGTGTGTGTGTGGCGCTCTCTCTCTCTCTCTCTCCTCTCTCTCTCTCTCTCTCTCTCTCTCTCTCTCTCTCCTCTCTCTCTCTCTCTCTCTCTCCTACTCTCCTCTCTCTCGGTCCGTACCTACGCCACAACCAACTTGAATACCGACACAACAACACACACACACAACACACACCACACACACCACACCACACACTCACCACACACCCACACACACACACACACACACACACACACACACACACACACACACACGCACCAACACACACTGAAACCCACACGCGCATGACCTATGCCGGCAAGAGGGGAAGGGTGATGGTAGGGGGCAGGGAGTAGAAAAGGGGTCAGGAGCAGGGGGGAGAGGGAGAGGGTAAGGATGGGGGGGAGGGGGGGGGAGTGGGGAGGGGGATTCGAGGGCTGGACGGTTTTTTATTTGCTTCACATCATAGTGTTGTGATGATTATCTGACCTTGTACGGCTCCAAGAGATTTACACACACACACACACACACACACCACACACACATGCACACACGCAGCAACTGCATGCCACGACACGCACACAACACACACACCAATGCACACACACACAACACCACGCACGCACAGCACCAACGCACGTACGCACACATATTAAATATGATACTTTAGAGGACATACACAGTCTCGTGTGTTGTCACTGCCTGTCTTTGTATGTGTGCTGTACCGAATCTCTTTCTTTCTGTCTGTCTGTCATGTCTGTCAGCCTGTGTGTGTGTGTGTGTGTGTGTGTGTGTGTGTGTGTGTGTGTGTGTGTGTGTGTGTGTGTTTCTCTGTGTGTGTTGTGTGTTTCTGTGTGTGTGTCTGTGTGTTTGCCCCCCTCCCCCTTTCTGTCTGTCTGTCTGTTGTCTCTGTCTGTCTGTCTGTCTGTCTGTCTGTCTCATAATGGTTTATTCAGTTTTGCAGGCCCCTTATAGATAGCAGATTATGCACACTATAGTTATCAAGTAAGGTCATGTGACTGTTCATGCAGTGTAAGCTTATTTGCATAGATTAGAATATATTGTTTGTTGTGTATGTGTGCGTGCGCGCGCGCGCGCGCGGTGTGTGTGTGCGCCGCGTGCGTGCATGTATGTGTCTGTGTCTGTGCTTTGTGTTCCGACAGGCTTGTGCGTGCGTGTGTGCCTACGTGTGTGCCTACGTGCGTACGCGTGTGTGTCTCTGTGTGTGTGTGTGTGTTAGAGAGAGAGAGAGAGAGAGAGAGAGAGAGAGAGAGAGAGAGAGAGAGAGAGAGAGAGAGAGAGAGAGAGAGAAGCATGGTGAACAATTCCTAAAAATAGTCGGCCTTCTACCGGTTTTTTTTTGGGGGGGGAGGGTAGGAGGGGGGCCTTGAGGGGGATGGGGGGTCACTACAAGGATAATGCCCAGTTATTGATTGTTCTCACACACACCACACACACACACACACACTCACACACACCACAGCACGGATGCACGCACGCACACACGCACACACACACACACACACACACAGTAGGACACTAAACGAACACACACACACACACACACACACACACCACAGCAGTTTAGTGGATAGCGTTAACGACACACGAACACACTCACAAACACACACACACACACACACACACAACACACACACACACACAACACACACACACACACACACACTCCTCTCTTCCTGTGAACTATGACATTTTGTATTTCAGGCCTTTTTTTGTCATTGCAGTATTGCTGAGTTTTCCCCTGCTATTTACGAGAGAGAGAGGAGAGAGAGAGAGAGAGAGAGAGAGAGAGAGAGAGAGAGAGAGAGAGAGAGAGAGAGAGAGAGAGGGGACAAATATAGATGGAGAGAGAGAGTATGTGTATATGTGCGTGCGTACGCGCGCGCGCGCATGTGTGTGTCTTAAAAAATCAAGAAAAATATATAATGGAGTATTGACATTTTATGTGGTTAAAAAAAATCTATAGTTCCCTCCTCTGTCTGTCTGCTCTGTCTGTCTCTGTCTCTGTTCTGTCTGTCTGTCTGTCTGTCTCTTCTCTCTCTCTCTCTCTCTCTCTCTCTCTCTCTCTCTCTCTTCTCTCTCTCTCTCCTCTCTCTCTCTCTCTTCTCTCTCTCCTCTCTCGTTTTTTTCCCTTTCTTCGTCAAGTGGACAGCTCTGCAGTGAAGTTTTTATTTTGAAGGATGCGAAACGAACGGAGAGGTACAAAGGGTTAACAACCATCGTAGATTTAGATAAGAAGTAAGTATGCTTAGATACGTACTGTATATCTACTTAGATACTACGTCGCTGACGCTACTTAGATACTACGTCACTACACACTCAGATTTACGCCACTACCAACTTAGATATACATATATGTCACTATGTTACTTAGATACTACGTCGCTACGCTATTTAGACACTACGTCACTAGGCTACTTAGATATATGTCACTATGCTACTTAGGTACTAATGTCACTACACTACTTAGATACGACGTCACTTCGCTTCTTAGAAACGACGTCACTATGTTGCTTCTTAATCTAGATGACGTCACTTATGACTACTTAAATACGACGTCACTACTCTACTTAAATACTACGTCACTGCTTAGTCTCTCATCATCGAAAAATGCATAGGTCATAACTGAAACCCGCTTAGATACTCCGTCACTATAGTAATCTCTCCCATTTCTGAAACGGACTTGATGTTAAATACTACGTCACTAACGTTCTCTTTCAGTACCAAAAAAATCAACAACAAAAAACCCATAACGATTACAATAGCAGGTAGCACCAGAGGTAATAGCGTCAGTTTGTGTATATTTTTTCATTATGTTCTTTTGGGTGTTTTTTTTTTTTTTTGGAAGGGGGGGGGGGGGGGCGGGGGTTTTTTGGGGTTTTTTTGTTTTTGTTTTTGCCCCTTGTTGCCTCTGAAGCATGGTCTCAATTGGCGATGATCACTGAGGTTAAAGCGAGCGTGCCAAAAAGCCGCGCTTGCCAACTGCATAGATAGATAGATAGATCCATGTATTAGGCTACATACAACACTCTTGACTGACTCAGTAGTGTGTGAATTCATCTAGCTGAGGACTGACATCGTTTGTTCGTTGGCTGGTTCGCTGCGAGCCTTGTGTGCAGTTCACGGTAGCCTGGAGCGCGAGAGAGGTTGATATCTAAAATTCTCAGTGTCAGTATTGTGTGTGGGTTTATGTGGCTGCCTATGTCTCTCCTATCCTAAGCAGTGTTTTGTGAGTGAGTTGCCGAGTGTGGTGGTGGTTTTCTTCTTGTGTGTTGGAAGTGGTGGAACATTCGGGGATTTAAAGTTCTATGTGGTTTCTGTTTTTAGTGGGATTTGTGAATGGTGAGTTTTGGAAGTTGATTTTTTTTTGTCCTCCTCCCTGTGTGTGTGTGTGTGTGTGTGTGTGTGTGTGTGTGTGTGTGTGTGTGTGTGTGTGTGTGTGTGAGGAGAGAGAGAGAGAGAGAGAGAGAGAGAGAGAGAGAGAGAGAGAGAGAGAGAGAGAGAGAGAAGGAGTTGTGTTGTGTTGTGTTGTGTGTTGACTGTTTCTTTCTATACCCACCCCCTCCCTCTCTTTTCTCCGCCACTTAGAAAATTTGCCCCCAACTTTTCATATCCTTATTTTGTAACCTTTTGTTTTTTGTCCCCTAGGTTTATTTGAACGTGTTGATATACACGGCATTCAATGGCTAGTTATATTTTGGTAGGTATGATGCGTGTGTGTTTGTGTGTGCGCACACGTGTGTGTGTGTGTGTGTGTGTGTGTGTGTGTGTGTGTGTGTGTGTGCGTGTGTGTGTGTATGCGTGTGTGTGTGTATGAGACAGACAGTGCGTGCGTGTGTGTGTGGAAACTACTCTTTCCTCTAAACACCTAAAGCCACAATTGGATTATGTAAATGCTGACTGTATTATATAATAGAGGTCCTTAACGCCAGACCAGATCGTAACCACGAGTTACAAAAGATAATAATATGATCGAAGCCGAAGGTCACTTTGGTCAGAAAAAAGCAGAATCATTTACTTCCTGTTGTGAGTATCGGTAATAGACTGACTATTGTATTGTTTCGTTTTTAAAGATTTTTTTTTATATTGCAGTTCACATACTAAAACACTGTATCCCTTATTCAGTTCCTCTTTTATATTATAGTTCATACTGAAACACTATATCCATTATTTTCCTCACAACTGTATCATTATGTCTATTTTCATACTGCAATGCCATGATAATTTTTGGGGTGGTCATGAAAAGCCCCCGGACTCATCACTTTTGGATGGTCAAGAAACAATTACTAGAAATATTAGACCTCCCCTACATGGGGGGGGGGGGGGGGTAGCTGTCAGTATAAATAGCATCTTCACCTTCTGAAAATTCTGTGCTAGGAATTCCCTGTTTTCTGTCCCCCAGTTTCTGCCTTGTTCTTTTTCTCTCTGTCACCTCCTTCTTGTCTGTTTTCTGCTTTCTTGGTCCATTTTCCTGCCTCCCCCCCCTCCTTCCTACCCCGAAAGACTTGAAATAAAACATTTCTCTCCCATGCCAAAGTCGGATGCGCTGGGCCTGCCTGACTTACCAGGCGCGTAACGACAATGCAGCACAACACAATTTTCGCCCATATAACAGACAACAACAGTTGCTGTCTGAACGCTCGACGACGACGATGAAGAAGAAAACGACATCAAAGTGGCTATTTTAAGATAGTCGTGACATATTTTCGCCCATATAACAGACAACAACAGTTGCTGTCTGAACGCTCGACGACGACGATGAAGAAGAAAACGACATCAAAGTGGCTATTTTAAGATAGTCGTGACGTATTTTCGCTCATAAAACAGACAACAACAGTTGCTGTCTGAGCGTTCGACGACGGCCAAGAAGAAGATAGGGCACATTTTACTGATATAATAATAGTGAAGTTGGACAGAGCACATAAGATAGGGCACATTTTACTGATATAATAATAGTGAAGTTGGACAGAGCACATAAGATAGGGCACATTTTACTGATATAATAATAGTGAAGTTGGACACAGCACATAAGATAGGGCACATTTTACTGATATAATAATAGTGAAGTTGGACAGAGCACATAAGATAGGGCACATTTTACTGATATAATAATAGTGAAGTTGGACAGAGCACATAAGATAGGGCACATTTTACTGATATAATAATAGTGAAGTTGGACAGAGCACATAAGATAGGGCACATTTTACTGATATAATAATAGTGAAGTTGGACACAGCACATAAGATAGGGCACATTTTACTGATATAATAATGTGAAGTCGGACAGAGCACATAAGATAGGGCACATTTTACTGATATAATAATAGTGAAGTTGACACAGCACATAAGATAGTGCACATTTACCGATATAAAATAGCGAAGTTGGACAGAGCACATAAGATAGTGCACATTTACCGATATAAAAATAGTGAAGTTGACAGAGCACATAAGATAGTGCACATTTAACGATATAATATAGTGAAGTTGGACAAGCACATAAGAATAGTGCACATTTACCGATATAATAATAGTGAAGTTGGACAGAGCACATAAGATAGTGCACATTTACCGATATAATAATAGTGAAGTTGGACAGAGCACACGATCCGACTATTATGGCATGGGAGAGAATTGTTCTATTTCAAGTCTTTCGAAGTTGGTAGGGGAGATAATCATAAACGGACCACTTGCAGACTCCCATAGTTCGTGCCGTTTATTTGTGGGGGGGGGGGGGGGGGGGGGGGGTCAGTTTGATTGCAGTGAAGGTCAGGTTATGTAAATGAGGGTGTTCGCCCATGTGTGTATGAGTGGACGCCCGGTATGTATGTATTGTAGTGTTGGTTGTACAGTAATCATCTGGGGCACTGAGTCAGGCTTGGCCACGAATGACGAATCACTCTTGTTGTCACCACCATCACCCACCTAGTTTTACTTGCTAAATACATGTTGCGTATTATACGGGCTTGTACGTGCACAAACACATACAAGCAGTACCACCCAACATACCAGGTGTACACGTACTTACGCATGTACACGTTATACGCACGCCGCCACCACAACACACACCACACACACACACAACACACACACACACACACACACACACACACACACACACACACACACACACACACACACACACGACCGGGGTAGGGGTGGGCACAGAGAGAGAGAGAGAGAGAGGAGAGAGAGAGAGAGAGAGAGAGAGAGAGAGAGAGAGAGAGAGAGAGAAGAGAGAAGTAACTGCGTCGTTAACAACATATCAATAATCTAAAAAAAGAAAAGAAAAAAAAAAAAAAATGCACAATAGGGAGTCGAGGGGGAGGGGGAGGGAGAGACAGACAGACACGCGTCAACAACACCACAACACACACACACACACACACACACACACACACACACACACACACACACACACACACACACACACACACACAACACCGCCCTCAAAAATAACTCAAAAGTCGCTGTTAATACCGTTTTAGCAACACAAGTTATATACAGACAAGAAGAAACAAACAAGCTAAAAACAACTCGGGAAGCTTAAACAAGAAAGACGCTTATAGAGAGATAAATACTAGACTCTAGAAGCTTGCGTGCTTGTATGCGTGTGGGTGGTGTCTCGCGAAACAGCTCAGCGTCAGTCTTACTTGATTTTTTTCTTTTGTCTTTGCCTTCTTTTTCTGGCATAATACTTCATTGTAATCTTCCAGACGCCCCTCTGTGTCACACGCACATACGCGACTGCGGTAAATGGCTTTGACTTAGCCTAACCACAACACACACACACACTAAAAAAATACCTTTACCTATAACTAGACTTAGCTTGGCGCGTGATCGTTGGTTTGGAGAATGTGTGTGTGTTGTGTGTGTGTGTGTTGTGGTGTGTGTGTGTGTGTGTGTGTGTTTGTGTTTGTGTGTGTGTGTGTGTGGTGTGTGTGTGTGTGTGTGTGTGTGTGTTGTGTGTGTGTGTGTGGTGAGGGGAACACTTTCAACTATTTCCCTTTAAACAACAAACCGGTTTATGAAAATGTAAAGTAAAAGTAGAAAAAAAGTTCCCCATGTGGAATATGTGTGTTACTCGGAGGTGGAATGTGTTAAGGGACACAACCAACACATACACACTTAAACACACACACAAACACCACAACACATAACACCTAACAAAAGACACAAAAAAAGTACCCACCCCCCAAAACAAACCATAACACAAAACACAAACACACACATCACTACACACACACACACACACACACACACACACACACAACTTACCACACACACACACACACACAACACACAACACACAAAACACACCACCAATATACCATGCACACAACACATACACATACGCGCAACTCGAGCACACCCCTTACACGCACCACACACACACACTTATACACACACACACACACACACACACACACACACACACACACACACACACACACCCCACCCTGTCCAGCGCCGCCCCCCCCAGAGAGAGAGAGAGAGAGAGAGAGAGAGAGAGAGAGAGAGAGAGAGAGAGAGAGAGAGAGAGAGAAGGAAGTTAGTTAGTTTTTTTTTTTAATGTTTCAGTAATCTCCATATCCTCTGACTCGGCAAGAATAGTTAGTAATTACCATCGTTGGGATTTAAATAAAGAAAATACTGATTGTTACGCAATTTCCGCCAGTGGTAACAACTTGTCAAACAGTAATTGTCTTGCCTTGCATTGTGGATTGTGTGAAGCAATTGAAAAACACACCAAAAAAAACAAAAGAAAAAAGAAAGAAAGAAAGAAATCCGTAGGCGGAGTGTTATGCAATTTTGTTCCCGACTTTGTGATTTTTTTTCTCTTTTTTTGAAATAGTTTGTTTAGAGTTTTACAACAACAAAAATCTTTGTAGTCATATTATTATTATTAGTCTTTTGTTAGTGCTGTGCTTGCTGTTTGTTTAGTTGTTTGGTTAGGTCTTGTGTTGTGTGTGTGTGTGTGTGTGTGTGTGTGTGTGTGTGTGTGTGTGTGTGTGTGTGTTGTGTGTGTGTAGTGTGTGTGTGTTGGTGGTTAGGTGGTGGTGGTGGTGGTGGTTATTCCGAACATTTTTTTTAAGATAAAGGAATAATGCAGGTCAGCACGCACGCACGCATTCACACAAACACACCACACACACACACGTGCGCATGCACGCACGCACACACACACAACACACACACACACGCATCCTATGATAAACACCAGATATGTCGTCTCTCTCTATCTCTCGCTTCCTCTTTGAAGGATAATGCATGAGAGCGGCAGATAAACAAATATATGACTGTATATGTCAGAAATAATGAGATGGATTCCTGAGTAAGTGGTGGGGGGAGGGAGAGAGAGAGATAAGCCTAACTGCACACTAGTAGGTACGTGGGAGGAGGAATCGTAGCAAGCATTAACCCCCAGCTCATCCTTGTATAGTATTGGAGATTGCTTGTGTCAAAAGTTCAGTATTCGTGTTTTTGCCACTAGTCAGTCAAGTCAGGTCAAAAACGCCTTAATCATGCCATGAAGGGCAGTTACACTAAATAGATAATTGTTATCACCAAAAGAGTAATATATACGGCAGGCTGAATAGGTGTAACTACGAAATTATCAGTTGTGTAAAAAAAACAAAACAAAACCGACAACAAAACAAAACAAAACCAAAAAATTCCCAACAGAATTAACAAAAACAAAAAAACTAGAAAGGTTTTGGCGATTGACTTTTCTATTGCTTTAACCCCGCAGAAGAAATAACGTTAAGGGAGCCTATATACTAAGAAAGCAGGTCTTAGGCTATAAGAGACTCCTCCTCTTTGGCTTATAGACGTCACGCTCTAATGATGTATTTATCTCCACAGAAACAACCGTGTCATCAGCGTAATATCTTAAATGTGTTTGATTAATTCGCCGCCAATGTTTGTTTTTTTTAAGCGCTAAAATGTGTTTGATTCCCTCCCAAAGTTTTCCACTTCATTTGTGCTAGAATGTGTTTGATTTCTATTGGTTCCGAGTCCACAATCATAACGTTTCATTTTGACATCCTTAGTTAAACATTAAGTGATACATCGTGTCTAGTGCAGCTTTGATGAAGACAAATGTATTTGTTTACATAAAAAAAACAAATGTTATGCTTAAATACGCAGTGATTGTCTCTTTCATTTTGAAAAATTCAGTTATAGATCTACAGACCAACTATATAACTTCCCAGACACCCACCCGTTGAAAGGCGCCGCAACCCAGTGGCATGGTGGTTCTGCCTATTAATCGACAGACAGCCGCTTGCAAGATAGCATCATTTGTTTATTTGTTTGTTTATTCATTTGAGTAAATTGTTTTTCTGGTTATCTGTGTATTTATCTACGACAGTTCTTTGATGTCTTCTTAGATCGGCTGAGCTTTAAATAGTCTGAAATATTTTTTCTTCGGTTTTCAATAATTCATCCTTTTTAGTCATTAGTTTGAACCACAATATTAATTTCGTCCATTTTTGGACTCATACTCTTAGTGAAAATTAAAAGAACTAAACAGTTTATTTAAAACAAAAGTGTATGGAGAGAGAGAGAGAGAGAGAGAGAGAGAGGAGAGAGGAGAGAGAGAGAGAGAGAGAGAGAGAGAGAGAGAGTGTGTGTGTGTGTGGTGTGTGTGTGTGTGTGTGTGTGTGTGTGTGTGTGTGTTGTCTCATTCACAGACGACTATCAGCTCACAAAATCGATCAGAAGATTTGGTGGAACCCCCCCCCCCAAAAAAAAAAGAAAAAAAAAAAAAAAAGAGAGCAGAGATGAAAAATGGAGAGAGAGAGGGGGTGGGGGAAAGGAAACACACACACACACACAACACAACACACACACACACACACACACACACACAACACAACACACACAACACAACACACACCACAACCAACCAACACAACACACACAACACAACACAACACAACACAACACACACACCACACACACACACACACACACAACACACAACAGAGCAGTAAAAACACAAACATCATCACAAAAACGGATACACCCTCATTAATTTTTCCTTTGCTCCTTCACAGAAGCAGGTACCTATAGAACCCATCCATGCTAGTATAGGCCTACTACCCTCCACATAACCAGACCATGGAGAACAGAAGGAGGGAAGAGGTTATATAGTTGGTTTGAAGCACCGCATCGTGGTTTTATTTAAGGATGAGTAATCATGGAATGTGGCACAATGTCTATTTCTGTCCCATCCCTCCCTATCTTACCTACATTCTTCACCCTCCACCCTCCCAGCCCCTCTCCCCACCCTCTCCCCAACAGCATCATCATCTTCATCATCCACTTTTTTCTTTCATTCTCATGCCTTCTACTCTACTCTACCCCACTTCTTTCAGCCGTACGGTTCTGTTCCTCGTGTGAGTGTGTATGTGTGTATTTTCCAGCCCCTCCCTCCTTTGAAAGTAGGATTCCCCGTTTTTCTTTTCTTCTGACTTCTATCAATTTGCGATTTGTGTGTGTGTGTGTGTGTGTGTGTGTGTGTGTGTGTGTGTTGGTGGTGTGTGTGGTGCGTGCGTTCGTGCGTGCGTGTGTGTGTTTGGGGTGAGGTTTTTTTTTGTTTTTGTTGGGGGGGGGAAGTTTGTTGTTATATTGAGTTGGTTTTGGGAGGGGGGTTGTTGACTCTGTGTGTGTGTGTGTGTGTGTGTGTGTGTGTGTGTGTGGTTAATCTTGAGTTGGTTGTAGGGTGTGTATGTATGCGTGTGTGTGTGTGTGTGTGGTGTGTGTTGTGTGTGTTGTGTGTGTGTGTGTGTGTGTGTGTGGTGTGTGTGTTTTATTATTCTTGATTGGTTGCAGGGTGTGTGTGTAGTGTGTGTGTGTGTTGTGTGTGTGTGTGTGTGTGTGTGTGTGTGTGGTGTGTGTTGTGTGTGTTGTGTGTTTTATTTTACGATTACTAATCTTGTATCATGACATTCTTCTTGCCCCAATAGGGGTCACAGACTGATCGAATTTTGAATCGTGGTTCTCCTGTGTGTGTGTGTGTGTGTGTGTGTGTGTGTGTGTGTGTGTGTGTGTGTGTGTGTGTGTGTGTGTTGTTGGGGAGGGGCAGGGGAGGGGAGGGGGCGTGTGTACGTGCGCTCCCTTGTGTCGTCTGCGTGTTTTTGTCCCACCTTAAACTTTAAGTTTGCACACGTTTTGTCTACATTACTTTGCAACCCAGACAAAAGAGTGTTTCTTTTCTTTCTTTCTTTTTTCTTCTTCTTTAAAAAAAAAGTGTGTGTGTGTGTGTGTGTGGGGGGGGGGTGTTAATATACAGTGTGTCGAATTGTCTGCTGTGCTTATAAATAGCTTAGGTGCAGTATGAATATAGATATCTGTATAGTCTTCATTTCTGTTTATGTGGGCTCTAATCCATATCAGTTTACGAACCCCAAGACCCAGTTTAGACCAATAACCGAAGCATTCTCTTCTTTTGAAAATCTTTTATCACCCAGTCTAGCTCCCCCCCCCCTCCTCTCTCTCTCTCTCTCTCCTCTCTCTCTCTCTCCTCTCTCTCTCTCTCTCTCTCTCTCTCTCTCTCCCCTCTCATCTCTCTCTCTCTCTCTCTCCTCTCTCTCTTAATCCACAAAGCAAAACAAAGAATAGGCCACGGAGCTACATAGATATCAGACGTTTCCAGAGTTACATCTTTAGCCACTTTTGGACACATTTGAAGACTGCACTCATTGTTTGCTCCCCTTCGCTCCCCATTCTGTCTGTCTGTCTGTCTGTCTGTCTGTCTGTCTGTCTGTCTGTCTCTCTCTCTCTCTCTCTCTCTCCTCTCTCTCTCTCTCGCTCTCCTCTCTCTCTCTCTCTCTCTCTCTCTCTCTCTCTCTCTCTCTCTCTCTCTCTCTCTCTCTCTCTCTCTCTCTTGTCTCTTCGGTTCACTTCCTTGTTTGTTTTCGACTCTTGGACATTTGGAGAGCTAAGCCAGAAAAAAATAAGGTACAAGAAAGAAAGAAGGTTGATGTTTAACAATAAACAACAACAATAAAACCAAAGAAACAAAAATGTCGTGTCTTGGTTTGGAACACGATGTAGCCAAAAATGCCACCCCAAAAACGTCGGATCAAAGGCATCCAAATATCAGACGCATGCAACATGGACACGAGATCCATGATTTACGCAATGCCATGTTGTCCCTGCATCTTTTTTCTCCTCCTCGTCCTCCTCCTTATTCTCTCTACTGTTGCAGTGACTATTTCTGGTACTGCCTTTTGTACTCATCACTTACTACCAATACTATTGCTGTTCTCCTCGTTGCAGCTGCTGGTGGTGTTATTTTTGGTTTGTGGTTTCACTGTTTATTCAAGACTGCTGTACTGATATTATGAAGTCCCTGCTGTTGTATAATGTACATAACATCCATTTGCTGCCCTAGTGCTGATGTATCGTACTGGCATGTGGCATGGTTAGTATGAAATTGATGGCTATTAGTCTTTCCGTTACACTACTTCTGCTGCTGCTGCATGTGACAACCTGACTGTTACATCTGCTGCTACTGCTACACCTGGTACTACTTCTGGTACTACTGCTGCTGCTGCTGCTACTGCTGCTGCTGCTGCTGCTGCTCGCTGCTGCTTCTGCTGCTGCTGCTGCTACGACTACTGCTGCTGCTGCTGCTGCTGCTGCTGCTACTACTACTACTGCACTACTACTACTACTACTACTACTACTACTACTACTACTACTACTACTACTACTACTACTACTGGTGGTGCTGCTGCTGCTGCTACTACTACTACTACTACTACTACTACTACTACTACTACTACTACTACTACTACTACTACTACTTCTTCTTCTTCTTCTTCTTCTTCTTCTTCTTCTTCTTCTTCTTCTTCCTCCTCTACTACTGCTGCACTTTTTC
This sequence comes from Stramonita haemastoma, assembly GCA_030674155.1. NCBI lineage: Eukaryota > Metazoa > Mollusca > Gastropoda > Neogastropoda > Muricidae > Stramonita > Stramonita haemastoma. The sequence continues at coordinate 55,025,038 of CM060329.1, forward strand.
ATGTGTCCATCCTCCCTTACCCTTTGAAGTTTTGTTAAACCTCTTCCCCTTTCTATACAAAAAGAGAAGGGGGGGATGGGGGTGGAATCACCAAAAAAAAAAAAAGAAGAGAAAAACCCAACCCAAAGCCCAACATATACAAACCAGAAAAAAAATCAGCAACAACAACAAAAAAAAGGGATATAAAAACATGGAATGAAAACAGAAATCTTCAAAACATGATACCACCCGTGTTGTAGTTGTTGTTGTGACTGTGTTTACGTCCCAGCGCCACTCTTTCCACAGCCTTTATTTTGTCAAAAGCCTGTCACACTCACTCAGTCCCATGTCCCAAAGGACGTAGGGGGGACATGAGAGAAGACGCAACGGAGATCGTTTTCCATGCTTCACGATCCTGTGTGGCTAGTAGGAGGTGTTGCAGGGGTTTGTATATGTACATGCCTGTGCATGCGCTTTATATTATTTTTGTCCTCTTTACCCGGCGGCAGAAAAGAAATAAATAAAAAGAAAGTTAGGGAAATGGTTTAAAAGGCCTGCATTTTGGAAGCAGACGGGGTGTATGTAGTGTAGGCAAAGGACAAAGAATTAAAGGCTGGGGAAGGGGTGGGAGTGGGGGGGGGGGTAAGTAGGGAAGGGAGGGGAGGGGTTAGGCCTAGTTGTACTGGTGCGACAGAAAGTAAAGGACACGGAAGGTCGCACAGGGCAGATTGCCCCTTGGCGGTTGTTTTTGAAGCGTGGAGGGGGAAGTGCGCTTACTTTGTACACGATGCAACCCCTTTGTATAGATGTAGATGGAAGTGTAGCATGGTATGGGTGTTACTCATTGTGTCTCCATCAGGCAAACGTTAGCCTCATGCAGGATTTTGAATTTTTTAGAAAAAAAATCCCCACCAAGCCTCGCCACTTTTAACAAAGTCAGAAATTTTATCTTTGCTTACAATGGCCAGAAAATGAAATAAAATGTTCCCCCCCCCCCTCGCACAATGCAAGGTCGAGGGTGGAGGTAGGGGAATGTTTGGAAATGTTATAGCAATTGTACAAAATTTCAAACCAAAGAAAAAACCCAAAATCCCCCCCCCCCCGCAAAAATAAACCACACTTGAACTTTGGCCACGAGAGAGAGGGGAGAGGAGAGAGAGAGAGAGAGAGAGAGAGAGAAAAGAGAGAGAGAGAGAGAGGGGGTTTTTACTTAAAATAAAGCGGTATCAAGCAGAATTTTTGTAAATTTATGATGAAAGAATGTTGGCCCCACCTTCCCTATCCCAACCCTCACTCTCATTCACCGTCGTATGTTATTTTGCGGTGTTGGGGGGGTGGGGGGGGGGGGGGGTGGGGGGGGTTGCCGATTCCTCTTCAAATACTAACGAAAAATTTCCCCTGTTGGTCAACAATGAAAACCCTGATTGAAAGCCGGAAAAATTAATTAGACTGCTTTTTGCTTTTTGGCAATCTTTTTTTCATCATTTATTACACGTGTGCATTTCTAATAAAACCCTGTCGGGCCCCTTGGGGGTAAGTGCATTGCTTTGACAAATGCTGCCCCCCCCCTCCTCCCCACCCCTCCTCCTCCTCCCCTTCATTCTCATCTCTCCCCCCTTCCCTCCTCCTCCCCCCTCCTCTCCCCTCCCCCACATACCCCCCTAATCCCCCGGCTCTCCCTTACCCAAAGGCCTTCGGCCCACCACCACCCCACCACCACCACCACCCACCACACCACCATCATCATCATCAACATCAACATCATCATCATCATCATTTATCCCTCATCATCATCATCATTATCTTTTTCCCTTTTTCTTCTTCTTCTCTCTTCTCCCTTTTTCTTCTTCTTCTTCTTCTTCTTCTTTTCCTCCTTCTCCCCTCGTCGCGTCGTCGTCGTTCGTCGTCGTCGTCGTCGTCTCGTCGTCGTGTCCTCCTCCTTCTTCTCTTCTTCTTTTTCTTCTTTTTCTCTTCTTTTCTTCTTCTGGGGATATGGCTTTCCTGTGCCCTGTTTTTTAAATTTTTTCCACATTTCCCCCTTTCCTTCCCCTAGCCAACCCTTTCCCCCTCCCCCCCCCCCAGCCTCCCGGGTGACTCAATTTTTTTTTCCCAAATTTATTCACTACTCATTTCTCTCTCTTTTTTTTCGTTTTATTTTTGAGAACGTTTTAAAAGTGTAATTTACAGTAAAACCCCCCACACGCAAAGCAACTCCCGCGAAACGCGCGTACAATACACACACGCACGCAAAACAAGCAAGCAAGCAAGCAGCAAGCGCGCGTGCACACACACACACACACACACACACACAACCCCACACCCACACACACCACCACACACGCCCCCCCAAATAAACCCGGGAAAAAACGCACGCACGGCGGCACCAGCACTCCCGAGAAGAGAGAGAAAAAACACACAAAACACCCCCCACACACACACACACACAAATACACCCACACACACACGACACAACACTTCCCACACACACACACACACAACACACACACAACACACACACACACACTACACACACACACACACACACACACACACACACACGTACACACACACGTACACACACACACACACACACGTACACACACACACACACACACGTACACACACACACACGTACACACACACGTACACACACACACACGTACACACACACGTACACACACACGCACACACACACACACGTACACACCACACACACGCACACACACACAACACACTCCACACACACACACACACACACACACACACACACACACAACACACACTACACACACACTACACAACACACACCAACACCACACACACACACCACACACACATCACACACACTCACTCACACACACTCATCACCAACACTCACCACACACACACACACCCCCCCACAGTATAGGGAGTAACACTAAGGCTTGTGTACCTCATCACACATGTTAGCACTTCCTTTCCTTCCTTCTCTTTCTGCTCCTTTCTTTCTTTCCTTTTCTTTTTCTTCCTTCCTTCTTGTTTTCTTTTCTTTTCTATTTCTTTTTTTTTTCTTCTTTTTTTTTTCTTGTGGGGGAGGGGGGGGAGGGGTGTCTCGGCTTTTTGCCCCCTGACTGTTTTTCCACATTCTTTTCATTCATGGCTTCTTTCCCTCCTTCCCTCCCTCCCCCCCCCCCCTCCTTTCCTCCCTCCTCTCTTCAGCATCACTGGCTGACGTCATCCTTGCCCAG
>CM060329.1:55045743-55050743 GCA_030674155.1 Stramonita haemastoma
GAATAAAAGACTTTGCCTTGCCTTGCCTTGCCTTGTCTCTCTCTCTCTCTCTCTCCTCTCTCTCTCTCTCTCTCTCTCTCTCTCTCTCTCTCTCTCTCTCTCTGCTCTCTCTCTCTCTGCTCTCTCTCTCTCTCTCTGCTCTCTCTCTCTGCTCTCTCTCACACATGCACGCTCAAACACACACACACACGCACACGCAGACACACACACTTCCATACTTATACATGTTCCATTTTTGTTTGTCTTTATCTCACAAAACTGTATCCTTATGAACTTTTTTGTTTTGTTGTTTGTTTGGTTTTTTTGTTCCTTTCGTCATCAGACGTCGTACTCAATGAAACTCTCCGAGCTTAAGAAAGACGGTAGCAGCGCTCATCAGCAAATGATGATGTCAGAATATCGACTGGACAGGAAGCTATGAATAATACTGTATTTTTCTCGATACGAGCACACCAGCATTTACTGTCATTACGACAAAGAGGATGATAATGATCAAGGTGTTTTGGAGTGGGTTTTTTGTTGTATTTCTTTTTATGTCTGAGAATACTTAACGTGCATAGTCGTTATGCTGGAAGATGATTATTAAGGATGTATGAAGAAAATGGGTGGGATAATTAATGACCATGAAGACGGCGATGATGATGATCATTGTCATGGTGATGATAATAGTAATGGCTCTCGTCATGATCACCTAGTGGAGTTTGTCAGCTTGGATATTTTTGTATTTTCTCTGGAGAGTTTATGTCTACAGTCTCTGCAGTGTCCTTGCTCGAGTTGTACAGTAGTGTGTGTGTATGTGTGTTGAGTGTTTGTGTGTGTGTTTGGTGTATGTGTGTATGTGTGTTGAGTGTTTGTGGTTGTGTGTGTTGTGTGTGTGTTTTGTGTGTGTGTGTTGTATGTGTGTGTGTGTGTGTGTGTGCATGTAAGTTTGTCTCTGTGTGTGTGTATGTGTGTGTGTGTGTTTATGTGTGTTTGCTCTTTGGCAAAATGTTTATATCCTCTGGTTCCCAGAGTTAAGCAAGTTTTTTTCTGGATTTATCATTTTTTGTTTTTGTATTGTGTGATTCATTCTCTGTGATTGTGAATGGTGTTTCTCCCTAGGCTGCTCAGTCAGACTCTTCCATTCAGTATTTCCTATTACATCCTGTTCCTAAGGTAAAAGTCTTCAGAAAGCAATCAGTGTTCTGTCACCATGAGGCCACCCACTAAAAGAGGCTCTGCACTGCTATTTGATCACCCTCTGTGTGTTCAGTTTTGTCTGCAGTTCAGTTTACCACCTCTCCTCAGCCCCCCTCCCTCCCTCCCTCACCCCCAAAACAAAAAAACATCACCAACAACAAAAGCCAGAAAACACCACCAAAACTACAAACACCTGAAAAGTCCAAAATCAGTCTCTCAGAAGATTATTCTGGACCAGGGGCAGGATAGCGTAGCGGTTAGAGCCATGTACAGCCCTGAACCGCCCTGTGGACTTCAACTCCCTGAATTTTCCTCAGGGATGGTGTCTATACACGGCACCTGTGTGCATGCTGGTTTTTTTTTTGTTTTCTTGTCAACCGCTCCTACAAACAGACACCTGGGCCTCAGCCTTGTCAGTCTGCCACATTATGTATGTCAGTTAATTCTGCCACATTATGTATGTCCAGTTAATTCTGCCACATTATGTATGTCAGTTAATTCTGCCACATATATGTATGTCCAATTAATTCTGCACATTATGTATGTCAGTTAATTCTGCACATTATGTATGTCAGTTAATTCTGCCACATTATGTATGTCAGTTAATTCTGCCACATTATGTATGTCAGTTTAATTCTGCCACATTATGTATGTCAGTTAATTCTGCCACATTATGTATGGTCAGTTAATTCTGCCACATTATGTATGTCAGTTAATTCTGCCACATTATGTATGTCAGTTAATTCTGGAAAATGATGATTATGGGAAAGAGTGTTGTGCGTGATACACTGTTGATGATGATAATGATGATGATAGCATTTTTGGTGATAATGATGTCTGGAATGGTGTGTGTGTGTGTGTGTGTGTGTGTGTGTTCATAGCTGCCCTTGACCTGGTTACCACGGCAGCCACACATTCCAATGAAGCCATGAGGAAGATTGTGAGTAAAATGCCTTGTTTGTACACGTTACAGTCTGATGTTAAGATTGTGTTCCATTGTATTGTATTGTTCGATGTTATGATTGTATTGTATTATATGATGTTTTGAGCGTATTGTTAGAGGCCACATCTTTACTGTCCCCTCTACCCAGGGTGTTGTACAGAGAGGGGAGATTGTAATGATTTCCAGTCTGTTACAGATTTAATGATTGGCAAGTTTGAAGATTGGTTGGCTTTTTTTTTTTTTTTTAGGTATCACTAAAACAAAGTGTGTGTCTACTTAATTTTAAAGTGAAAAAAAGATATTATCTTACTGAGAGTGACATTTGTGTATGTGTGTGTGTATTGTGTAGGTGTGTGTGTGTGTGTGTGTTTGTGTGTGTGTGTGTGTGTGTGTGTGTGTGTGTGTGTGTGTGTGTGGTGTGTGTGTGTGTGTGTGTGTGCATACAGAAAGACAGAGAGACAGACAGACATTCATGCATACATACATGCATGCATGCATACATACATACATACATACATACATACATACATACATACATACATACATACATACATACATACATACATACATACATACATACATACATACATGTATACTATTTTAAAAGTAGGGCCTTTTTGAATCTGTGTTCATGTAGTGACAAGTAGGTTATTTTGTACATTTCAGTGCTTGTTTACAATTTACTAAACACAGAGCAAGAAAATACTGCCACTTGTAGGCTTTGATTCTCTCTCTCTCTTTCTCTTTCTCTTTTTCCTTCTCTCTCTCTCTCTCTCTCTCTCTCCTCTCTCTCTCTCTCTCTCTCTCTCTCTCTCTCTCTCTCTCTCTCTCTCTCTCTCTCTCTCTCTCTCTCTCTCTCTCTCTCTCTCTCTCCTCTCTCTCTCTCTCTCTCTCTCTCTCTCTCTCTCCTCTCTCTCTCTCTCTCCTCTCTCTCTCTCTCCTCTCTCTCTCTCTCTCTCATTCCTCTCTCTCTCTCTCTCTCTCTCTCCTCTCTATCTCCTCTCTCTCTCTCTCTCTCTCTCTCTCTCTCTCTCTCTCTCTCTCTCTCTCTCTCTCTCTCCCTCTCTCTCTCTCTCTCTCTCTCTAAATAATTAAACCAATTATATCCACTTCTCCTTCTCCCCCTTCTCTTTCTCCCTCCTTGTGTGTGTGTGTGTGTGTGTGTATGTGTGTGTGTGTGGGTGTGTGTGTGTGTGTGTGTGTGTGTGCGTGTTGGTGTTTGCGGTGTTTGCGTGTTTGCGTGTGTGTGTGTGTGTGTGTGTGTGTGGTGTTGTGTGTTTGCGTGTTTGCGTGTTTGCGTGTTTGCGTGTTGTGTGTGTGTGTGTGTGTGTGTGTGTGTGTGTGTGTGTGTGTGTGTGTGTGAGTTGGGTTTTTTGTTGTTGTTGTTCGCTCTCCCCCTTTTATCTAAACTTATGTTTTATGAGACTATTTTGATGCTAGATGGTGGTGGATTGATGTTCAGTCATTTAGCCTCATTATATTCTCATGTTTGCTCTTTAATTATTGCGCCCTTTTGTGTGTGTGTGTGTGTGTGTGTGTATGTGTGTGTGTGTGTGTGTGTGTGTGTGTGTGTGTGTGTGTGTGTGTGTGGTGTGTGTGTGTGTGTGTGTGAGTTGGGTTTTATTGTTGTTGTTGTTCTTTCCCCCTTTTATCAATTCATGTTTTATGGGACTATTTTGATGTTAGATGGTGGTGGTTTGATGTTTTCAGTCATTTAACCTCATCATATTTTCATGTTGCTCTTTAATTATTGCGCCTTTTTTTTTTTTTTTTTTTTTTTTTTTTTTTTTTTTTTTGCTTTGTTTATTTTTTTGTGTTTTGTTTTGTTTTTGTTTTATTATTCAAATCAAAATCATCATTGATTCTTACTCCATATTTTGTTTCTGAATGAGTGCCTTTTTATAACATTACCTTAATATTGTATCTCTGTCGTATTCCCTACCTGTTGTTGTTGTTCTTTCCCCTCTTTTATCAAAATCTTATGTTTTATGGGACTATTTTGATGATAGATGATGGTGGATTGATGTTTCTAGTCATTTAACCTCATCATATTCTCATGTTTACTCTTTAATTATTGCGCCCTTTCTTTGTTTGTTTTGTTTTTGTTTGTTCTTTGTTTTTCTTGCTTTTTTTATTCAACTCAAAATCATCATTGATTCTTACTTCTCATTTTCGTTTCTGAATCAGTGACTTTTATAACATTACCGTAATATTGTATCTCTGTGTTAATTCTTGCCTGTTGTTTGATGCTTGGTATGGTTCCTTACTTTTGGTATTTGGATCATTATAATTGTTGATTTTATTTATATTTTTATTGGCAGTATCTCTCCCCCCCTCCAATATTAGTTTAAAAAAAAAAGTTTCCCCCCGTTTATCCAAATGTATGATTTATATCACATGTATAACTTTTGACAGATGGTGGTGGATTGATGTTTCCAGTTGTTTATTTCATCTTGTTCTCTTGTTTGCTCTTTACCTATTAACACTTTTCTATTCTTCCATAATCAAAATCTTTTTATTGTGACTTCTGATTTTGTCTTCTGATCGAGTGCATTTTTATTACCTTATCATATATAGTGTCCTTATTCTTGTGTGTTGCTTGGTACTGCGTAAAATTTTATTGTTTAGTATCTTTTCATCTTGATGTATCCCTGAAAAGGGCGGGGACTGGATGTAAAAAAGCACACGAGTGCTTATCTATTATCCTCGAATAAAATACTTTGCCTTGCCTTGCCTTGCCTTGCCTTGCCTTGCCTTGTCTCTCTCTCTCTCTCTCTCTCTCCTCTCTCTCTCTCTCTCTCTCTCTCCTCTCTCTCTCTCTCCTCTCTCTCTCTCTCTCCCTCTCTCTCTCTCCCTCCCTCCCTCTCTCTCTCTCCCT
>CM060329.1:55055743-55075743 GCA_030674155.1 Stramonita haemastoma
ACTTCTTCATCTTCTTCTTCTTTAAACAGCCAGAGAGCAAGTATTGCTGCCTGTCATGAGCAACAATGACAAGCCAGGCTCAGTGTTTGTCACTCTATGTTGGGACGGGATAGCCTAATGGTCAGAACATTGTACTCGCAATTTGACGACCGATTTCAATTCCCGGTCGAGGGGATTTTTCCCCTGGAGTTAACATCAGTGCTGACTTCACTCTCCCCAAAAGTCTTTTGGATGAGACTGTAAACCGAGGTCCCATGTGCGAATGCATGCAGAACATCTTGCGCACACGTTAAATCCTGTTCCGCTTTTTGTAAGAGTAGGCCATCATGTGCCGGTGGGAACAAGATGACAAAATTGACAAAACTGCATACACACGGGACTGGATAAAAAAACCACATAAATGCTTATTCCATTATCCTCGATATAAAAGAATAAACTAGACTAAACAAACTGTGACCTGTAGGTTAGCAGAAGTGGTAAGGGGAAGCACACAGAAAAAAACTGTACTGATGTAACAAGGAAGCTTAATCTGTGTGTTCTCTGTGAAATTCTTTTGCCTTGAACAACAAAACAGTCAGTACAGAAATATTCAAACAATAGACAGTCACTCGTTTGTAGGTTTTCCTCCCTCTGACCTTCGATTCCTTCCGTTTTGAAAATGACATTTTTACCAGAAGGAAGAAAAACTTACTCATGTGTGGGTAATTCCATCTCACAGTTTCACTTTCTGTGTTAAGAGTTCAGCATTGGTGGTTTGTTCCTTCTTTTTTTTTCTGTGTTGCCTTTGTTTTAAAAGTTTCCGTAAAGTTTTGTCTTTCCTGTCTACACTTTTTTCTCTCTCTGTGAAGATGAGTTTAGTTTACCATCATACAAATTGATGATTGAAGATATTGAAAGAATACATTCTTGTACAGCAAAAGTTTCATATGAGCGAGCGAGCGAGCAGCGAGCAGAGAGAGAGAGAGAGAGAGAGAGAGAGAAGAGAGAGAGAGAGAGAGAGAGAGAGAGAGAGAGAGGCAGGATTAGAAAATGTCGTGTGGTACGGGGGGGGGGGGGGGGGGGAGGGAGACGAGAGAGAAGGAAAAGGGAAGGCTGTGCCTTAGTTTCGACAGGGAAATTAATCAGATCAACATACATGATTAACAGTTTTGTTGTTGTGTGTGAGGGTCTCAGTGCATAAATCATACCCAGTCCTAATATGGCTTAGGTAATATGTTAGGTTGTAAACAGCATAAAAATAATCGAGGGAAGGGTGTGTGTGTGTGTTTATGTGTGTGCATGTTTGCATGTTTGCACTCTCATGTGCATGTATGCCTGCTTTCATGCTAACATTCATGGAAGTACTACCACACTTTGTGTATATATCTACATGAAGCGTAATTATGTGTATACTTTTTTTGGAACTTGCATACTTACACTCATGCAGAACTGTTTCTTCCAGTGCTGAGTCTATAAATCAGAATATGTTTTTTAATTATTAGATCAGAAAATCCATGGTTTCATTGGTCAGTAAATGTGTGATTTGATTGTTCAGTAATTGTGTGGTTTGGTCAGTAATTATGGACTCTGACAGCAGAGTTAGAGAGGAGAATCCAAGCATTCGAGAACAAGTGCCACAGAAGACTCCTCAAAATATCATACACAGAACACAAGACCAATAACTATGTGAAAGAAGAAATCAAAAAGCGTGTAGGCCCCCAAGAGCCTTTGCTCTCCACCATAAAGAGGAGAAAGCTGATGTGGTTTGGTCACACCACAAGACACAACACCCTAGCAAAAACCATCTTGCAAGGAACAGTTGAGGGCAAGAGAAGAAGAGGCTGCCAAAAGAAATCATGGGTTGACAACATCAAAGACTGGACCGCCCAACCCCTGCAACACCTCCTACTAGCCACACAGGATCGTGAAGCATGGAAAAAGATCTCTGTTGCGTCTTCTCTCATGTCCCCCTACGTCCTTTGGGACATGGGACTGAGTGAGTGAGTGAGTGAATTATGTGGTTTGATTGGTCAGTAATTGTGAAGTTTGATTGGTCAGTAATTGTCTGGTTTGATTGGTCAGGTGAAGCAAGGGGACAACATCGCCATCCCCAACACATTCCTGGTACACAGCAAGCAGAAAGCCATTGAGCTGCTGGAAGAGTAAGTCGTCATCACTCTCTTCCATCTGGCCTTGTCTCCTCTATTCTTCTTCTTCTCCTCCTCCTTCTTCCCCCCTGATAAGAGTAAAACAACCAACAAAAATGAAAATAAATGAACTTTAAAGGACTCGAACAAACATCACACACATCATCCTTGTAGAGGTATGTACACACGCACATACACACATACACATACGCAAGCACACCACGCACGCATGCACACACTCCTGCATGCATGCACGCTCACACACCAAAATATATATATTAAAAACAGCACACACTGGTCAATATTTGCTGCCCTGGCAACACTTTTTAAGAAAAAAAAGTACAATAAATTTACGATACATGTCCATTATTGGGGGACGGGATAGCTGTGTTCAGAGCACTTGCTTTCCCCATGGCAAGGTTAAGCAGCATTGAACATGGTTACCAGTTGGATGGGTGACCATTTGCACATCTTGGCTTCAGTACAGTCCCCCAGTTCACCCAGCTGTAAATGGGTACCTGCCCTCTTCAAGGTCAGGGAAGGTAAAGTAGCGAGAGAGAGGAGATGGGCGCCGCCCTCAATATGCTGGCCTCTGGAGAAGCTGAGGTCTCTGACTTCTCATTTCCCAACAGCCACACAGGTTATGGGACACCTTTACCTTTTTTTTAATCCACTATACCTTACACAGTAGCTGTACAGCACCTTTTGCAAAACTCGCTTCTAGAAGTATAGATATACATCACCAGCCTTTTGTGTTAATGGATTCAGTGGCTACAGGAAATTTTGTGTCCAAATTCTCTCCAGTTCAAATATGGCCAGTGTGGTCGGCCGGAGCTATAAACAACTTGATTGGATTGGATCACAGTTCAAGAGAAGATTTTCGGAGCACTGTAAGTGATGCAGTTTTGCTCTGAAAGCTAGTACTATCCTGATTGTGGTGTATTCTGGACATGGCAAAATGTCATTTGAATGTTGAATGCAATGTTTCAGTGTCAGCATTCAAAACAAATATTTTCCTCTGTTTTTTCAGACAACCCGGGGCAGCAGGCACGACCTGGCTTGAGGTAAGGCTTCCATCTGTGTTCATACATCATGTGGATTTTAAAAATTTATTTTTTCTTTCTTTCTTTCTTTCATTCTTTCTTTCTTTCATTCTTTCTTTCTTTCTTTCTTTCTTTCTTCATTTATATTGAGGATAATGGAATAAGCACTCCTGTGATTATTTACATCTAGTCCCTGTATGTATGCACTTTTGTAAATTAATTTGTCATCTGTTCCCACTGGCACACAATGGCATACTTTTTCGAAAAGCAGAACAGATTTTAACTTGTGCTCAAGATGTTCTGCATACATTCACACATGGAGGCTTGATTAATAGTCTCATCCGAATGACTTGCAGAAATATGGTGTACTCACAAATTTCTTTTCTGTAAGAAATATTCAGTTTTGCAGAAGAATTTCTGTTTACACGTCGACTACAGAAAAGGCATGTTTTAGGCACATCTTTATGCAACATCAAACAATGGAAGAACATTGAATTTTTGGCACTTTTACTGGTTTACATGTGTGTGAATGAATGAACAAGCTAACAAAAGACAGACAGGCAGGCACGCACGCAGGCATGCACAGATAGACAGACAGAAAGAAGGACTGCAGACATTACTTGCGTTAATCTTGTGAACTATTGTGCAATACAGAATTTGAATATTGTGTGGCTGTGTGTGTATTTGCAGTCGCTGAGGCAAGTGATTGAAGATCTTCGCAGCAAGAAATGGTCTTTCTCTACTGTCAGCTCTCCTACAGAGGTGGGTCACTGCTTCGCTTCTGGAGAGAGAGAGAGAGAGAGAGAGAGAGAGAGAGAGAGAGAGAGAGGAGAGAGAGAGAGAGAGAGAGAGAGAGAAAGAGAGGAGAGGAGAGAGAAAGAGGGAGGGAGGGAGGGGAGAGAGAGGGAGGGAGGTAGGTGTAGTAGAAGTAATCTTCATTTTCATGTCTGTTTACTTGAGTTACACGAAAGAGAGAGACTCTGTGTGTGTGTGCTGTGTCTGTGTAGTTAGGTGTATGCCTGGTTTGTTTGTGTATACTTGTGTTTGTCTGTGTTGTGAGTTTTTGTGTGTGATTGTATGTGTATGTGTGTGTATTTATTTTATTTATTCTTTTATATCAAGGATAATGGAATAAGCACTCGTGTGCTTTTTTTTACAACCAGTACCCGTGTATATACATGTGTTTGTGTACGTGTGTGGGTATGGGTTTGCATATGTATGTTTTCATGTGTATGTGTAGGTAGGTAAATGCTTGGTTTATTTGTGTATATATACATGTGTGTGTGGCTGTGTGTGTGTGTGTTTGTGTCTGTCTGTCTGTCTGTGTATCAAAGTGGTATAGCTAAAGACAGTGTCTGGAATCACTTGTTGATCAGTTGTCACTGCTGTGTCCCTCCTTCAGCATCAGGAGACGACACCAGGGAAGCAGGCCCCTCGCTGGATCCCTGACGACGCTGTCACCATGTGCATGCTGTGTGAGATGGTCTTCAACACCTTTCGCCGCCGCCACCACTGCCGCGCCTGTGGGAAGGTAAGCGTTTGGGGTTGTTTATGATTTTATTCAAGGAAGATGTTTTGAATGTAAGCAAATGTTTCCATGCCATCACTTAAATGTAAATGATTTTTCTGAAATTTTCATGGTGTATCTGTGAAGGAGAGACTTGAATGGTTTTCTTTGTCTGCCTGGCATTGTACTGTGTTGTTTTATTTTTTACCAAAATTTTGGGGGGGGGATTTTTTGCTGCCTATTTTGCTGCAGCGTTGCTGTCCTCCTGTTCCCACACCACTCATCTCATCCCCCTGCTACATGGTTAGCTTAGATACAGATATTCATTGTCACCATCCTCTATCCATCCTCATTGCCATCTATCATTTACTTTCCTTATTGTTTCTTTTTTTTCTCTCTGATCATGACCCAACCCATTTCCAGCTGATCTGTCAAAAAGTGGACCAGTTCATTGTATATGTTGTAAGCTTTACTAGCATGCTGTAATATTTATTTATTTACTGGCAGAGGGTTATTACTGATAACTTATTATGATGGTGATCTGTTTCATGTTCAGCTGATCTGCAAAAACTGGATCAGTTCATTGTTCTGGGTAGGGTTTTTTTTAATTTTTTTATTGATCATAGCTCGTTCATTTCCAGCTGATCTGCAAGAACTGCTGCAAGAAGGCCCCTCTGGAGTACATGAACAACAAGCTGGAGCGTGTGTGTCTGGAGTGTCACGACGCCATCGTCTTTCCCCTCAGGGGAGCCGTGCAGTCACCAGGCAGAACCGCCAAACGAAAAATACTCAGGGTCAGTGGGTGTTGGTGTATAGGTGTGTGTGTGTCTGTGTCTGTGTGTGTTTATTTATTTTATTTATTTATTTATTTATTCTTTTATATCGAGGATAACAGAATAAGCAATCATGTGCTTTTTTTCATCCGGTCCCCGTGTGCATGCAGTTTTGTAAATATTGTCATCTGTTCCCACCGGCACACGATGGCCTACTCTTACGAAAAGCGGAACAGGATTTAACGTGTGCGCAAGATGTTCTGCGTGCGTTCGCACACGGGGCCTCGGTTTAAAGTCTCATCCGAAGGACTTTTAGGGAGAGTAGAGTCAGCATGTGTGTGTTGTGTTGTGTGTGTGTGTGTGTCTCTGTGTGTGTGTATGTGTCTGTGTGTGTGTGTGTGTGTCTGCTTGTGGGTTGGTGTGTGTGTGTATGTGTGTTTTTGGGGAGGGAGGGGTCCTCTGTGTGTGGGTAGGTGTGGGGGGGGGGGGGGGGTAGGTTGGGGGGGGGAGGTGGTAGGTTGGGTGTGTGTGCATGCATGTGCGTGTATGTGTATGAGTGATGCACTGCCAATAAATGAGTATAACAGAGAAACAGCAAAAGATTCTAAATTGTGAATACTTAAAGCTGTAACTTGTCACCTGCCATTTATTTAGTACCTGTCATTTTGATATAACATATACATATATCAATATCTATACGTGTGTTTATATTGCAGGTGAAGGCGGATGACCCCGGGCTGTTGGCGGGTTACCTGACCATCAGTGACGATGCGGGCAGGACGTGGAACAAGCGCTGGTTCTCCCTGCACGAGGATTTTGTCATGTACTTCTTCAAGGCGAGACAGGTGAGAGAGAGCTGCAGTGTCTCAGCTCGTCTGTGGGTAGATGGGTGGGGGGCCTTGCGGTGATTGTTGGTCATTGTCTTTTGGTAGGGTATGGTCCTTTTTTGCTCTGAAGTCATTTAGCATGCATATACACATGTGTATGGATGCATGTGCATGCACACATTTGCATTCGTACTTATAAAAAAAAAAGACACACATTAATGCATACTAAATTCCAAGTCCTGCGGATGAGACTATAAACCATAGCGTTTCTTGGCTAGAGCTCTGAGATTCACCTCGAATGGCAATCGAATTCGGGTTGTCAAATTGCGAGCACAATGTTCTGACCACTAGGCTATCCCGCTGATGTCTAACTCTCTGTGTGTGTGTGTGTGTGCAGGACGTGAGTGCGTACCATTCCCTGCCCCTGCCTGGTTACCACGTGGAGACAATGGCAGACTCGGACAAGCCCAACACCCTGCGTGTGTATCACCACAGCATCAACAAGAAGGGAATCCTCTTCCAGGCTGACAATGACAAGATTCTGAAAAAGTGAGCAGGGCTAGTTACATGGTTGGTTGGCTGATTGGTTGGTTGGTTGGTCGGTTTGGTTGGTTCATTGGTTGGTTGGCTGGTTTGGTTGGTTGGTTGGTTGGTTGGTTGGTTGGTTGGTTGGTTGGTTGGTTGGTTGGTTGGTTGGTTGGTTGGTTGGGTTGGTTGATTGATTGATTGGTTGGCTGGTTTGGTTGGTTGCTTGGTTGGTTGATTGCTTGGGTGGGTGGGTGGGTTGGTTGGTTGGTTGGTTGGTTGGTTTGGTTTGGTTATTTCTTTGATCAGTGAACAAGACAGGAGACTTTTCTTTCTCCAACCTTGCATGCACTGGCAGAGAACTTTAAAGCCAGTCATGCTCTTTCCGAGAAAAGCAGTCTGTATATATATGCTTGTAGAATTTAACTGGTTTTAAAAGTGACAGTTACTGTTTCTGTTACTAAAGTCGAATGTTTATACTACCTTTGCACTCACGAATTTATAGACATATGCTGAAACTTTTGTAATCACATGCACATACAAAGATTACAGGTGTATATAGGGCATGCACTTGTAGGTCTGCACACACATGCATACTTTTCACACACGCACGCACGCACGCACACACACACTCACACACTCACACACTCAACTCACTCACTTCTCTACCTGTCACAATAGCCCCAACTCAACACACTCAGGACACTAAACATCACCCCAAACACCCACCCCTGTCCTCCACTAACCCCACATCCCCACTTTCTCTCCTCTACCTGTCTCAGACAATTTTATTCTGAACCATGCTTATTTCGAGCAGTCTTGCTTATGTCAAGTCAAAACGAACAATTACTCAAGAATTTGTGCATATATACCTGTATAAACTTTTCAAAAGATGTTCTGAGAGTGTTAGACATGACTAATACTTGTTACATCTTCAGTTTCTTTTCAGTGGAATAATGGAAGAGGTGATGCTTGTAATATCTTTTCCCATAACTTTATGGCGATTGTGTTTTGTGTTATTTGTGTGATGTTTATTTGTACCCCCATTCAGAAGGGGCTATGGCCTATACTGAATAAACCTCGTTTTCAATTTCAATATCAGGTGGGTGAACGCTCTGAGCAAGCTGGTGTTGGCCCAGCTCCCCGACGAGTCCCAGCGTCTGTCGTCTCAGTCCAACTCCAGTTCGGCCAGCAGCGGCAGCGACAACACCTCCACCCTCCTCCACAACAACAACAATAACAACAACAACAGCAGCGCCGTCACCAGCGGGGGCAGCACCAGCAACAGCGACAAGCTGAGCCAGGCTGACAGCGGCTTCACGCAGTGTGACAGCGTGTGTGACGACAGCGTCGCCGATTCCCCCTCCATGGTGGGGGACGAGGTGAACGAGGACAGCGTTTCGGAAAAATTGTGACATCGTTCCGAACGTGAAGGGTTTTTTTTGTGTTGATGCTGTGTGTTGGGGTTTGGTCGTCATGTGATGACGATGATGCTGAAGTGTGACGGGCCGTGACGCTGTTGAAAGATTTGTTATCGTGACGCGAAAGAAATGGTGGTTTGTTCACTTTTCGACTTTTTTTTTTTTCTATGTCGTTTATTAAAAGACATGGTTTATTGTGTTGGAGTGATGGGAAGGATTCCACAAAGTATTGAGGGATTGTGATGAATGTTACAATCTCCCTTGTCTTTTTGAAGAAAGTGGTGGGATGATGGTGCTCTAAAAAAAAAAAAAATTAAAAAAACGTGACGATGCGAACACTATGAAAACATTGCATGGGACAGATTCAAAACGTTTGAAAACTGTTTTCTCAACATTTTGGCCATATTTGACAATGTCAGGATCTGCCATTCGTGAGAGGAAAACAGATACGATCATGGGAGTGATGATTATGACAAGACAAGGAAAATGACTGAGAAAGCGTGGAGAGAGTAAAAAAGGATGACTTATGTGGAAATGAAAAATGATGGACTCACCAGATCTTGTATCTCTGTTGTGGTGGCTGGTTGGTTTGTCAGTGATGACACTGATAAAAGATGTCATTTGAAGCTGGATCAGGTCATTGTGTGTGTGTGAGGGCACAGATACACTGTGTCAGTGACAGACTGTGACACATAAAGAATGACAAGAGTCCGGACAAGCTACTCATGACTTCAGCAGTAGCAGTGACAGAACTACGAAAGAGACGTGTCATGAAAAAAACCTTGTATATTTATATCGGTATGGTGCATGCATAATTGCTGAATTTTTTTTTTTTTAAACCAAAAATACATTCAAAATGTTTGAAGTATTTGCTCATACTGAAAAAAAACAGATTGTGATGTTGCTTTTTTTTATAATTATTGTTCCTTTTTCTTTTTTCACACAAAATTGGTATCAGATTTAAAGGTACCCTCCTCTGCTTTAATGGGATACATGAATCAAAGACAAGTACCAGAAAATGCGGAGATGGTTGACAAAGAAACTGAACTGGACCAGACTGTCTGCGAATGCGAAAGTTGTTCGACACTTTGTACACTGAAACAGGAATGTCAGATATATTTCAGGCCCAAAATACACCAAGGCTAAAAAGAAAACTCATGAGGGCTGAGAAGAGACTTCAAAAAGGTCTGGAGAACTGAAGTAGTGTCTGTCTTGTCTCGTTTCAGTACAAAGAGCATGTAAGAAACACCAACCCTGGATTTCAGCCCTGAGTTTTGAAAGCTTGTGGCGATGTCTGTCCCCTTCCGTTCTGTGTTATGATGTCTACTGATTGCGCCGCCAAAGACACCTAAGATGCAAAGTCAATGCAGATATGGATGGGAACTTCTCTGTGTGTGTTTGTAAAGTTCTTCTCTTTTTTTTTTTCTTCAAGACTTTTTTTTCTTTCTTTTTTTTTTCTCCAAGTACTTCACACTTCCAGATGAGAGAAGTGTCTTTCTTCTGCTTTTTTTTTTTAATTTGAGAAGTGTTTTTTATGTTGAGTGCAATCAAAAGGAGAAATTGTGATGAAATAAGTTCGTATGTATTGCCTTTGAAGTGGGTAAACAGATGCTGGGTGTGTTACCTGCTAGCAAAAAAATTATGCACATGTGCATGTACTGACACCTGTAACTACACAGACTCACACACATACATGCACATGCATACGCACACACACTCACACACACACAAGATTCAAGATTCAAGATTTAATTCCTTTCACCCCTTTTTGGGCATGGAGGATAACAAACAAGTTCAACAGGAGAAAAGAAACCTTACAGCAATACATCCTAAAGTATTATCAATATCAACAGGAGCTGAAAAGCAAGAATTTATCGCAAAATAATAAACAAACAGTATTCAAGAGTCAGGACATTTTATTAAAGGTATGTAAATTTCTGTAAAAAGACACAACACAAAACACACACACACACACACACACACACACACACACACACACACACACACACACACACACACACACACACACACACACACGGACATGCACAATCACACACACACACTATGCATGTGGTGGTGTGATAGTCTTAGGATAGTGCTCTATGTAGAAGAAATAAGATTCTGGATCCAAATCCTGTGTGTAGTCAGACTTTTCTCCCATGCTTTTGATCATGAGTGGTGGTCTGGATACTAGTCTTTCAGATGAGATAATACATGATCTTATATACACTGTGCATTTGATGGCACTCGGGAAAAGAAACAAAATTGCATCAGCAAAAATTATTTTTAAAAACGAAAGAAAGAATACAGAAGAAAAAATAAACCACCACCACACTCATAAAGATATAAAAGCAAACAGGAAAATTCAATTTTCTTCTTTTTTTTTTTTAAAAAAAAAAAAAAAAAGGTAAGGCTGAAAGTACAGTTCAGACATGACATTACCATAAAAGACCATATGATGCAATACAACTTTATACAATTAATAACAATATTACAGATAGGAATGTTTGGTCTCACTAGCACATGAAGTCTCAAACGAGGACAACATCAACTAAACTCAAGATAATTTTTTACAAAAAAAACATCTTCATTTAACCCTCATTTTCCTTTTGGAGCTTATTTCCTCATCACCCTAGGGTGAAGCAAATGCGTTGAAGAAGAATAAATGTCACATTTTTTCACGCACACTTATACATACCTCTGGGAGATGATGGGACTGAAGTTCACAAGATGAACTGAAGTTCACAAGAAAAGATTCCTCCTGATTTTGTCCATCACCCTAAGATGAAGCAAATGTGTTGAAGAAGAATAAATGACACTTTTTTTTCTTCTTTTTTTTTGCACAGTAAAACATATCTCTGGGAGATAGTGGAACTGAAGTTCACAAGAAAACTGAAGTTCACAACAAAAGATTCCTCCTGATTTTTGTCCATACCGTTTTCCCTCCATCCTCAGAGTTCCAGAATGCACGTTCCTTGTTCCAGAGGAGAGAGAGACAGTGAGAGAAGCACAATGCTTGCTGTCTGCATGCATACATACATGCATCATTCTTGCCAGAGCCCAGGTCCAGAGAGAACGAGGAGCATCCATTGCTTTCTTACTTGCCGTTTTTCTGGAACTGGTCTGTCTCCCACTCTCTTGATGACTGTTGCGTTTTGTCTGGAAACTGTATGGATGCTCAACTACAACCATGCCAAAAGTTGAGAAATTTATATTATCTGTGTGTTTGTGTGTGTGTGTGTGTGTGTGTGTGTGTGTGTGTGTGTGTGTGTGTGTGTGTGTGTGTTTGCGTGTGTGTATCCATGCACACCCATGAGAGAGAGAGAGAGAAATTGTGTGTGTGTGTGTGTGTGTGGATTCTACAGTTTCCTTGCCTCCTTTATTGTTTTCAATGAAAAAAATTATTCTTGTACTTTTATTATGTGTGTATATTACACATTTTTCATATAACTAGACAACAGTTCCAGATATTTTCACTCTTTGTGTATGATTCAACAATTATCTCATGGTACATATGTGTAGAGATAGCATGCCCACCCTGTTAAATATGATGATCAATCATGATTTCCAAACATTTTGTATTTTGAAAGTTTCAATCCTTCAAGAGCACACAGTGTTGCAAATTAGTGCTCACTCTTTGATAAAAAAAAAAAAACCCACCTAAACCTAGAACCCCCCCCAATCATTGAGTCTTTATGCAGCTACCATAAACGTAAAGGGGTCCCATAACCTGTGTGGTCATAGGGGAGGGAGGAATCGGAGACCTCAGCTTGTCTAGGGGCCAGCATGTTGAGAACGGCGCCCATCTCCTCTCCCTCGCTGTTTTACCTTCTGTGGTCCTAATGAGGCAGGTACTCATTTACAGATAGGTGAACTGGGGGACTGCACTGAAGCCGTAGTGTGCAAACAGTCACCCATCCAGTTGGTAACCACGCTCGATGCTGCTTAACATTGGCTAGGGGAAAAAGCAAGTGCTCTATCACAAAGATATGGTAAAAAGTCTCAAACAAAACCTTAAAAATTTGTACACCATATTCTTTTAGGATGTAATAATAACTGCACCCCATCCCCCCCCCCCAAAAAAAAAGAAGAAACATAAGGTAGTAAGAAGTTGCAATAACTTCTGTACATTCTACTGTGATCAACACTCATACCATCAATGTTGTTATATATACTTCCAGAAGGCTTTTTTAAGTAAAATATTTGGATTTTACTTTTGATATAGAACATGCAAGCAAGGAAACTGTTAAAAAAAACTGTTTACTTTTAAAAGCCTATTTGTTTTAAACATCTGACATTGATACTGAAGACTTGAAGAAGAATCCCACGATCTGACAGAAGTCTCAGAACTACACTAAAAACTGTACATTTTTTCACCTCCATACAATTTGTTAACATAACCTTGCGATACTGTGAAATACAGTGATGATGCTGATGTTGATTTAAAAAAAAAAATCAAAGTTAAGATTGGAACCTCAACCCACCTGTCTGTTGGTTTTTTTCCAAAAAAGTATTACAGTGTTTGTGTAAACCACATGTACAGACTGTATGTGTGAGTGTTGAGAGTTGTATATATAGTCTGGTCACATTGTCTTCGATAATGAAACAGTTTTGTACAGAGGCATGTTGATCTGTCGATTGCCATGATGCTAATGTGTGCAATGGTTGGTGTTATTTATTGTGATGGATCACAAGTTTAAAAATGCTTTGAGTTCTTTTCCGTGTGTAAGATATACGGCACCATGGACACTGCCTTTGGTTTTGCAATTCAGTTCATTGGTGCTTTGTCTTTATTTTTACGCTATTATTGTATCACGTTAAAGAAATGTAGAAAAGATTCCATGAGATTAATTTGGTGTGTGTGTGCTCGTGTATGTATGCATGCGTGTGTACTCATGATGGCAGTGAGAGAGAGTGTGAGTGCATGTGTGTGTGTGTTTGTGTGTGTGTGCATGCATGCATGCATGCATGCATGCACGCATGCGTGTGTGTGTGTGTATGTGTGTGTGTGTGTCTGTGTAGGATATGCACATGTGTTACAATAGCTAAATATTTGAAACGATACAGATTTTTCAATTTTCTAAGTTTAGCCAAGTGCTGGTCACAACTTCAGTGATTAAAAAAAATGAAATGACACAACTAGTTCATTAAATCATTTATATATCATATATATATATTCAAACTAAGATGGCATCACAAGGATCATTGGAATCAAAACATTTGTAAGTTATCGATGGAGGTTTCCCACTCATCAGGTCCTCAACAGAAATTTGTTGTTAACACTGATGTCCTATAATCACACTCACAGAACAGGGTATTTTCACTACATTTGTCTGTTCCTAACCAGAACTGGACACATGTCATGGAATGCAGATAATAATTGAATGCAGATAAAAATGGAATGTAGATGAAAATGGAATACAGATAATAATGGAAGGCATGTAGATAAAAATGAAATGCAGATTAAAATGGAATGCAGATAATAATTAATGGAATAATAATGGAATGGAGGTAGTAGTAGAATAGAGACAGACATATTAGCTCACGTCTCTGCAACAAACTCTGAGTATCGGTCAGAACACTTCGGGAATGTGGCCTCTACGATGGATGATTTAGCCGAGTGGTTAAAACAGTTCATCTTCAATCCTATAGTCCATGAAGTCGTGGATTTGAATCTTGGTAGCATCTAGTGAATGAATTAAGGGTGGGGATTTTTACGACCTCTCAGGTCAACTTCAAGTGCAGACCCGTTTGGACAACACATGGCCCAGCACTCTTGCTTCCTCAGCAAGGGAGGCAATCAAGACTGTGACATCACAGTGATTTTTATGAAAAGTAGCCTACACACAACTTGTGTCCCTCATCACACGAGAATAGTCGTGGCTCTTTCTTATGTCCAGTTTAGCTTAGTTTATTTTAGTCTTCTGAGTTCACGCTTGTGTGAGTTTATGAGATGCCTGTATAGAATAGTATTGCGTGGTATTACAACCTAGGACATACCAATGACTGTCAAACAGATCATAGAATAGTATTGCGTGGTATTACAACCTAGGACATACCAAGGACTGTCAAACAGATCATAGAATAGTATTGCGTGGTATTACAACCTAGGACATACCAAGGACTGTCAAACAGATCATAGAATAGTATTGCGTGGTATTACAACCTAGGACATACCAAGGACTGTCAAACAGATCATAGAATAGTATTGCGTGGTATTACAACCTAGGACATACCAAGGACTGTCAAACAGATCATAGAATAGTATTGCGTGGTATTACAACCTAGGACATACCAAGGACTGTCAAACAGATCATAGAATAGTATTGCGTGGTATTACAACCTAGGACATACCAAGGACTGTCAAACAGATCATAGAATAGTATTGCGTGGTATTACAACCTAGGACATACCAAGGACTGTCAAACAGATCATAGAATAGTATTGCGTGGTATTACAACCTAGGACATACCAAGGACTGTCAAACAGATCATAGAATAGTATTGCGTGGTATTACAACCTAGGACATACCAAGGACTGTCAAACAGATCATAGAATAGTATTGCGTGGTATTACAACCTAGGACATACCAAGGACTGTCAAACAGATCATAGAATAGTATTGCGTGGTATTACAACCTAGGACATACCAAGGACTGTCAAACAGATCATAGAATAGTATTGCGTGGTATTACAACCTAGGACATACCAAGGACTGTCAAACAGATCATAGAATAGTATTGCGTGGTATTACAACCTAGGACATACCAAGGACTGTCAAACAGATCATAGAATAGTATTGCGTGGTATTACAACCTAGGACATACCAAGGACTGTCAAACAGATCATAGAATAGTATTGCGTGGTATTACAACCTAGGACATACCAAGGACTGTCAAACAGATCATAGAATAGTATTGCGTGGTATTACAACCTAGGACATACCAAGGACTGTCAAACAGATCATAGAATAGTATTGCGTGGTATTACAACCTAGGACATACCAAGGACTGTCAAACAGATCATAGAATAGTATTGCGTGGTATTACAACCTAGGACATACCAAGGACTGTCAAACAGATCATAGAATAGTATTGCGTGGTATTACAACCTAGGACATACCAAGGACTGTCAAACAGATCATAGAATAGTATTGCGTGGTATTACAACCTAGGACATACCAAGGACTGTCAAACAGATCATAGAATAGTATTGCGTGGTATTACAACCTAGGACATACCAAGGACTGTCAAACAGATCATAGAATAGTATTGCGTGGTATTACAACCTAGGACATACCAAGGACTGTCAAACAGATCATAGAATAGCTAGCTGCTGTCTGAGTGTTTGAAGAAGAGGAAGAGATTTTCAAATAGCTGCTATCTGAATGTTCGACTTCCTGAAGAAGAAGAAGAAGAACAGGGAGAAGAAGAAGAAATTATCATGAACAGATTATCAAGTTTTCTTGTTGAAGGAAGGAGGAGAGATTATCCTGAACAGATTATCAAGTTGTTTTTTTATTGAAGGAAGCAACCTCAGGAACAGAAAGTTTAATTTTATGCAGAGAAATCTGCCCTGACTATTACTGTGTAAACATTATGATAAAATACAACACAGAACAGTGTGAATCATATTCATGTCTATGAGTGAAGAGAGAGAGAGAAAGAGTTGGTTGGTACAAGTACAAGAGGAGGAGATATATTTTGTAACATTCCATTTCAGGTTTTGTTTTGTTTTTGTTTTGTTTTTTTTTTAAAATGTCAAAACTGCTTTCGCTGTTTCCAAACAGTGTTTGATTACATATTGTGATGCTGTTTGGTGATTTCAACCATGGGTATGTATGTTCTTGTATTTTTTTGTTTTGAATTTGTTTTGTTTTGTTTCTGAGCAGCTTTTTTTCTTAAATTCTTAGTTACTGTCAGGAGTAAATGGCGGTTTCACTGTGGTGCTATGTAGAATGAATTACAGTTGTAGGAATATTTTTTCTTCATTTTTCCCAACTGCCTTTTTTTTCTTGATTTTTAGTGAACATTTTTATTTTCAGCCATATTTCCCTCTCACAAACCGCCTTCCTCTGTGCACCAAGTTTTTAAAACAAACCTTTGTGAACGTTTGTATGGACAGAACATGTACTACTAATTGAGTTATGAGTAGGTTTGATTGTTGATTCCTTCATCATAATCGTTCATTCACACCTCTCAACTATCACACACTGTTGCACAGATCTTGAATGGAACAGAGCATACTGTCGCCTTCAAAAAGATATTTCTCTTTTAGAGGAGACCATAATCTGTTGATTTTTGTGTTTTAAGTCAAGCAAATGTCAGGGAAAATATTCTGAGATAAATAATGTCTCAAAGGAAGATAAATCCAGGGAACAAATTTTGAACACACACACATGCATGCATATGCACACACCCACACACTTACACCCACACACTTACACCCACACACACACACGCACGCACACGCACGCACGCACATACACACACACACACACACACACACACACACACACACACACACACACACACACACACACACACACACACACACACACACACACACACACACAGAGTCAGTCTCTCTGAG
The DNA here is from genome assembly GCA_030674155.1 of Stramonita haemastoma. NCBI lineage: Eukaryota > Metazoa > Mollusca > Gastropoda > Neogastropoda > Muricidae > Stramonita > Stramonita haemastoma. The sequence continues at coordinate 55,072,557 of CM060329.1, forward strand.
ACATAATGTCCATTTAAAAATGCTTCAAGTGTGTGTACACCAACCATTGCAAACATTAACTTATTTTAGAAACTGTGTATGTCAGTATTATTCCTCTCACATTTTCCTCTTCATTACCCTCCCCACAACAACAAAAAGTCTCAGATAAAATAAACAACCCAACCCAACCCAAACCCATCCTATACTTGTTCATGTTTTGAATAAATATGGACTTAGTCACCCATTCATTTTATTACTGTTATTTGTATACTGATGCGCATGTACTGTTGCATGTTTAGTTTTAATTTTCAAACTTTGTGTTTTCCTGTTGAAAATGTGGAATTGAATGCATACTATGTTACAGAGTAGAAAGAAAGACAAAACCCAAAACCTTCCTGATACTAAATGGATGAAAGAATCTTTTGTGGTGAAGATTTTTTTTTAAAAAGAAAATCTCCCAAAATGAATGTAAAACTGTTTTGTGAGACTCGTGGAAAAAAGTCTCACGGAGGAGACTAACTGGATTTGCTGTGTATGTATGTATGTATGTATACATGCGTGTGGGTGGTGTTATGAAAAAGTGTACAAGTTTTGAGATGAGCTGATTGATTATGGAATAAATATGATTGATCATTACTTGAGTGTGAGTGAGTATCCTTGGATGTTTTGGATGAATGGCGAGAAAAGACATGTATTTCTGTGTGTCTCTTTTGTATCACTTTTATTTTCTATTTGTCTCCCCTTTTTGTTTTGTCTTATTACTTTATCTTTCTCTCTGTCTGTCTGTCTGTCTGTCTCTGGTTCTCTCTCTGTAGCTGTGTGTGTGTGTGTGTGTGTGTGTGTGTGTGTGTGTGTGTGTTATTTTATATATTTTGTTTTTTTATTTCAAGAATAATGAAATAGTGTAAGCATGCTTTTTTTTGCACCTAGTCCCCATGTGCATGTGGTTTTGTAAATTTTGTCATCCATTCCCACTGGCACACAATGGCCTACTCTTTCAAAAGGTGGAACAGGTTTTAATGTGTGCCCACGCCATTCGCACACAGGTCCTTGGTTTATAGTCTCTCTCGAAGGTGTGTGTGTGTGTGTGTGTGTGTGTGTGTGTGTGTGTGTGTGTGTGTGTACATGTGTATGTGTGTGTCTTCATTGTCATATGATTTGAAGTCCTTCATTCAAGTTCAATGCTAAAACTCGAGAATAAGTTATTATATGGTCATACTTATACATGCATGGGCGCATACAAGCACACACAACAGAACAGCATTCCCAGAAAAGGGGATATTGGAATGACATTTTGAAGCATTAAACCTTAACAGTCAACAGTTTTTAAAAAGGAAATGATACACCCATTAACACACTTGTTCCGAATTCACAATGTTTTATTGCCATGAACTATTTTGACCTATAGAGAAACAAAAAAGAATACCACAGCTTTATCTTATTTTATCTTATTTTATACCACTTTATGTCACAGCAGATTTCTCTGGGGGCTGCCCTCCCCAGGTACAGCCTGTTGCCACAATTGCAGCGTCTACCCATTATTTTGATTGAAGACAAATAATTTTTATCCATTTAAAAAATCATGTTCTCTGCACCACACTGAACTGATACCCCCCCCCCCTTTTTTTTCTCTCTCCTCTAATTTTTTTTTTGGGGGGTGGGGGGGGGGAGATTCACTTCTTACACTCAATTGTTACATGTAGTCTCCTACCCTGGCTTTTGAAAATGAGATGAGTAAGTGATGCATTAGAAAAAGTTCATTAATTCTGTGGACAAACATCCTGGGCTGTCACAGGGTCCCAGGTGCAAGGGCATACAAAGCCAGAAAACAAAGGACCTGTAAAGGGACTTATTGGGACCCCAAATCAGTCTAAAGAACTTTTGCCATCATCTTTACTAAGGTCTAGTAGGTCTCCATGGGGTTGGCACCATCGTTTTCTTCTTCTTTGCTTCGTTTTTCGCGCTTTCTCTTGCCGCCATCTGCAGGCCCTACCATATTGAGGAGAATATGGACAAAGGGAAGTAGCCCAAGTCCAGATTACCCGTGGCGGGTATTTCCCCTTGGAAATGCTCATTTCTGTCTTAGGAGTTTTCTTTCGTGATGGGGGAGCAGTTGTGCTCGTGTGTCTACTCTTCTCTTTCTACTATATTGAAAAAAGGCGATTATTTGTCAAAATTGTATATTCTTTTTGAAAATAGACCTAAATCAGCTGATTTTTTTGTAATCCAATAACGAAATCTACATAAAAAAGTATCCCCCCCCTCTCCCCAAACTTATGTCTCTCTGTATCTGTCTGGCTGTCTGTTTGTTTTCCTATCTGTCTGAAGAAGAAGGGGAAAGGTCTTTTGAAGCATTGATTCTAAGACAACAGTCAATGTTTTTAATAAAAAATTTAAAAAGGAAATACACGCATGAACGTGCTACTTGAAAGAGAGAACTTGGACGAAGGGAAGTAATCCAGATTACTTGTTCATGTCGTACTCTGGGTATTTTTCCTTTGATATGGTTCATTTTTCTTGTTTGTTTGTTTGTTTGTTGTTGTTGTTGATGTTGTTGTTGTTGTAGAGGGGGTTAAGGGGGCACGAGATGTGCTTGTGTATTTACTCTTCTCTTTCTCTCATGCAAAAAGAAAAAAGAAAAAAAGAAAACCAAGTCCATTATTTGACAAAAATGTGTGTTCATTATAATTATACTAAAGACCACAAAACAAAAACAGTAATACATAAGTTGACTTCATATTTTGATGATGTAAATATGGGGGGAAAAAAACACCTCCTCTCTCTGTCTCTGTATCTATGTTTCTGTCTGTAACTGTCTGTCTGACACACACACACACACCACACACACACACACACACACACACACACACACACACACACACACACACACACACAGATCTTTTTTGTCTCTTCACCAAAGAGACAACTAAACTATTTGAAAAATTTGTATCAGATTGAGCTAAACAAACTGAATGACTATATATTTGTGAATGGTCTGTCACTATCTCCTGAAAAGACCAATCTAGTACTTTTTAATAATGGTGCTAACCCACCAGTTCTACCTGTTTTCCAAATAGATGGGAACGTTTTGGAATATAAAACTATGGTGAAGTTTTTAGGGGTATATTTCACGTCTAAATTAACTTGGAATTATCATATTGAATATTTAAACACTAAAGCTAGGAAAAGTCTTAACTTCCTGAAAGTT
>CM060329.1:55080565-55088065 GCA_030674155.1 Stramonita haemastoma
GGGTGTGTTACCTGCTAGCAAAAAAATTATGCACATGTGCATGTACTGACACCTGTAACTACACAGACTCACACCCCATACATGCACATGCACACGCAACACCACACTCACACACACACAAGATTCAGATTTAATTCCTTTCAACCCCTTTTGGGGCATAAGAGGATAACAAACAAGTTCAACAGGAGAAAAGAAAACCTTAAAGCAATACATCCAAAAGTATTATCAATATCAACAAGGAGCTGAAAAGCAAGAATTTATCGCAAAATAATAAACAAACAGTATTAAAGAGTCAGGACATTTTATTAAAGGTATGTAAATTTCTGTAAAAGACTCAATCTACACACACACACACACACACCACACACACAACACACGCACAATCACACACACACACACACACACACACGTACACGGACACGCACAATCACACACACACACACACGCACAATCACACACACACACACACACACACACACACACACGGACACGCACAATCACACACACACGACACGCACAATCACACACACACACTAATGCATGTGGTGGTGTGATAGTCTTAGGATAGTGCTCTATGTAGAAGAAATAAGATTCTGGATCCAAATCCTGTGTGTAGTCAGACTTTTCTCCCATGCTTTTGATCATGAGTGGTGGTCTGGATACTAGTCTTTCAGATGAGATAATACATGATCTTATATACACTGTGCATTTGATGGCACATCGGGAAAAGAAACAAAATTGCATCAGGAAAAATTATTTTTACAAACGAAAGAAAGAATACAGAAAGAAAAAATAAACCACCACCACACTCATAAAGATATAGATGTAAAAGCAAACAGGAAAATTCGATTTTCTTCTTTTTTTTTTGAAAAAAAAAAAAAAAAAAAAGGTAAGGCTAAAAGTACAGTTCAGACATGACATTACCATAAAAGACCATATGATGCAATACAACTTTATACAATCAATAACAATATTACAGATAGGAATGTTTGGTCTCACTAGCACATGAAGTCTCAAACGAGGACAACATCAACTAAACTCAAGATAATTTTTTACAAAAAAAAAATCTTCATTTAACCCTCATTGTCCTTTTTGAGCTTATTTCCCCGTCACCCTAGATGAAGCAAATGCGTTGAAGAAGAAGAAATGTCACCATTTTTTTTCACGCACACTTACACATACCTCTGGGAGATGATGGGACTGAATTCACAAGAAGAACTGAAGTTCACAAGAAAAGATTCCTCCTGATTTTGTCCATCACCCTAAGATGAAGCAAATGCGTTGAAGAAGAATAAATGCCACTTTTTTTTCTCTTTTTTTTTTGCACAGTAAAACATATCTCTGGGAGATAATGGAACAGAAGTTCACAAGAAGAACTGAAGTTCACAACAAAAGATTCCTCCTGATTTTTGTCCATACCGTTTTCCCTCCATCCTCAGAGTTCCAGAATGCACGTTCCTTGTTCCAGAGGAGAGAGAGAGAGAGGGAAGCACAATGCTTGCTGTCTGCATGCATACATACATGCATCATTCTTGCCAGAGCCCAGGTCCAGAGAGAACGAGGAGCATCCATTGCTTTCTTACTTGCCGGTTTTCTGGAACTGGTCTGTCTCCCACTCTCTTGATGACTGTGTGCATTTTTGTCTGGAAAATGTATGGATGCTCAACTACAACCATGCCAAAAGTTGAGAAATTTATATTATCTGTGTGTTTGTGTGTGTGAGTATGTGTGTGTGTGTGTGTGTGTGTGTGTGTGTGTGTGTGTGTGTGTTTTGTGTGTGTGTGTGTGTATCCATGTGCACCCATGAGAGAGAGAGATGTGTGTGTGTGTGTGTGTGTGTGTGTGTGTGTGTGTGTGTGTGTGTGTGTGTGTGTGTGTGTGTGTGTGTGGATTCTACAGTTTCCTTGCCTCCTTTATTACTTTTCAATGAAAAAATTATTCTTGTACTTTTATTATGTGTGTATATTACACATTTTTCATATAACTAGACAACAGTTCCAGATATTTTCACTCTTTGTGTATGATTCAACAATTATCTCATGGATACCTATGTGTAGAGATAGCATGCCCACCCTGTTAAATATGATTATCAATCATGATTTCCAAACATTTTGTATTTTGAAAGTTTTAATCCTCCAAGAGCACACACTGTGGCAAATTAGTGCTCACTCTTTGATAAAAACAAAACCCACCTAAACCTAGAAACCCCCCCCCCCCCCCCCCCAATCATTGAGTCTTTATGCAGCTACCATAAACGTAAAGGGGTCCCATAACCTGTGTGGGTCATAGGGGAGGGAGGAATCGGAGACCTCAGCTTGTCTAGGGGCCAGCATGTTGAGAACGGCGCCCATCTCCTCTCCCTCGCTGTTTTACCTTCTGTGGTCCTAATGAGGCAGGTACTCATTTACAGATAGGTGAACTGGGGGACTGCACTGAAGCCGTAGTGTGCAAACAGTCACCCATCCAGTTTGGTAACCACGCTCGATGCTGCTTAACATTGGCTAGGGAAAAAGCAAGTACTCTATCACAAAGATATGGTAAAAAGTCTCAAACAAAACCTTAAAATTTGTACACCATATTCTTTTAGGATGTAATAATAACTGCACCCCATCCCCCCCCCCCAAAAAAAAAAAGAAGAAACATAAGGTAGTAAGAAGTTGCAATAACTTCTGTACATTCTACTGTGATCAACACTCATACCATCAATGTTGTTATATATACTTCCAGAAGGCTTTTTTAAGTAAAATATTTGGATTTTACTTTTGATATAGAACATGCAAGCAAGGAAACTGTTAAAAAAACCTGTTTACTTTTAAAAGCCTATTTGTTTTAAACATCTGACATTGATACTGAAGACTTGAAGAAGAATCCCACGATCTGACAGAAGTCTCAGAACTACCCTAAAAAACTGTACATTTTTTTCACCTCCATACAATTTGTTAACATAACCTTGCGATACTGTGAAATACAGTGATGATGCTGATGTTGATTTTTAAAAAAAAAATCAAAGTTAAGATTGGAACCTCAACCCACCTGTCTGTTGGTTTTTTCCAAAAAAGTATTACAGTGTTTGTGTAAACCACATGTACAGACTGTGTATGTGTGAGTGTTTGAGAGTTGTATATATAGTCTGGTCACATTGTCTTCGATAATGAAACAGTTTTGTACAGAGGCATGTTGATCTGTCGATTGCCATGATGCTAATGTGTGCAATGGTTGGTGTTATTTATTGTTATGGATCACAAGTTTAAAAATGCTTTGAGTTCTTTTCCGTGTGTAAGATATACGGCACCATGGACACTGCCTTTGGTTTTGCAATTTGGTTCATTGGTGCTTTGTCTTTATTTTTACGCTTATATTGTATCACGTTAAAGAAATGTAGAAAAGATTCCATGAGATTAATTTGGTGTGTGTGTGTGCTCGTGTATGTATGCATGCATGTGTACTCATGATGGCAGTGAGTGAGAGTGTGAGTGCATGTGTGTGTGTGTGTGGTGTGTGTGTGTGTTGTGTGTGTGTGTAGGGTATGCATGTGTGTTAAAATAGCTAAATATTTGAAACGATACAGATTTTTCTATTTTTTAAGTTTAGCCAAGTTCTGGTTACAACTTCAGTGATTAAAAAAAATGAAATGACACAACTAGTTCATTAAATCATATATATATATTCAAACTAAGATGGCATCACAAGGATCATTGGAATCAAAACATTTGGAAGTTATCGATGGAGGTTTCCCACTCATCAGGTCCTCAACAGAAATTTGTTGTTAACTCTGATGTCCTATAATCACACACACAGAACAGGGTATTTTCACTTCATTTGTCTGTTCCTAATCAGAACTGGACACATGTCATGGAATACAGATAATAATTGAATGGAGATAAAAATGAAATGCAGATAAAAAAATGGAATGTAGATGAAAATGGAATACAGATAATAATGGAAGGCATGTAGATAAAAATGAAATGCAGATAATAATTTATGGAATAATAATGGAATGGAGGTAGTAGTGGAATAGAGACATATTAGCTTACATCTCTGCAACAAACTCTGAGCTATATAAAAATAGTCAAAACACTGGGGGGATGTGGCCTCTATGATGAATGATTTAGCCGAGTGGTTTAAACAGTTCATCTTCAATCCTATAGTCCATGAAGTCGTGGGTTTGAATCTTGGTAGTATCTATTGAATTAATTAAGGGTGGGGATTTTTACGACCTCCCAGGTCAACCAAGTGCAGACCCATTTGGACAACACATGGCCCAGCACTCTTGCTTCTTCAGCAAGGGAGGCAATCAAGACTGTGACATCACCTGATTTTTATGAAAAGTAGCCTACACATAACTTGTGTCCCTCATCTCACGAGAATAGTCGTGGCTCTTTCTTATGTCCAGTTTTAGCTTAGTTTAGTTTAGTCTTCTGAGTTCACGCTTGTGTGAGTTTATGAGATGCCTGTATAGAATAGTATTGCGTGGTATTACAACCTAGGACATACCAATGACTGTCAGACAGACTATAGAATAGCTAGCTGCTGTCTGAGAGTTCGAAGAAGAGGAAGAGATTTTCTAATAGCTGCTATCTGAGTGTTGGACTTCCTGAAGAAGAAGAAGAAGAAGAACAGGGAGAAGAAGAAGAAGAAGAAGAAGAAGAAGAAGAAGAAGAAGAAGAGGGAGAAGAAGAAGAAGAAGAAGAAGAAGAAGAGGGAGAAGAAGAAGAAGAAGAAGAAGAAGAAGAAGAAGAAGAAGAAGAACAGGGAGAAGAAGAAGAAGAAGAAGAAGAAATTATCATGAACAGATTATCAAGTTGTTGTTGTTTTTTTATTGAAGGAAGCAACCTCAGGAACAGAAAGTTTAATTTTATGCAGAGAAATCTGCCCTGACTATTACTGTGTAAACATGATGATAAAATACAACACAGAACAGTGTGAATCATATTCAAGTCTATGAGTGAAGAGAGAGAGAGAGTTGGTTGGTACAAGTACAAGAGGAGGGGATATATTTTGTAACATTCCATTTCAGGTTTTTGTTTTGTTTTTTTGAAAATGTCAAAACTGCTTTCGCTGTTTCCAAACAGCGCTTGATTACATATTGTGATGCTGTTTGGTGATTTCAACCATGGGTATGTATGTTCTTGTATTTTTTTTGTTTTGATTTTGTTTTGTTTTGTTTCTGAGCAGCTTTTTTTCTTAAATTCTTAGTTACTGTCAGGAGTAAATGGCGGTTTCACTGTGGTGCTATGTAGAATGAATTACAGTTGTAGGAATATTTTTTTCTTCATTTTTCCCAACTGCCTTTTTTTTCTTGATTTTTAGTGAACATTTTTATTTTCAGCCATATTTCCCTCTCACAACCACCTTCCTCTGTGCACCAGGTTTTTCAAACAAACCTTTGTGAACGTTTGTATGGACAGAAAATATACTACTAATTGAGTTATGAGTAGGTTTGATTGTTGATTCCTTCATCATAATCGTTCATTCACACCTCTCAACTATCACACACTGTTGCACAGATCTTGAATGGAACAGAGCATACTGTCGCCTTCAAAAAGAATTTTCTCTTTTAGAAGAGACCATAATCTGTTGATTTTTGTGTTTTAAGTCAAGCAAACATCGGGGAAAATATTCTGAGATAAATAATGTCTCAAAGGAAAATAAATCCAGGGAACAAATTTTAAACACACACACATGCATGCATATGCACACACCCATACACTTACACCCACACACTTACACCTACACACACACACACGCACGCACACACACGCACGCACGCACGCACGCACACACACACGCACACAGAGTCAGTCTCTCTGAGACATAATGTCCATTTAAAAATGCTTCAAGTGTGTGTACACCAACCATTGCAAACATTAACTTATTTTAGAAACTCTGTATGTCATTATTATTCCTCTCCTCACATTTTCCTCTTCATTACCCTCCCCACAACAACAAAAAGTCTCAGAGATAAAAACAAAACAAAAAAACAAACCCAACCCAAACCCATCCTATACTTGTTCATGTTTTGAATAAATATGGACTTAACTCACCAATTCATTTTATTACTGTTATTTGTATACTGATGCGCATGTACTGTTGCATGTTTAGTTTTAATTTTCAAATTTTGTGTTTTCCTGTTGGAAATGTGGAATTGAATGAATACTATGTTACAGAGTAGAAAGAAAGACAAAACCCCAAACCTTCCTGATACTAAATGGATGAAAGAATCTTTTGTGGTGAAGATTTTTTTAAAAAAAGAAAATCTCCCAAAATGAATGAAAAACTGTTTGTGAGACTCGTGGAAAAAAGTATCACGGAGGAGACTAACTGGATTTGCTGTGTATGTATGTATGTATGTATACATGCGTGTGGGTGGTTTTATGAAAAAGTGTACAAGTTTTGAGATGAGCTGATTGATTATGGAATAAATATGATTGATCATTACTTTTGAGTGTGAGTGAGTATCCTTGGATGTTTTGGATGAATGGCGAGAAAGACATGTATTTCTGTGTGTCTCTTTTGCATCACTTTTATTTTCTATTTGTCTCCCCTTTTTGTTTTGTCTTATTACTTTATCTTTCTCTCTGTCTGTCTGTCTGTCTCTGGTTCTCTCTCTGTAGCTGTGTGTGTGTGTGTGTGTGTGTTATTTTATATATTTTGTTTTTTTATTTCAAGAATAATGAAATAGTGTAAGAATGCTTTTTTTGCACCTAGTCCCCATGTGCATGTGGTTTTGTAAATTTTATCATCCATTCCCACTGGCACACAATGGCCTACTCTTTCAAAAGGTGGAACAGGTTTTAACATGTTCCCAAGCTGTTCGCACAAAGGACCTTGGTTTATAGTCTCTCTCGAAGGGGTGTGTGTGTATATGTATGTGTGTGTGTGTGTGTGTGTGTGTGTGCGTGTGTGTGTGTGTGTGTACATTGTGTGTGTGTGTGTGTGTACATTGTGTGTGTGTGTGTGTGTGTGTGTGTACATTGTGTGTGTGTGTGTACATTGTGTGTGTGTGTGTGTGTGTGTGTGTGTGTACATGTGTATGTGTGTCTTCATTGTCATATGATTTGAAGTCCTTCATTCAAGTTCAATGCTAAAACTCGAGAACAAGTTATTATGTGGTCATACTTATGCACCCAGGGGCACATACTAACACACACAACAGAACAGCATTCCCAGAAAAGGGGATATGGGAATGACATTTTGAAGCATTGAACCTTAGCAGTCAACAATTTTAAAAAAGGACATGATACACCCATTAACACACTTGTTCTGAATTCACAATGCTTTATTGCCATGAACTCTTTTGACCTATAGAGAAACAAAAAAGAATACCACAGCTTTATTTTATTTTATCTTATTTTATACCACTTTATGTCACAGCAGATTTCTCTGAGGGCTGCCCTCCCCAGGTAACAGCCTGTTGCCACAATTGCAGCGCCTACCCATTATTTTTTGTCTTTTGATTGAAGACACAAATAATTTGTATCCATTTAAAAATCATGTTCT
>CM060329.1:55095565-55098065 GCA_030674155.1 Stramonita haemastoma
ACCTAAACTTGTGACTTCAAAACCGTTAAACTGTCGTTTTTTTGTTTGGTTGTTTGGTTGTTTGTTTTTGTTGCTGTTGTTTGGGTTAGAACTGTCATTTTTTTTGTTTGTTTTTGTTGTTGTTTTTGTTTGTTTTGTTTTTTTGTATTATCACGTAGTAACACACATCAATCTGTTTCTTTTAGGATAAACATGCTTCTTTTCAAGCTTAACTTTCATAACGTACATAACTCTTTTGGATGATGAACTGAACTTGGAAATAACTTCAGCAAATTAATAACGGAAGAAGAAAGGAGAGAAAAAAGGAGAAGGGGCTGAAATTACAGAGGGGGTGTACTACTGACACCAACACCGCTTTGCACCGGCTGTAGCGAGCGTAGCGGTTGGTGATGGGGAGGGGGGAGGGAGTGTGAGCCGTGTGTGTGTGTGTGTGTGTGTGTGTGTGTTTCTCCATCCCCAACGCCCCAAACAACTGTGCATCCCATCACAAACTGCGTTCGGCTGGAACCGCCGGCCGGGGAGAGAGAGAAAGAGAAAGAGTGGAGAGGAAAGAGAGACAGACAGACGGAAAGAGACAGAGAGGGAGAGAGACACCGGCTCGGTCTGAGAACTCTGCTAGTCACTCAACCATGCCAGACAAACAGTGACCAACTCTTTGTTGTGTGGGGGTGTGCGCGCGCGCGTGTGTGTGTGCGCGCGCGTGTGTGTGTTGTGTTGTGTTGTGTGCTTGGTTCTGTGGCAGCGGCTTTGCGTCAGTGATATTTTTCTCTTTCTGAGTCGTGGGATGTGTAGAGTTCGTGTTGCTGTGTTGCGCTGTGTTTTGGGGGAGGGGTGGCGTGTTGCCTGTGTACTTTGAACGCAACAGTGCTGCTGCTGCAAGCAGCATAATACGTACATACGTACGTCAGTGCCCTCGTGTTAGATTTGAAGTGGGTTTTTTGGTTTTGAATGAAGTAGTATAGGGGGGAGGGGTCTGGGTTAGTGAGTCATCAGTGTTTTAGTTTAGTGGTTCTTCTTTCTCTTTCTTTGCTACAGTCGATAATCGTTCAAAGTGGACTCTGTTTTTCCATCTCTCTATTTTATTTTTCTCATCGTCATTAGGACTTCAGCCTCTGTGACGGATTAACTGCAAAAGTCGACAGAAAGGTGACTTGATTTACATCTATACAATATGATATGTCATATATAATATTTTTATAGCCTATTCCTTCTTTAAGCTAAACAACTGAAGTTTTTTGTACTATTAAAAAAAATATAGGACTATTGTACAGCATAAAACATTATAACTTCGACTTTTTTTAAATTATCAAATTTGCTCACGCGGCTCACCAAAAGAACATAATAGACTTATATAACTGGAAACATAATGATATCTTGATATTTTCCTGTCTCTAACTTGAAGACGTAAGGAGGAAAAACTCGCACCACAATGTAAAAATTTAAAATTCTACACTTGCTGTACAGTGTGATAATATGCCAGCAGTCGGCACACTTACACGGCTTGGAGTGATATTTTAGAAACATGTAACATCTGTGGTGTTATGTGTGTGTATACATGTATACATGTGCAGCTGTTCAAAAATTGTGTCAGAGTCCTAGTATCTTAGCAGTGCAGGGATGCTGTTGTGTTCTTGGGAAGAGTGTTGTGCGACCTCACTTTGTGCTCATTCTTGCCATGTTGCTTTAGTCAAGTGAAGTAAGTATACTGTGTTCGTCAGTGTTGTGTGTGTTGTGTGTGTGGTGGTGTGTGTGTTGTGTGTGTGTGTGTGTGTGTGTGTGTGTGTGTTTGTGTGTGTGTTGTGTGTGTGTGTGTGTGTGTGTGTGTGTTGTGTGTGTGTGTGTGTGTGTGTGTGTGTGTGTGTGTGTGTGTGTGTATGTGTGTGTTTATGTACGCGCGCGTTATGTGTATGCGCCCACTTGTACATGTGTGTATGTGTGTATTATGTATTGTAGGTTTACATTATTGTTTCCCGTGGTCACTCCCTTTCTACAAGTTTTTTTTAAATACTCTTCTTTTTTCTCACTTTTCTTCTGCAAGCTTTCGATCTTGCTGATGTTTTATGTGCATCGATTCCCGCTATATAGATATACCTAGTTTTCACTACATCTCCTTCAGGTGAAATTGTTATGCACCATCTGTGACCTCTTATTCCCCCCATGGCTGTGCCTTTGACCTTGTTTGTCCTGTGGTTCGCGGTATGACTGTCTCAGTGACTGTCACTTGAAAGGCTCCAACAGGTTGAACATTGCGTTTGTGATCAATGATAAATCCTGTAGGTGTAGAATCGTTTTTTTTATCAGGATCAACTGTGTACTTTTATTTAATCATTTATATCGAGGATGAAGGAATAAGCATTCATGTGTTGTTATTTTTTACATCCAGTCCTCGTGTGTAGGCTATGCAGTTTTTTGTGTAAATTTTGTCATCTGTTCCCATCGACACACAATGGCCTACTGTTTCGAAAAGCGGAACAGGATTTAACATGTGCGCAAGATGTGA
>CM060329.1:55103065-55105565 GCA_030674155.1 Stramonita haemastoma
CCTTAATAGATTGAAAGAGAAAAAGACAGACAGGCAGGTGGATAGACAAGCAAAACAATATGCATGGAAAGCCCAGGATGTATTATAGACAGACAGACAGACAGATAGACAGACAGACAGACAGACAGACAGACAGACAGACAGAAAGACAGGCGCACACACACTACACACACAGACACACACAGACAACACATACACACTCTCACGCACGCACGCACGCACGCACGCACACGCACGCACACACACACATACACACACACACACACACAGACACAGACACAGACACAGACACACACACATACACACACACACACACACACCACACACACACACACACACAACACACACACACACACACACACACACACACACATACACACACCACACCCTTCGCAATACGTACGTATTTCCACCACCACCACCACCACCCACCACCCTTCTTACCCTCTTACCATCCCCCTCCTCCCCTCCCCTCCCCTCCCCCAATGCTGTACGCGGCAATGCACACATATTCCGCGAGACAAGAATTAGGTTGGAGCGAGGCCAAAATATAGATGGAAAGCCCAACCGCCGAAAGGTTGCAAAATTCAAATCACACAGAAAATGCCAATAGTACGGTATAACCCCTCCCCCCTCCCTCTAACCCTTTCTCCCATCTACCCCCCCACTCCCTCCCTACCTTCTCCTGCTCCTCCCAATGTCTCTTATTTCTCTTGTCCTCCATCTCCTCCTCCTCCTCCTCTTCCTCCTTCTCTTCCTTCTTCATTCTATCTGCACCCTCTGCTTTCTATTCCTGCATTTTCCATCATTCTCAGATGCCTGTGTCTGTCACTGACCTAAATTCTTTGTCTGCATCACTGGATGTAGGTTACGTCTGCCGCCTTGATAGAATGTAATGATGCACACACAGAAGAAGAAAGAAAGAAAGAAAGAAAGAAGAAAGGAGCAAAGGAAACACGAGGATGATGCTTACAGGGTCACACGCTCCAGATTCAAATTTTATTATTTTTAAGAACCCATTGCCCCCACCTCTTCTAGGGCCGGGGGGTACATAAAATTTTATCAAAGCCATAACTTGTAGATTTTGATATCGTTCTTTGATGATAGGGATTGCTGATTGCTTTTAAAAATAATAAATTTAATGTTAACCAGCCAGCGAGTTTGTTTGCCAAGCAGATAAGCCAAGCAAGCCAGCTAGCAAGCAAGTAAGCAAGCAACCAACCAATCAACCAACCAACCAAACAAGCAAACTAATCAACCAACAGTGAATCCAATCCAATCTAAAGGTGTTGCTTAAAGCCCCGCCGACCGCACAGGCCATATCGGGGCTGTCACCTCGTCACATTTTAAAACTCATATTAAAAACTGTGCAACTATATACAGATTAAAACGGGGTGTAAAACCAACTTGCCTGTCCTTGCTTGTATCTACGCCCTGGTCAACCATAAGGGTCAGCCCAGGACGGCCACCACTTCGTGGGAAAACCCACATCGATCACACATAAAATGAGATAGAACCAAAACCAGATTCCTTAAAACAACCCTGTCCTTAGAAACAGTGAATCGACCAACTATATTATAACTGATCGCATTCATAAACCACCTAAATCCATTAATCACCAACCAATCAACCAACCAGACAACTAGCCAGCTACCCTACAGCCAGCCTAAGAGAGAGTGAGCCAAGCCAACCAACCAACCAACCAACCAACCAACCCACCAGCCAGTCACCCATCTAGTTTGCTTTGCTGAGGTCTGTTGTGTGGCATAACCAGGCTCTACGTAACTGTTGGCTTACTGATGGGCAAAAAAGAAAAGAAAAAGAAAAACCAGCACAAGATCCTATTAACGTGGTGACGACCTTGGGTGTTTTTTCTGCTGATAGCAATGTGTGTGTGTGTGTGTGTGTGTGGGGGGGGGGGTATGTGTGTGTGCGTGTGTGTGAGTGTGTGTGTATGTGTGTGTATGTGTGTGTGTTTGCGTGGGTATGTGTGTGCGTGTGTGTGTATGTGTGTGTGTTGTGTGTGACAGACAGACAGACAGACAGACAGACGACAGACAGACAGACAGACAGACAGACAGCACATAGACAAGGACATGACATATAGACATAAGACATCCAAACATATAGACAGAAACATATAGACAGACATATAGACAGAAGACAGGCAGGCAGATATACAGACAGACAGGGACATATATGAACAGGGACAGACACAGACATTCAGGACATAGACAGACAGACAGACTGAGACATACAGACAGACAGACAGACAGAAAGACAGACAGACAGACAGACAGACAGACAGACAGACAGACAGACAGACAGAGACGACACACAGACACAGACAAGTGTTTCGACTATTTGACATTTTTATCTTTGGCCTAGAGAGAACCTCCAGCAAAAAAAAAGAAAAAAAAAAGAGACGGCTAACTCATAGCCAATTGCTAATACCCCCTAAATGGACAGCTAATGGTCTCCCTTGAAAAAAGGACATTTG
>CM060329.1:55115565-55117755 GCA_030674155.1 Stramonita haemastoma
AGAGGGAGAGGAGATGTGAGATGACAGAGATGAGAGATCACTTGGGATGGGTAAGATCTCTGTGCTGGAGGAAGATAAGTGTATAATAAACAACCCCCCCCATCCCGCAACACCGGCTAGGGGAATGTCAACATCAAGATGGGTGGGAAAAGTGAAGTGAAGTGAAATGAAGTAAAAAGAAACAAACATCGAGACGAAATTAATTTTTTCTGGGATGTGTGTGTGTGGTGTGGTGTGTGTGTGTGTGTGTGTGTGGGTGTGTGTGGATGGTTGGGTGTGTGTCTTTTAAGACTCCTGTCTTGTCTGTTCTGTCTCGTCTTCTGCTATGTCTTCATTTTCTTCTTCTTCTTCTTCTTCTTTCTTCTTCTTCTTCTTCTTCTTCTTCTGTTTCTCTGTCTTGTCTCTGTCTCGTCTGTCTGTCTGTCTGTCTATCTGTCTGTCTGTCTGTCTGTCTGTCTGTCTGTCTGTCTGTCTGTCTTTGCATCTCTCTCATCCCTCTCTCCACCCCTATTCCCTCTGTCCTTGGGGGGACGGGATAGCCTAGTGGTCAGAACATTGCGCTCGCAATTTGACGACCCGGGTTCGATTCCCGTTCAAGGGGATTTTCCCCTGATTAACATCAGTTGACTCCACTCTCCCCCAAAATCCTTCGGGTGAGACTCTAAACTGAGGCCCTGTGTGCGAACGCACGCAGAACATCTTGCGCACACGTTAAATCCTTTCCGCTTTTTGTAAGAGTAGGCCATTGTGTACCGGTGGGAACAGATGACAAGATTCACAGAACTGCATACACACGGGGACTGACGTAAAAAAAAGCACACGAGTGCTTTTCCATTATCATCGATATAAAAGAATAAATGAAATAGATAATAAAAAATCCTTTTCTCGTCTCTATCATTTTTTGGATTTTTTTTTCATCTTTTAGGCCCAAAATCACTGTTTAGGACACACACAAAACACACACACACACACACACACACACACACACACACACACACACACACACACACACACACACACACACACACACAAACAGGCACCATTCGCAGACATGTCATTTACAATTGGTAGAGCTTGCATGCAGTCAGTGTAGGTATAGTAGGGGGGGGGGGGGGTGGAGACAGTGGGGAGAGGGGGAAGGGGGAGAGGGAGGGTGGAGACAGAAGCAGTGAAAGGGAAGGAAGACGTGAAGGAATGAGTGTCATCATTATTATTGCTGCTCTGAAAGCCTGAGAGATAGACAGAATGGAGAAGAGGGGTGGTGGGGAAGTGGTATGATAGGTGGTGGTTGTGGCTGAGGGAGGGAGGGAGTCAGTCTCACTGGTAAGGCAAGGCAAGGTAAATTCTTTTATTCGAGGATAATGAATAAGCAATCGTGTGCTTTTTTACATCCAGTCCCCGCCCTTATCAGGGATACATCAAGATAACAAAAGCCTTTAACTAAACAACAACAATATAATGATCCAAATACCAAGAGCAAGAAACCATACCAAGTAGCAAACAAGACAAAAAATAAGAAAGCAATACATTAATAAAGTAATCTTTTTTTTTAAAAGGCACGCATTCAGAAATGAAAATAAGAAGTAAAAATCAAATATGATTTTGATTTGAAAAAAAAAACGAAATAAAGAGAGCAAACATGAGAATATAATGAGGTAAACGACTGAAAATATCAATCCACCACCATCTCTAACAAAATAGGTCATTCAAATCATAACATTTTGGTAAAAGGGGAGAAGAGAGAGAGAGAGAGAGAGAGAGAGAGAGAGAGAGAGAGAGAGAGAGAGAGAGAGAGAGAGAGAGAGAGAGAGAGAGAGAGAGAGAGATTTATTTTCCAAGGGTTACAGATAGCATTCGCATAAATTATTTTCCTCCGGCCCTTGCCCTGATTAGGGACTTTCAACAAATCAAGAAGAACGCCTTCGCAAAAAGCACGACTACAAAACAACAATCTGACAATCAGTAAGATAAAGAAACAAGCGGTAAGTAAACGAACAGGTCAATGCAGGTATACGTTCTCTTCCTTCTGTTAAAAAAAGAAAGAAAGAAAAAAAGAAACGAACACATTTCCTGAGAAAAATAAAACTAAATTGTCATCAGCCTGAAGAGAGCCACCTTAACGCTCATTTATATAGCCTGCTGTCTCTCGAGAGATTTACATGCAAGGTGTGCGGGATATGTACTTACAAA
>CM060329.1:55117855-55120355 GCA_030674155.1 Stramonita haemastoma
TCTTTTCTTTCCTTTCCTTTCTTTCTTTCAACCCTGCTTTCTCAGCTTCCTTCCTTCCTCCCTCCCGAACCATTTTTTCCCTTCTCCTTACAGATGGAGATTTATGTCCCTTGAGGCTGGAAGCGTCACCTGTTGAATATTTATTGTGCGGCGAGTTTTTATAGATGTGTATATATATATATATATATATATATATATATATATATATATATATAATATATAATATATATATATATATATATATATATATATCTCTCTCCTCTCTCTCTCTCTCTTTTTTATATCGTTTAACCCCCAAGGAGACAGGCAAGCGTCAAAACATCATTTGTGTGCAGGGCAGACCAGAAACTCATGCATCTCTAATATCATGCCTGTCAGCTGAAGAGACAAGGGTGCTCTCCCTCTTTCTCTCACTCTCTTCTCATTCTCTCTGTGTCTGTCTGTCTGTCTGTCTGTCTGTCTGTCTCTCTCTCTCTCAACCTTTCTGTTTGGTCTTTGTCTCAGAATTTCTCTTCCTTTCTGTTTTTGTTTGTGTGTGTGTGTGTGTGTGTGTGTGTGTGTGTGTGTGTGTGTGTGTGTGTGTGTGTGTGTGTGTGTGTGTGTGTCTGTGTCTGTGTGTGTGTGTGTGCGCGCGCGCGCGCGTGTGTGTGTGCGTGTGCGTGTGTATGTGTGTGTGTGTGTGTGTGTGTGTGTGTGTGTGTGTGTGTGTGTGTGTGTGTGTGTGTGTGTGTAATGTATTCTATTCTTTTATATCGAGGATAATGGAATAAGCACTCATGTCCTTTTTTACATTTAGTCCCCGTGTGTATGCAGTTTTGTAAATTTTGTCATCCCTTCCTACCGGCACACAGTGACCCATTCTTCCGAAAAGCAAAATAGGTTTTAACATGTGCGCAAGATATTCTGCGTGCGTTCGCACTCGGGACCTTAGTTTATAGTTTCGAACGAAGGACTTTTGGGAGGAGTGAAGTTGGCACTGATGTTAACTCCAGAGGAAAAATTCTCTTGACCGAGATTCGAACCCGAGTCAGCAGATCACGAACGCATCACTCTGACCACAAGGATGTCCCGTTCCCCTCTGTCTCTCTGTCTCTTTTTGTCTGTATGTCTGTCTGTGTCTGTAGTTGCCTGTATGTCTGTCTGTCTAACTACTCATCTATCTGCACACGCGTACGCACACATGTGTGTGCATAGTTTGCTCATGTAGATCAGAGCATCTGACTGCCCAGTTTGTTTTAGTGGGTTGTTTCGAGCATAGACGGGATAGCTCAGTGGTCAGAGCACTCGCTCTCCCCCAGTTAAGGTTAAACAGCATCGAGCGTAGTCACCAAGTGAACAGGTGACCGTTTGCACTCCTTGGCTTCAGTGCAGTCCCCCCAGTTCACCCAACTGTAAATGGATACATGCCCTCTTTAGGGTCAGGGAAAGTAAAGCCGTGAGGGAGAGGAGATGGGCGCTGCACTCAATATGCTAGCCCCTAGAGAAGCTGAGGTGTCTGATGCCTCGCTCCCCCTACGACCACGTAGGTTATGAGACACCTTTACCTTTCTCTTTTTGTTTTGAGCAGAATGATCACAGTTTCAAGACACTGTAGTGTGTGAGATATCATAGCGTCTGCGAGCACTAGAGAGGGAGATAGATGTTTGGACTCTTGTACTAGGCAAATGTCATGCTTCCAGCAGGTACAGAGAGAGAGAGAGAGAGAGAGAGAGAGAGAGAGAGAGAGAGAGAGAGAGAGAGAGAGAGAGAGAGAGACAGACAGACAGACAGACAGACAGACAGACAGACAGACAGACAGACAGACAGGCAGACAGGTAGACAGACAGACAGACAGGTAGACAGACAGAGCAATAATACAGACAGATACAGAAAGATAGACAGATATATTGAAAGAGAGATAGACAGACAGACCAACAAATCATTGGACTTACATAGACATACAGAAAGACAGACAAACGGACAAACAGAGAGACAGACAGAGAGACGGACAAACAGACAGAGAGACAGACGTGGAAGCCTTCTGAGGGAATAGCTTACCAACGAAAGAGGGACATGAGCACGTCTGCATGACAGCAAAACCTTACAAGTTGTTTCTTGATGTCTCTGGTGCTTGTGTCTTTTTGTCTGCCCGTCTGTCTGTCTGTATGTCTTTCCGTATGTCTTTCAGTCTGTCTGTCTTTCTTTCTTTAATTCTGTTTTCCTTTCTTTTCTCTTTCCTTTCCTTTCGTTCTTCCTTCCTTTCTGTCTTTTTTTCCTTCTTTTTTTTTCGTCTCATTTAGTGGCTTTCTCTCTTTCTTTTTTTTTAATGATCCCGATTTCAATCTTTAAAATTCAAAATATCTGTCTGTCTGTTCGTCTCTTTCTGTCTCTCCCCCCCCCCCCTGTGTGTGTGTGTGTGTGTGAGTGTGTGTGTGTGTGTGTGTGTGTGTGTGTGTGTGTGTGTGTGTGTGTGTGTGTGTGGTGTGTCTTTCTCTTTGTCTCTTTGTCTCTTTGTCTCTCT
>CM060329.1:55125355-55131805 GCA_030674155.1 Stramonita haemastoma
ACATATAACATAGCTGGTGGCTTGAAACTGATAGAGATTGAGTGGGGGAGGGGAGGGGTGCAGTGGGGTGGTTGGAAACTACCCCCTCTCTCTCCCTACCTTAAAAAATGTCATCGTTTGGAAGCTGGAAGTGTTGTCATGATGTATTCGATAGGCTGTTGTTCGTTTTGTTGTTGTTGTTGTTGTTGTTACTGGAACTGAGTGTGATAGTGTAAAGAGTAGAGGAGGGGGGGGAGGGCGAAATGAGAGGGTGATGGTGGCTTGCGGTACAAGTTCTGCTTGTATAATATCTGTGTGTGTGTGTGTGTGAGTTTGTGTGTGTGTGTGTGTGTGTGTGTGTGTGTGTGTGTGTGTGTGTGTGTGTGTGTGTGTGTGTGTGTGTGTGTGTGTGTGTGTAAAAGTGTGTGAAATTGTGTATGTGTGTGTATGTGTGTGTGTCTGCGTGTGTGTGTGTGTGTGTGTGCGTGCGTGTGTGTGTGTGTGTGTGTGTGTGTGTGTGTGTGTGTGTGTGTGTGTGTGTGTGTGTGTGTGTGTGTGTGTGTGTGTGTAGGTGTGTTAGTGTGTTAGTGTGTGTGTGTTTCGGAGGGGTAGGGAGGGAATGTCTGTGTGTATCTGTGTACATATATCTATTTATTCCTTTATTTCGAGTATAATGGAATAAGCACTCATGTGCTTTTTTTTTTACATCCAGTCCCTCTGTGTGTGCTGTTTTGTCAATTTTGTCATCCGTTCCTGTACATAAACATAAGAGTAGGTGTGCTCGTGAGCACATGGGTATATGCGTAGGTGCATAATATGTGAAATTATATTTTAAAAGATACCGTAACTAAGTATGAAAACTGGTGTTGTGTTTTTGACATCAGCCCTGAAGTCGAATAGCCGCTACCTTAATGGTGGACAAATAAAGTAACGTACGCCAAAAATGTAACCGTTGGTAAACCTCAGAGCTCTAACCGAGGAACAAAAAAATCCATGTTTGTTTACTGACTTATCTATATCATCAGGGGGAGGGGAGGGGGGGATGTGAAAAACTATTAGTAATATTATGTGCAAAATGTTCCTACTCATCTAAGCAATCTGATCAGCATTAGCCGTTGACGATAGTAAGCTGACAAAATGGTTTTGCACTGTATGATTCTTCTGCGCGCGCGCATATGCGCATACACACACACACACACATGCACACACCCACTGACTCCCTCCTCCACCTCCTCCCCCCCCCCCCCCCCCACACTTCCTAACGCTTTGCTCAAAATAGCGATGTTTTTGCCCTCTCGTCGTGTCAAACTACCAGGTCTGTAATCTGCGATGATGATTGCTATTGCCACACAACAAAACCAACACAGGGAGGGGGGGAGGTGGGGGAGAGAGAGACGACGTGGGAGGGGGCTTGGAGGGAAGGAGAGAGGGTAGGGGGATATTTTCATGTCAGAGACTCAATCGCGGAAATGAAGACAATCGATGAAGTGTGACAACGTAATATTCCGATCAATATTTTCTTTTTTTCCTAGCATGTTGGAGTCGAGTTGCTGAACATTGTTATCGATAACAGATCGTGAAATCAGAGAGCCTCATATGCAAAGAAAGCAGCAATATTCAGCCTCACCCTCTAAACCCCCCCCCAAAAAACAAAACAATAAAAACAAGCAACCCCCCCCCCCCCCTGCACACACAAAATAGCAAAAAACAAAAATAAAACATTAACAAAAATGGAAATCCAATTGCCAGTGGAGCAGAAGTGAATATGGGTGCTCTGTGGCAGAACACACTCACACACGCATGTTTGGAGGCTTCTAAAGATTCTGATGATGTTCGTAGGTTTGCCATCACCACCACCACCACCACACCCACCATAATCATCTTCATCATTATCGTCGTTGTCATCATCACTCTCTAAGTCGTTGTTTTCTAAGACCAGTGTAAAAAGAATTCTGAATATTCATGTTGCTACTTCTATTGTTTGCTTGCTGCTGCTGTTGTTGCTTCTATTGCTACTATACTACTACTACTACTACTACTACTACTACTACTACTACTACTACTACTACTACTACTACTACTTCTACTTCTACTTCTACTACTACTACTACTACTACTACTACTACTACTACTACTACTACTACTACTTCCACTACTTCCAAAAGGCAGAACGGGTTTTTAACGTGTGCACCAGCAAGATGTTCTGCGAGCGTCACAAACAAAACTAAAAAAAGGTCAAGATGGAAAATAATGTGCAGGTACCGTTAAAATCCGCGGTGCTGGGATTCACGGATGCAGGGAGGCGGAAGCCTGGGAGAGCGGCCATTGCAGTGCTGTACAGGGGAGACAAGGAGCCACCCCGGGTAGAGGAACACATCGTGGGCCCCCTCCCCACCCCCACCTACCACCGCTCCCTCACCAACCCCGCTTACAGGCACACCCCCGTTCCCTATGCCAGGTGAGAGAGAGAGGAGGCTGTGTGTGTGTGTGTTGTGTGTGTTTGTGTGTGTGGGTGTTTGGGGGGGAGTGATGTGGTGTGTGTGTGTGTGTGTGTGTGTGTGTGTGTGTGTGTGTGTGTGTGTGTGTGTGTGTGTGTGTCTGTCTGTGTGTGTGTAAGGTGTATGTGTGTGTGTGTGTGCGCGCACACACACACACACACAGATAGACACACATAGAAAAAAAAGGAGAAAATCATTCTATCAATTGGTCGATCGATCAATCAATCAATAAATCAACTCTCACTCAGAATTCAAAAACCATTCACTTTTGATATCCAGTTGTCAGACAGACAGACAGACTAAGAAAGAGAAGAAAAAAATCAATTTCTGAAAATCAATCAACCAATCAATAAACCAATCAACCAACCAACCAACCAACCAATCAAATCAACCAATCAATCTCCCACACTTCCCAAAACCAAATCACACTCTCCACACTATAACTGATAATCATCTCTCTGTGTCTTTGACAGTCGCCCAGTAGACCGAGTAGAACGGCGAGAGCTGAGATCCTTTCTGAAGAGGGTGACGAGGCAACTGCACGTGCTGCTCCGAGAGAGCTACCAGCTGAGCTACCATGACTGCACCTCGGCTCCAGACTGCATGATGCTGGTAGATCTGCCTCCCAGGTACGTCTGTGTGTGTGTGTGTGTGTGTGTGTGTGTGTGTGTGTGTGTGTGTGTGTGTGTGTGTGTGTGTGTGTGTGTGTGTTTGTAAGTATGTATGTATGTATGTATGTATGTATGTATGTATGTATGTATGTATGTATGTATGTATGTATGTATGTATGTATGTATGTGTGTGTGTATGTGTGTATGTATGTATGTATGTATGTATGTATGTATGTATGTATGTATGTATGTATGTATGTATGTATGTATGTATGTATGTATGTATAACAGAGACAGACAGACAGACAAACAAACAAAGAAACAAAAAAGAAGGTAATAGAAAGACAAATCGAAAAACGAAAACTCCAAACCGACAAGTACACGTTTTAACAAGGAAACAAATGTGAATGAGGCATTAGAGAAAATGAGGGGAGAAAAGGGTTTTTGGCAGGCACCAGCACAAGAAAAGACTGATGAGCTTTTAAAGAAAGAGAGAGAGAAAGCTAAAAGGCTTTACAGACACGTGCAACCACCCCAGTAAAATGTCATCCACACAAAAAGCTAACGAAGAAATGCTATAGAAATACTCTAGAGAATTGCAAACGCAAGCAACAAAACAAGAGAGTGTGTGTGGGTGTGTGCATGCATATGCACGATCGATTCTTTTGGCGTTTGTGTTGCTTGTGCATAAGCATGTAGACCGTACACAATTTGCGTGGGTGCGCGAACAAACACACACATACGCGCGCACGTACGGACGCACATACACGCACGCACGCATGCATGCACGCACACACACATACACGACGTTAAAATGAACACACGCGCACACATTCACACACAATACAGCACAACACAACATTCACACACACACACACACACACACACACACGCACGCGCGCGCGCACGCGCGCACACACAACACGCACACACACACACACACACACACACATACACACACACACACACACACACACACACACACACACACACACACACACACACACACACACACACACACACACACCACACACCACTCAAAGACCTGATGCAGAAAGTGTTTATCTGGTTACAAACTTTGATCGAAAACAATGAGATTATTCAAACTTTTTCTACACTTTTTCCCCTTCCCAATTCCCATCCATTCTTTTGTTGTTTTATTCCTTTTTTGTGTGCTTTGTTTGGGATGTTTTGCTCTCTCATCTTCTTTGACGTTCCTGTCCTGCTGTTCCCACGCCGCTCATCTCAATCTCCCCGCCACAGCCATACCAGATTCGTCATGTCTCATCCCCAGGGTTGGAAGTCCACAGGGAGCCCATCAATATTAGGCCACCACAGGGCCACCAGCCAGAGTGGCCCTGCACGTCAGTTGGGTCATTTTGATGGTGTTCAGTGGTGCCTGTTCTGAGCTAACATACACAGGACACCACCAACTAAGCCCCCAACTAACACCAGTATTAGCTCAGTCGCGGAGCCAGACTGAGTGAGTCGCCCACCCGAGGTGGCGACCACCACAATGTCCCTCCAACGACCGTCTCCCGCGAACCTCCAACCCCAAAGGCTTTGACACAAACTCACCACAGGCACAAAAATGTATGGAGAAACCGAAAATGATGTCACCCTGAGATCAGAACAACTGGGGCCACCAAAGCAGAGGCTCTATTTTTAATTGCATGATGATCAATGACAAATGAGGATGACATAATGATGTTGCTGTAGAAGTGCATTTGCTTTGAGACCACTGGACAGGGTTGACCACCGATCCACCCAAACATTTTAAAAACATAACAAAGATGAATTTCGCAAGTTTAATTAACAAGTTGAGGTTTCTGTTGTGTGTTCATCAAGAGGTCGAATTTTTTTGGCATTTGGAAGATATCATGATATGAGGGGACGGGATAGCTCAGTGGTCAGAGCGCTCGCTTTCCCCCAGCCATTGTTAACAGCGTTGAGCCTGGTTACCAGTTGGATGGGTGACCGTTTGCGCGCCTTGGCTTCAGTACAGTTCACCCAGCTGTAAATGGGTACCTGTCTTCTTTAGGGTCAGGGAAGGTAAAGCAGCGAGGGAGAGGAGATGGGTGCCGCCCTCAACATGCTGGCCCCTAGAGAAGCTGAGGTTTCTGATGCCTTGCTCCCCTACGACCACATGTTATGGGACACCTTTACCATTCTACCCTGACATGAACTGTGTGTTCCAGAGGCCAGAAGAGCGGGGAGAGGAAGTCGTGGTTCTGGGGGTACAGGCAGGTGGAGGGGGCCCCCCTACATCCCCTGGGGTTCGCTCTGCAGGTGGATCACGTCAGCACTGACGTCAGCCAATGGCGCGTCACCCGCGTGGTGTACAACGGACAGATGTTCTATGAAATTGATGACCTGATGGAGAGATACAAGGTGAGAGAGAGAGAGAGAGAGAGAGAGAGAGAGAGAGAGAGAGAGAGAGTGTGTGTGTGTGTGTGTGTGTGTGTGTGTGTGTGTGTGTGTGTGTGTGTGTGTGTGTGTGTGTGTGTGTGTGTGTGTGTGTGTGTGTGTGTGTGTGTGAGTATGTGTGTGTATCTGTGTGTTCGTGTGTTTGTGTGTTGGATGGGTGACCGTCTGCGTGCCTTGGCTTCAGTACAGTCCCCCAGTTCACCCAGTTGTCAATGTCAATGACTCTGTAGGGTCAGGGAAGACAAAGCAGCGAGGGACAGGAGATGGGCACCCCCCTCAACATGCTTGCCCCTAGAGAAGCTGAGGTCTCCAATGCTTCGCTCCCTCACGACCGCCTAGGTTATGGGACACCTTTACCTTTACCTTTTTATTTCTTCAACGCTCTGTCTATACCATTCTCTTTTCATGCACATTTCATTTCCCTATCAGTTAGCACTACCATGATTATGTTTGTCCGTCGTGTTCGACGATGACCCCCAAAACAGCAGGGGAGGCAGCTGCTGTTTCGGAAATAATATGTTAAGCAGCAATTTGATTATAGTGGAGATGCCTTGCCCACAGCACATCCCCACTCTCTCCGCTAAGTGGGCATAAGGACATTCAGCGTTGGAGATGTTCTCCAAAGGGCAACTAGCCCCCGGGACTGCACAGCACATAAGGACTGTGCAAGACAAGCCTCCTACACTGAGAGTCATAATCGATCACTAAAAGACTAAGCTGTAGAGTGGAATTCCATGAGTGGGAAAGTTAGTGATCATACAGCCTCTCACTTAGTGACTACTTTATATATTTTTATTATTTCATTTTATTTTATTCTTTTATATCGAGGATAATGGAATACTACTAATATACTGCTACAATGACTGTATGTTCTTCTATCCCACAGGAAGAGTCTCTACGGAAAGTCCGTCTCTCCATGGATGCTTACGATCGAG
>CM060329.1:55149405-55159405 GCA_030674155.1 Stramonita haemastoma
ACACATCACAGGTGTCACCTTCCATGTAGGCATCAACAGCTGCTTACAAAGTGGCCCAGTTGATTGTGCTACATGGCAACGTGTAATCAGAGGACTAGGCCAGGTCTTCCCCCAGGCTATCATAAAAGCCTCTTCAATCCTCCCTCCATATGGCCGACACCATTCCTCCAAATCGGTGAGGGACTCTAACGCCAGCCTCTCCAAAGTCTGTGCTGAAGAGGGGGTGAGTTTTATCAACCACACCTCCTCTTTTCAGACTGAAAGTGGGGCGCCCAAGAAGTCCCTATACAAGTACCTAGACCCCTTTCACCCAAGTCCCTATGGTATTGCGGTCCTTACCAACAACTTGTACCGCATACCAAACTCAAAACCTCTGCTCCCCACTCCAACCCACTCCACCAACCAGAGGCACAAGACTTGGGCCTCACAGTCCATCCAAAGATCTGTAGCCAACATCAAAGGACAGCCCCATCCTATGAACGGCCCACGGTCTCCCCCAACACCTAAGGCCCTTCAGCATGCAGACAGCGTGCCCGAGCACAAAGCCTCTCCACGCCACCACCACTACGATAAGCAGTCCGGCCTGCCGCACGGTGTGCCCCAGTACAAAGCCCGTCCACGCCTCAGCGATTACGATAAAAACTTCGGGCTGTCGCATGGCGTGCCTGAGTACTGTGGCGACTACGATAAGCAGTTCCCACCCTTCCTTCAGCCAGAAAAGTCAATGCCTGGGGACACTCCAGGAGCCCTCAGGCACAGGATAAACAAAAACTCCTGGAGGTCCTGCTAACCACTATCCAACAGGCCTTTCTATAACCCTTCCTTTAGAAAGTCTATTGACAACAAACTAGCAAGAGAGAGAGAGAGAGAGAGAGAGAGAGAGAGAGAGAGGAGAGAGAGAGAGAGAGAGAGAGAGAGGGAGAGAGAGGAGAGAGAGAGAGAGTTGTTATTGACACCCCTGCCCACCAAGTCGCCTCTTTGGAAGTGTGAAACCTGTGTTCATTCCTCTTTGTTTGATTCCTGCCAAATTGATTCTCTTATTCTTTATTCAATTTCTTATTTGGTTTGGTTTGGTTTTTGCTTTCTTCTCTCTAGTTTCATACATATTTTTTATTTTTTATTTTATTTATTTTATTCTTCCTTCATTTGTTGGGATCTTTTTCTTCTTTTTTTTCCCCCCCAAATCTATTATTTTTATTTTTCATTTTTTTATTTTTTTCTTGGCTTGTCTGGGGCCTGGTGTTTGGTTCTTGTTACCGTGTTGTTTGCCTGGGCCTCTTCAGGCTCCTGTGGAAATTCCATTCTGCTATTTGTGTGTGTGTATGTGTGTGTGTTGTTTGCTTCCCCCCCCCATGGCGCCCTGTGTGTGTGTGTGTGTGTGTGTGTGTGTGTGTGTGTGTGTGTGTGTGTGTGTGTGTGTGTGTGTGTGTGTATTCCTTCTGAGTGTTGATTGATGCTAGCTTATGGATTGATGCATTTTCGGACTTATAATGATGAAAGATGCATATCAAAGACATTACAGTGTGCATCCCAGGAGGGACCAAAACTCTAGTTGTGAGTGTTGTGCCAGTTAAGGCTAACTAAAAGCTTTTTTCAGGCTGTGACAGTGAACACTGGGCTATTACAAGTCGCTGTGGAAGTGTGGAAATATCACCTCATTTTTTTTCTACTTAATCTAACCCTTGATTTCATTATAAGTTATATAACATAATTGGGGTGTACTTCTGTGTACTGTGTACTTGGTAAAAAAAACCAACCCTCTTTTATTACGTTATACTGTTCTAGTTTTGTGGTTTCATTTGCTTATTCTGTCATTCACTGAACTTGTACTGCGAAAAGTGCCCATAGTCAGAGACATTGAATGCTGTATAGCAGAAGAACTCACACCAGGATTTTCCCCTCTTCCTACCTGTGTAAACACCTGACCAACACTACAGATCTCGTCATTATTGTGACAAAAGCGCTGACAGTGAAGTGTGTCAGTGAAGTGTGACAGTGAAGTGTACGTCTTCCTACCTGTGTAAACACCTGACCAACACTACAGATCTGTCATTATTGTGACAAAAGCGCTGACAGTGAAGTGTGTGACCACTGAGTAGTGAGTGGACTGTTTCCTGAATTGCCTAACTGCTGACGTCATCAGACACGCCTCAGTAATTATTGTAGGCAGTTGCAATACTGCCTCTCTTTGGACACCTGCCAGCCTTCAAGTGGCCTTTAGAAGCACACCGCTAAGAGACTCTAAAAGTGACGCGACTGTGTTAAAACTTCTAATTCTACTGAGGAGTGTGTTTGACTTTGAAGCAGCTGTTGTGATTCATACCAGCTCAGACTTCTGAGTCTGTATTGTTTCTCAGTTTTGCTTATTTTTAATCAATTTCCCCATTATTCTTTTCTGGTGTCTTCCAATTTGTTTGCTTCATTTTGTTTTCTTTTTACTCATTGAAGTGTGTTGATACTTCCAATTTTACTGTCAAATTTGTTTGACTTGAAGTAGCTGTTGCCATCCATATCAGCTCAGACTTGATTTCTGTATTGTCAATTTTGAGTAGTTGAATCACTTTACCTATCTATATTTGGGGGGGTTATTTCCAGTTGCTGTTTTGATTGTTTTTTCTTACTTATTATCTCCCCCCCCCCCTCTCTCTAACACACACACATTTACAGCTAAAACCAACACACATTGATGCATTCAAGACACAACATGTGGCCCTCTAAGGAAGGTCTACGAATTTGCCACTTAAACGTAAATCACGCAGTTAATAAAATTGACGACATATCAACACTTATTAGAAACCATGGCAAACCATTTCACATACTAGGGTTATCCGAATCAAGACTTTCGAAGCACATAGTTGACACTGATTTATATATCCCTGGATACAAATTCATACGAAAGGATCCACAAAAGCAAAAAGAAACAGGAATCATCATTATACATCAGTGAATCTATAACATTCAAGCGTCTCATCCATCTAGAACATTATGATGTAGAATCTGTCTGGTTTGAAGTGTCAATAAAAGGTTCACCACCTATTGCAATGGGATTCTGCTATAGGAATCCAGCAGAAAGAAAAAATTGGATTGACAAGTTTGATGCAATGATGAACGCAGTCTTATTAGAATCCAGGGAAGTTATACTACTAGGTGATTTTAATATTGATCTAACAAAAGTAAATAATGCATGGACGCAAATTACTAATTCATTCAACCTTCACCAACTAGTTAGTTTACCCACGAGAGTCACACAAAACTCAAGCACAATAATTGATCACATCTATGTATCAAATCCTAAAAACATCATAGAAACATGTGTCCCTGTCTATAACTGCAGTGATCACTACCTGTCTGTACTACTTGGTCAAAAAAAGGAACAAAAATTCCCAAACCTGGCCATAAAAACATAACATATCGTTCCTTTGCAAAATTTAATGAAAAGCTTTTCCTTCTTGAACTAAGTAACTCGATGCTCTCAGAAACATTCAACATTACTGATCCAGACTCAGCCATCGAGTTTTGGATAAAAACTTTCACTGAAATTTACAATAAACATGCTCCACTTAAAACCATAAGGGTCAAACATGTCCCCAAACCGCCTTGGCTCACAAAAGAACTAGAAGAAGCATGCTATCTTAGAGATTTCTTAAAAAAACATAAATACCATGAAGAGTCAAAAAGATTACGAAACGCCATAAACTCACAGAAACGTCGAGAAAAAAAGAAATATTTCCAAGATTTACTATCTTCCAAACAAAACTCAAAAATCATTTGGAGGGCCATTAATCAAATAACAAACAAACAATCATCTTCCAAATCAAATGTAATCAAAGATGTTACTGCTGAACAACTCAACAATCACTTCATAAACGTTTCTACTAATGTTGTTAGCAATGACAATTCAAAATCCAATAACCTAAACACATTAAAACAATACTGCCAAGAAAAGCATATTCCCTCAAAACTCCACATACCATTTATCTCTGTTTTTGAGGTCCATAATTACATGATTCACCTCAAACAGTCAAGGACACGAGGTCTTGATGGAATAGACAGCAGAATTCTAAAACTTTCAGCTCCAGTTATCACAGACACTCTCACATATGTATATAACCAATGTCTTGAAAAGAACTATTTTCCCAATGCCTTCAAAACTGCTAAAGTGATCCCCATCTACAAATCTGGTGACACTTCAGATCCCTCAAATTATAGGCCAATCTCTATTATATCCCTTCTTTCAAAACCCCTGGAAAAACATATAAATAAACACTTAGTCAGTCATATAGAAACTAACAACCTACTCCACCCTAATCAGTCAGGATTCAGACAAAATCACTCGTGTCATACTGCACTGACTTGTCTCATAGACAATTGGCTAACAAACATTAATGAAAATAAATTTTGTGGAGTATTATTTGTAGATTTCAAAAAAGCATTTGATACAATTGACCACACACTTCTCATCAGAAAGCTAGACCTGTACAATATATCGTCAAATAGTCTAGAACTACTTGCTTCTTATCTCAAGAACAGACAACAGTGTGTTTCAACAACTACATCCACATCCAATCTAAAACCCATTCATTATGGAGTACCACAGGGATCTATACTAGGACCAATTCTCTTTTCTTTATACATAAATGACCTTCCTCTACATATTGCATCCAAATGTGAACTATTTGCTGATGACACAACCATACATACAAGCCATAATGACATTGACTCTCTTGCAACCATATTACAACAAAGCTGTAATGATCTTGTCAAATGGACAGATCTGAACCACATGTCTATTCACCCCCAAAAAACAAAATGCATGCTTATCACACCAGACAAAAGCGACAAAATTTACCTCATAATCAGTTTCCAATACATATAAAAAAGGAAGCAATCGAACAAACCTCTCATCACAAAGTTCTAGGAGTGACAATTGATGAAAATCTCAGCTGGATCTACCACATATCTCACCTATGCAAATACTTGTCCCAAAGAGTATACCAGTTGACTAAAATTAAACACTTCCTTGACTACCATTCAAGGAAATTATTCTTTCAAGCTTATATACAATCCTCAATAGACTATGCCTCAACCCTATGGGATTCTGCCAGTGCAAACACTATGAAACCCTTATCAAGTCTGTATAAACGTGCTCTCAAACTTATCCTCTTGAAGAAAACAACATTACTTGACGTGGATTATACTCAGTTAAGTATTCTCCCCCTACAACAAAGACTAAAATATAACAAGGGCATCCTGATGTTGAAGATAATGGCAGGAGCTGTCCCCACATCCTTAAGAGATAAATTCCCAATGAATCGTTCCAGAAATACTGAAAAGCCAAGTATCCCAATCCCAAGAATAGACTTGTTCAAGTCCAGTTTACTATACTCAGGCCTGTACTGTGGAACTCCCTTCCCGATTCAATTAAACAGCACCAATCATTGTCGACCTTCAAAAATCACCTAATGCACTTGATGCATCAAAACTAATGAACCAGTACTCATCCTGTTGGATATATATAATTCTCCCCCTTTCTCTCTCTTCTTCTGTGTGTGTGTGTGTGTGTGTGTGTGTGTGTGTGTGTGTGTGTGTGTGTGTGTGTGTGTGTGTGTGTGTGTGTGTGTGTGTGTTTAAATGTATCTTATATGTATTTTATCTTTGTGCACTTGTAACTGATTTCAAAGAGTAAATTTTTAATATTTTATTTTCATGTCACATTTATCATATGGTATATTCTCTATATATGCATAAGTAAAAGATAGGGAGTGTTAAGTGATGATATTATTGGTCAGTTGAAAATTGTGCGCAACAATACCTGGATAAAAATGTACTGTGTACTCTCTCTCTCTCTCTCTCTCTCTCTCTCTCTCTTCTCTCTCTCTCTCTCTCTCTCTCTCTCTCTCTCTCTCTCTCTCTCTCTCTCTCTCTCTCTCTCTCTCTCTCTCTCTCTCTCTTTGCCTAAACATGTTATCATCCATATTGAGAAATACTTTATTCACTTTTTGTATTATTTAATAATCACGTGTTGAATGCAGTTGATTTTGTATAATTTTTTAATTCTCAAGTAAGCTGAATAATTATGTTCATTATGATTACAAAATGGTTATGAACGTGATTTCTATGACCATAAATACATAATCATAAGATTCAGGTATTAGAATATGTATGTTTTAATATATATGCCTTACAACGGATGGATTCTTTTGTGTTCCGTTACATGACTTGATTAAAATTAGGCATATACTTCCTATAAAATGAAGTTTATTGATGACATGAGCGCGAACTTTGTGTGTGTGTGTGTGTGTGTGTGTGTGTGTGTGTGTGTGTGTGTGTGTGTGTGTGTGTGTCTGTGTGTGTGTGTGTGTGTGTGTGTGTGTGTGTGTTGAGTGTGTTTGGGTGTTGTGTGTGTGTGGGGGGGTGGTGGATAATTGTTTTTATTTGTGGTCTCCCTTTGTATTAAAATATTATGATTTGCATGACTTTTGTTGTTGTTGTTGATAGGTCCTACCTCAAGTTTTTGATGTGTTGTTCTTGTTTTTTTTTTCTGTTTTAACTTTGCTGTTTGCTTTTGTTTCTTCTTTTTTATATGAAGTATGAATGTAAAAGAAAGGATAATATTGTCACCTGATATGATTGTTTGACTTGTATCATTCTTCTTTTTTCTATGACAATTTTTTTTTTTTTTTTTTTTTTTTTTTTTTTAAAAGAAAAAAAAACAACAAAAAACCTACCACCTCAAGTACATGTGCGCCTGCGGATATGTGCTTATAAATATAAGTGTGAGTAAGTGTGTGTGTGTGTGTGTGTGTGTGTGTGTGTGTGTGTGTGTGTGTGTGTGTGTGTGTGTGTGCATTTGTGTGTGTGTGTGTGTGTGTGTGTGTGTGTGTGTGTGTGTGTGTGTGTGTGTGATTTGTATGTGCATTTGCCTGCGAGCGTGCATGCGTGAGTGAGTTGCGTATATGTATGTATGTATGTATGTATGTATGTATGTATGTATGTATGTATGTATGTATGTATGTATGTATGTATGTATGTATGTATGTGTGTGTGTGTGTGTGTGTGTGTGTGTGTGTGTGTGTGTGTGTGTGTGTGTGTGTGTGTGTGTGTGTGTGTGTGTGTGTGTAACCTACGTGTAGGAGTGAGTTTTACGTGTATTATTATCATACTATTATCACTATTGTTGATATTATTCTTATCGTCATCATTATAATCATTGTATTATCTTTAGTTCCTTCTGAGTTCATTTTGTTGTTATGAGTTGTAACAATGTTGTAGCTAAGTATTTTTGGGTGGACTTTCTTGGTTGCTAAGTTGTTTATTTCATTATGTTTCTTTGGTTGCTCTTTATCTATTA
Organism: Stramonita haemastoma; assembly: GCA_030674155.1. Lineage (NCBI taxonomy): Eukaryota > Metazoa > Mollusca > Gastropoda > Neogastropoda > Muricidae > Stramonita > Stramonita haemastoma. Next base: position 55,156,757 of record CM060329.1, read on the forward strand.
ACGTTTCTCTTTTCTTTTATAATCAAAATCATTCTATTGTGGCTTCTGATTTTCGTCTTCTGAAAGTGTGCATTTTTATTATCGTATTATGTATAATGTCCTTATTCCTTTATGTTGTTTGGTACTGCATATAGTTTACTGTTTAGTATCTTTTTATCTTGATGTTTTTCCCCTGAAAAGGGCGGGGACTGGATGTAAAAAAGCACATGAGTGCTTATCTATTATCCTCGAATAAAAGAATTTTGCCTTGCCTTGCCTTGTCTCTCTCTCTCTCTCTCTCTCTCTCCTCTCTCTCTCTCTGAGACAGGGAGAGAGATAGTGCGAATGCGCGCAAAGAATACATAATTATTCATGCAATATACTCAGACATGCGCATCTGCACACACACACACACACAACACACACACACACACACACACACACACACACACACACACATAGCAGCAGCAGCAGCATGTGTACTTTAACACTTGCATCCGATCCCAGGGATCGTCGGGTGCCATAGGCAAAAGTAGGCGTGGCTTATCTAAGTGACAGAAAGAGAGGTGGCCCTTAGGGCTTCTTGTTGTATCTGTGACGTCAATTGTGCCTCTCTGTTGGTTTAGATAAAATCTGAGTTTTGTTTTTTGAATAAACGCCCACAGATTATTTTTTATCTCAAACATGATAATAGAGTGAAAGCAATGTTTGTGATGTGAGTCCGTGAGAAACATGAACCTTATACTTTTCCCCCAAGTGTGGGAAATCTGAAATAGTTTCACAGCATCACTTTCCTCCCCCCTTGCAGTTCGAAAAAGTAAGACACATCTGTGTGTGCAATCAAGCGCTTTTCAGCCTTTACAATTGTATTCCCTGTTGTCCCTACACGATTGGGTATGTAAAAACCAGGAAAAGAAATGACAGAAAAGTACAATACAAGGCTCATATTTCACGCAGAGTAAAATCACACACATTGCTTTCACTTTATCATATGATGGTCTCTGCTTGTGGCTTCAGTCTGTTCAATATGATCTTCAACATGACCTTGCTTGGATGGCATAATTATGAGCTGATTGTGCGGTAATTCTGGCACTGCTGAAGATTTTCTGTCTTGGGGAGGGTGATGATGAGTGACTGTGTCCATGGTGTTGGCCATTTTCCTGTCTGCCATCATAATCTTTGACGATTAAAAAATTGTAGATCCAGCTGTTCAAATTTATTAGGAAAATAAAATTTGAATTGAAGGAGCAGAGGAGCAGCTGGTGTCACAAGATCCCGTCTGCGAACGCGCACAGAACATCTTGCGCACATGTTAAAGCCCGTTCCGCTTTTCGGAAGAGTAGGCCATTGAGTGCCGGTGGGAACGGATGACAAAATTGACAAAACTGCATACACACGGGACTAGATGTGAAAGCAAATGGGTGCTTTATTCCATTATCCTTAAAATAAAGAATTTGAAGAAAAGAAGAAGAAGATGAAGAAGAAGAAGAAGAAGAATTTGAAGAAGAACAAGAAGAAGAAGAAGAACAACAACAACAACAAGAGGAGGAAGAAGAAGAAGAACAATAACAACAATAACAACAACAACAACAACAACAACAACAAACAAGAAACAACCACCACAACAAGAACCTGAAACGGACTGTAGCCCCTAGACTTTCATGTATACACACAGCAGTGGAGACTGCCGGCTGTATAATATTCCGTCTATCTGGCGGTGAGATGAGGATGTAGGTTGTTTATTTGACTTGCGGCTGGAATAGAAGAGATGTTGGGGGGGGGGGGGGGGGGGGGGGGGGGGGGGGGGGGGGGGGGGGGGGTGGTGGGTGGGGGGGGGTTTGAGAGAGGGTGGAGAGAGAAGGGGGGGGGGGGGTGTTTTGGTTCCAAAGCATTCGTCAGCAAGATGAGTTGTACTAGTTACAGTAGAGATAGTATTATGTGTTCATGATGGTGTGTGTGTGTGTGTGTGTGTGTGTGTGTGTGTGTGTGTGTGTGTGTGTGTGTGTGTGTGTGTGTGTGTAAGTGATTAGATGAGTGTGTTTTTGTAGTGTGGTTTTTGTGTTAGTGTGTGTGTTAATTTGTCAAACAACCGTATTACATCACACCACACACACAACACACACACACACACACACACACACACACACACACACACACACACACACCACAGAGAGACTCCCCCTCCCCCCCCTTCCCCCACCAACCCTCCTCCTCTAAACATGACGCAAGCTTACCCCATAAGGCGTTTAACAGACACACCCATTTTTACATGCTGCTAGGCCTACTTCTCTGCCTCAGTTCTGCCTGCTGTTTATCTCAACAACATTCTCAAGTCTGCCTACACCCCTTTAGAAAACAGCAGCAGGAGCCATGCTTTTGCATCAGATGCTTTTATAGATCAGGGATTTTGTAGAGATGTGTTCTCTAAACTGCCAGACTGATAACAGAAAAAGGCTGGCTTAAAGGAATTTCTTGGGAATCAAAACAACGTGCGAAATGCCATGTGTACCGTGGGAACAGACAATAAAATTTACAAAACAGCATTCACATTGGGATGGATGTAAAAAAAAAAAAGCACAGGGTGCTTATTCCATTATCTTTGATATAAAGAATAAATGAAATTAAATTTAGATTGAAAAAAAAACACTGAGACAGCCCTCAAAACAAACA
>CM060329.1:55179405-55184405 GCA_030674155.1 Stramonita haemastoma
GGTTATGGGACACCTTTACCTTTAAAGAAGCTGAGGTCTCTGATGCCTCGCTCCCCTACGACCACATAAGTTATGGGACACCTTTACCTTTACCATGACAAGAACTGTGTGTTCCAGAGGCCAGAAGAGCGGAGAGAGGAAGTCGTGGTTCTGGGGGTACAGGCAGGTGGAGGGGGCCCCCCTACACCCCTGGGGTTCGCTCTGCAGGTGGATCACGTCAGCACTGACGTCAGCCAGTGGCGCGTCACCCGCGTGGTGTACAACGGACAGATGTTCTATGAAATTGACGACCTGATGGAGAGATACAAGGTGAGAGAAAAGAGAGAGAGAGAGAGAGAGAGAGAGAGAGGGTGGTGGTGTGTGTGTGTGTGTGTGGTGTGTGTGTGTGTGTGTGTGTGTGTGTGTGTGTGTGTGTGTGTGTGTGTGTGTGTGTGTGTTTTGGGTGTGTGTGTGTGTGTGTGTGTGTGTGTGTGTGTGTGTGTGTGTTTGTGTGTATTGTGTGTGTTTGTGTGTGTTTGTGTGTGTGTGTGTTTTATTTGATTTTTTTTTTGATTTATTCTTTTATATCGAGGATAATGGAATAAGCACTCTTGTGCGTTTTTAATCCAGTCCCCGTGTGCATGCAGTTTTGTAAATGTCATCTGTTCCCACGGCACACGATGGCTACTCTACGAAAAGCGGAACAGGATTTAACGTGTGCGCAAGAGTTCTGCGTGCGTTTGCACACGGCTGGGCCTCAGTTTAGTCTCATCCGAAGGACTTTTGGGGAGAGTGGAGTCAGCACCGATGTTAACTCCAGGAGAAAATCCCCTCGACGGTCTCGAACCCGGGTCGTCAAATTGCCAGCGCAATGTTCTGACCACTAGGCTATCCGTCCCCCAGAGGAGGCACCTGCTGTTTCGGAAAATTGGGCGGCAATTTGACTATTGTGGAGATGCCTTTCCCACAGCACGTCCCACTCTCCCCAGCTAATGGGCATAAGGACAGTTAACGTTGGAGATTTTCTCCAAAGGCCAACTAGCCCCCAGGGCTACAGCAGCACATAAGGACTGTGCAAGACAAGCCTCCTAGTCAGAGAGTCATAGTCGATCACTAAAAGACTAAGCTGTAGAATGGAATTCCATGAGTGGGAAAGTTAGTGATCATACAGCCTCTCACTTAGTGACTACTTTATTTATTCATTTATTTATTTTATTTTATTTTATTTTATTTTATTTTATTTTATTTTATTTTATTTATTTTATTTTATTTTATTTTATTTTATTTATTTTATTTTATTTTATTTTGTTTTATTTTATTTTATTTTATTTTATGTTATTCTTTTATATCAAGGATAATGGAATATACTACTTATACTACAATGACTGTATGTTCTTCTATCCCACAGGAAGAGTCTCTACGGAAAGTCCGTCTCTCCATGGATGCTTATGATCGAGGTTTTTCCTCCTACGAGCGGCGGGGGCCTAACGCTTTGATGCGGCGGGGCGGGGCCCTCGTTAGTGGAGCCTGACGGCAGACGCTTCTCCGTGGACGGGCAGTTCGTGCAGTACTTCGGATGGAGCTTCAACTTTCGCTCCCGCTGCACCACGGGGCTTCAGCTGTTTGATGTCAACTTTCAGGTAAACTAAGATTTTATTTTAAGTAATGAAGTAAAAAAACAAACAAACAAAAAAGCAACGAAACCCAGAACACCATCCAAATAAACAGCAAAGATGTTGTATACATTGTTGCTGCTGTGCTGAGAATGATGATGAAAATGACGACGACGATGATATTGGTGGTGGTGGTGGTGGTGGTGGTGGTGGTGGTGGTGGTGGTGGTGGTGGTGGTGGTGTATGATGATGATGATGATGATGATGATGATGATGATGATGATGATGATGATGATGATGATGCGATGGTGACGGGGCAGCGACAAACGAGGATGATGAGGAAGATGGTGGTGATGGTTGTGATGGTAGCGGTGATGACAATGCAACTATGACATGACAGTTCAGTGTTGTTTATTAATAGGTTGATTAGAGTGACGATCCTAACATAACCCAAACCAACCCTAACCCACCGCATCCCACCCAGCTCAACTTTACCCACCCCACCCACCCACACCCCAATCTACCCCACTCTATCCCACTCCACTCCACCCCAACCCAACCCACCCCAACTCAACCCACCCCACCCCACCCATCCCACCCACCCCACCCCAACCTAACCCAACCCAACCTAACCCAACCCACTCCACCCCACCCACGTCAACCAACCCACCACCCTCACCCCAACCCACCCACCCTCACCCCACTCAACCCCAACCCCCTATCCAAAACATTAACAAACACCAACACTAAAACACACCTCCTTATCAACAGTGTTGATCATTAACTCTCTCATTCCCTCCTCTCTCCACAGGACGGTCGCATCGCCTACGAAATCGCGCTGCAAGAACTGGCCGTGTTCTACTCGGGGCACAGTCCGGAAATCAGCTCCCTCACCTTCTACGGTTCCTCCTGGCTGCTGGGTGCCTCCTCCCACGAACTCCTCCCAGGCGTAGACTGCCCCGCCACGGCGCATTTCGTCGACTCTTTCCACTTCGTCGGACACCCCTTCGCCCCGTCGACACAAACATTCCATTTGCATCTTCGAGCTCAACGAAGGCATTCCGCTTCGGAGGCACTACACCGCAACGAACCTGGACGGGAAAGGGGACGAGTTTCGCTATTACGGAGGTGTTGTGTGCGAACAGTTTAGTGTTGAGGTCTATCGCCGTGGTGTGGAATAAGGATTATATCTTCGATTATATCTTCCACCTGGATGGGACGTTAGAGGTTAAGTGTCTCTGTGACGGGGTATTTGCAGACGACATTTTCCTTGCCCAGGGAGAGACCGTTCGGGCATCACGTGCATGAGGACCTCATCGGGAACGCTCACCAGGAGTTGTTCCACTTTAAGGTGGACCTGGACGTGGCCGGGAGCAGCAACCGCTACGAGACGTTGTCCTTGCATGCTCAGGATGTGCCCAACTTCTGGTTCGCTTCTCTCAACACCACCAAGATGAGGTACCGGGGCTCCGTGGTGCAGACAGAGAGGGATTCTATTTGGCGGCACGGTTCCAGTCCTTTGATGCATCACGTGTTTTATAATCATAAGTTGTCCAACAGGTGAGGTGTTGTATTGTGTTTGGGGTAGGGGGGGGGGGTAGGGGGGTAGGTGTGGGATGGTGGGTTGAGTGGGGGGAAGGGTGGTGGTGATCGTGGGGGAGGGTGTGTGTGGGGGGTGGGGGGAAGGGGGAGGTGAGTGTGTTGTGTGTGTGTACCTATGTGTGTGTATGTGTGTGTGTGTGTCTGTTTGTCTGTCTGTCAGTCTGTGTGTGTCTTCATTTTAACGTCTATCCACTGAAAAGTGTCAGTCTGTCTGTGTCTGTGTCTGTGTGTGTAAAAGTTTATGTTTTTGGAGTGTGGGCAAGTGTGCATGTAAGGCTTTGTGTGTGTGTGCGTACTGCGTGGTGCGCATCTGCGTGCGTGCATGTATGTATTGGGAGGAGGGTGGAGTACTTAGTACTCAAAGAACGCACAGTTTTGTGAAGAAAACTTTAATTAAAGTCTTACTCATATTTGAACTGATTTATTCAGTTGGTAAACAACTCCAAATAAACCAGCAAAAATCATTGAAAATGTATTTATCAGTAAACTTTCTGTTTCAGGGTTTTGTGCAATATATTGAATCTCAGATTTACTTGAATTCATTCTAGATTACAGGTCTTTTTGGGCATCTATCTATTCATCTCTTTGTTTATTTCTTTATTTTTCTGTGTATTTGTTCATTAGTTTGTTTTTGACCTTGATGTGTGGTGTTCACTGATGCATTTGACTGCCTCTGTTTCTCCTATTTCCTCCAATTTTTTGTCACAGGCGCTGTGCGTTTGTGTCTGTCTGTCCATCTGTCTATTTATCCATCTGTCTTCCGTCTATCTTCTTTTTCGCCTGTCTTTGTTGATGGTATGCTGTAGAGTTGTGTATTGATCAGTCTTTGGGCCTGTGTTTTGCTGTCTGTTTTATTGTCTGTCTGTTTTATTGTCTGTCTGTGACTATACTCTCTCTCTCTGTCTGTCTTTCTCTTTCTCTGTTTCTTTCTTCTTCTTCTTCTTCTTCTTCTTCTTCTTCTTCTTCTTCTTCTTCTTCTTCTTCTTCTTCTTCTTCTTCTTTTTCTTTATATTTTTCTTTAAATTTTTCTCCTTCTGCTTCAAATTCGTCTTTATCTTCAAATTCTTTTTTCTTCAAATTCTTCTTTTGCTTCAATTTTTTTTTCAAATTATTCTTCAAATTCTTTTTACTTTAAAAAAAAAGTTTTTTCAAAGTATTTTTCTTCTTTTTCAAATTCGTCTTCAGATTCTTCAAATTATTCCTGCTTTCTCTCCTCTCTTTTTTTTTAACATGCACTCCCTTCCCCTTCTCACACACAATCCCTCGCAACACAAACTCAACACCCTCTTTCAACCCACAATCTTGTCTTCCCTCAGGTACCGCACAAGGAGAGGATACAGACTGGTGCACAAGTCGCCCACAGAGTTCGTGCTGAAGGAAGCTCAGATCGCGCGGGCGGCAGGGTGGGCGCGGAACCCGCTAGTGGTCACCAAGTACAAGGACGTGGAGGACGCCAGCTCCTCGCTGTACGCGCAGGGAGACCCCTGGGACCCCGTGCTGGACTTCTCCATGTTCCTGGAGGACAACAACACCATCGTGGACGAGGACCTCGTGGTCTGGGTCACCCTGGGGGGCACTGTGGTGCCGTCCGCAGAGGACGTCCCCAGTCCCACCACCACCATGAACTCGTACCGCTTCCTCCTGGGTCCCTACAACTACTTCAACGTCGGTCCTTCCACCGTGGTCAGCGATGCTGTTCATATCACCAGAACGGGTGGGGGAGGGAAAGGAGGTGGTGGAGGTGAGGGGGAGGAAGAGGAGGAGGAGTGGAGGATGAAAGTAGACACGTTCGGGACGTCTCGCGGA
>CM060329.1:55196905-55209405 GCA_030674155.1 Stramonita haemastoma
AGAGTGGCCTTTTTCTACAGAATTTTGCCTCTTGTTGCCGTGGGTTCTTTTATGTACGCTAAATAACGATGTGTAACACACGGGATCTCGGTTCATCATCTCATCCGAAAGACTAGCACCCAGACCACCACTAATGGTCTAACGGATGGGGGAAAAGTTTTGGGCCCACCGCACACTCCGACCCGGACTTTTGGCTTTCTAGGCAGGTGTGTTGCCTCTAGACCACCACCCTATGCTAGGGATCGGTCGTCTAGAGATAGTGTGCCTGCCTGGAAAGCGTCAAGTCCAGGTTTGAAGTGTGCGATGGTTCGATCCCCGTCTGGGCCTGAAACTTTTCCCCCATCCTTTTGACCATGAGTGGTGGTCTGGGTTCTAGTCTTCCGGATGAGACGATAAACTGAGGTCCCGTGTGTTACACATATTTAGCACTCGAAGAAAGAACCCACGGCAACAAGAGAGTTGTCTGTGGCAAAATCTGAAGAAATAAAGCCACTCTGATAGGGAAATAAAATACAGAAATGGGGGTGCTGAAAAAGAAGTGGGTGGCCCTGCTTTTGTGGCGACGCGCTCTCCCCGGGGAAGCAGCCCGAATTTCACAAAGAGAAAGACCGGGAGGGGAACGGTCACTCACTCACTCAGTCCCATGTCCCAAAGGACGTAGGGGGGACATGAGAGAAGACGCAACAGAGATCTTTTTCCATGCTTCACGATCCTGTGTGGCTAGTAGGAGGTGTTGCAGGGGTTGGGCGGTCCAGTCTTTGATGTTGTCAACCCATGATTTCTTTTGACGGCCTCTTCTTCTCTTGCCCTCGACTGTTCCTTGCAGGATGGTTTTTGCTAGGGTGTTGTGTCTTGTGGTGTGACCAAACCACATCAGCTTTCTCCTCTTTATGGTGGAGAGCAAAGGCTCTTGGGGGCCCACACGCTTTTTGATTTCTTCTTTCACATAGTTATTGGTCTTGTGTTCTTTGTATGATACTTTGAGGAGTCTTCTGTGGCACTTGTTCTCGAATGCTTGGATTCTCCTCTCTAACTCTGCTGTCAGAGTCCATGATTCACAGCCATATAGGAGGATAGATATCACGAGGGATTTGTAGAGGTGGTATTTGGAGGGGAACGGTCACATACGCATAAATCTCAGCATTGGTAAACCTTGAAGCTCTAGCGAAGGAACGAAAAAAATCGGTAGTGCAAACAACAAACAAACATACAAATAAACACATACACACACGCACACTATCCCCCTCCACACGCACACAAACACACACACACACACACACACACACACACACACACACACACACACACACACACACACACACACACACACACACACTTACACACACCACACCACCACCACAACAACAACACACACACACCACACTCTACCCAATCAGGACGATGAATTAATTAAAACAATCGTTTGCAAAACAAAAAAAAACACGAAAGGGGCTTTAATTTTCTTGACCTCTGTTTCTTGTCATGTGGAATAGGGGAGCCGGGGATGGAAGAAGGAAGGAAGAGAGACAAGGCAAGGCAAGGCAAGGCAAGGCAAAATTCTTTTATTCGAGGATAATAGATAAGCACTCATGTGCTTTTTTACATCCAGTCATAGAAAAAAGAAGAATGATACAAGTCAAACAATCATATCAGGTGACAATATTATCCTTTCTTTTACATTCATACTTCATATAAAAAAGAAGAAACAAAAGCAAACAGCAAAGTTAAAACAGAAAAAAAAAAACAAGAACAAAATATCAAAAACTTGAGGTAGGACCTATCAACAACAACAACAACAACAAAAAGTCATGCAAATCATAATATTTTAATACAAGGGGAGACGACAAATAAAAACAATTATCCACCCCCCCCCACCACACACACACAAACACCCAAACACACTCACCACACACACACACACACCACACACACACACACACACCACACACACACACAAAGTTCGCCCTCATGTCATCAATAAACTTCATTTTAAAGGAAGTATATGCCTAATTTTAATCAAGTCATGTAACGGAACACAAAAGGAATCCATCCGCTGTAAGGCATATATATTAAAACATACATATTCTAATACCTGAATCTTATGATTATGTATTTATGGTCATAAAAATCACATTCATAACCATTTTGTAATCATAATGAACATAATTATTCAGCTTACTTGAGAATTAAAAAAATTATACAAAATCAACTGCATTCAACACGTGATTATTAAATAGTACAAAAAGTGAATAAAATATTTCTCAATATGGATGATAACATGTTTAGGCAACAAGAGAGAGAGAGAGAGAGAGAGAGAGAGGAGAGAGAGAGAGAGAGAGAGAGAGAGGAGAGAGAGAGAGAGAGAGAGAGAGAGAGAGAGAGGAGAGTACACAGTACATTTTTAGCCAGGTAGTGGTGCGCACAATTTTCAACTGACCAATAATATCATCACTTAACACTCCCTATCTTTTACTTATGCATATATAGAGAATATACCATATGATGAATGTGACATGAAAATAAAATATTAAAAATTTACTCTTTGAAATCAGTTACAAGTGCACAAAGATAAGATACATATAAAAACATTTAAACACACACACACACACACACACACACACACACACACACACACACACACACACACACACACACACACACACACACACACACAGAGAGAAGAAGAGAGAGAAAGGGGGAGAATTATATATATCCAACAGGATAAGTACTGGTTCATTAGTTTTGATGCATCAAGTGCATTAGGTGATTTTTGAAGGTCGACAATGATTGGTGCTGTTTAATTGAATCGGGAAGGGAGTTCCACAGTACAGGGAGAGGAAGGAAGGAAGGAAGGGAGGGATGAAGGGAGGGATGAAGGGAGTAGCTTGAGGAAGATAATAATTATGCTAACAATAAACAAAACGAATGTTTCATTATATGCAGATGCAGTCCTGGGCGCGCGCGCGCGCGCGCGCGCGCGCGGGCGGTGTGTGTTGTGTGTGTGTGTGTGTGTGTGTGTGTGTGTGTGTGTGTGTGGTGTGGTGTGGTGTGTGTGTGTGTGTGTGTGTGGTGCTGTGCGTGCGTGGTGCGTGCGTGCGTGTGTGTGTGTGTGTGTGTGTGTGTGTGTGTTTGTGTGCGTGTGTGTGTGTGTGTGTGCGTGTGTGTGTGTGCGTGTGTGTGGCTCGCGCGCGTGCGTGTGTACGTGCGTACGTGTGTGCGTCACAATGATGGTGGTGGTGTGGTGGTGGTGGTGGTGGTGGTGGTGGGTGGTGATGATGATGATGATGATGATGATGATGATGATGATGATGATGATGATGATGATGATTTGTATTTGTATTTGTATTTGTATTTTGTATTTACAAATACAACAAGATGATGATGATGATGATGATGATGATGATGATGATGATGATGATGATGATGATGATGATGATGATCATCATCATCATCATCATCATCATCATCATCATCATCATCATCATATCATCATCATCATCAACATGGTGAAGCGACGACAATGAAGATGAAAATAATGACCTCGACGACAACGACGATAATGATAACATTGGTAGATCGGTGGTCTAGAGGTAATACACCAGCCTACAAAACAAAAATACTGGGTCGGAAGTGTGTGGTAGTTTGATCCCTGTTTGGGCCTGAAACTTGTCCCTCTTCCACTAGACCGTAAGTGGTGGTCTGGGTACTAGTCTTTCGGATGAGACGATAAACCAGGGTCCTGTATGTTACACATAGTTACCTAGCGCATATAGATCTAGAAAAAACCCGACAACAAGGAAGTTGACCCTGGCAAAATTCTGTAATTTTTTTTAAGCCATTCTATTAGGGAAACAAATACAGTTGCAGACAGGAAAAGAAAGAAAACAATGGGTGGCGCCGCTCTTGTGGCGACGCGCTCTTCCCGGGGAGAGCAGACCGAATTTTACGCAGAGAAATCTGCCCTGACTTAAAGTGGTATACAATACAATACAATACAATACAATACAATACAATACAATACAATACAATACAATACAATACAATACAATACAATACAATACAATACAATGCAATACGTTTTATTCTATACATTACAATACATCACAATGCAATAACAACAATAACAACAACAACAAAAACAATGAGTGAGGGTGAGGATATACAATTCCATACCGGGGACTCTGCCAGTTCTGCATCAAAGTCATCACATGGATCCCTGTCAGTCTCTCGTCTTCTGAACAAACACAACCACATCCACATAAGACACATAAGTAACAAATCCGATAGTACACCACACATGTAGCAACAGCAGTAATAACAACAACAAAAACTACAACAACAACAGCAACAACAATGTGATAGCACTCGTATTTATTCATTCTTTTATATCGAGAATAATGGAATAAACACTCGTGTGTTTTTTTTACATCCAGTCCCCGTGTGTATGCAGTTTTGTCAATTTTGTTACATGTTCCCACCGGCACTCAATGGCCCTACTCTTCCGAAAAGCGGAACACGTTTTAACGTTGGCAGTGGAGTGGGATATGGGCTCTCTGTCTGCCAGGTTTAACACACACACACACACACGCACGCACGCACGCACGCACGCACGCACGCACGCACGCACGCACGCACGCACGCACGCACGCACGCACGCACGCACACGGTGGATCGGTCATCTAGAGATAATGCACCTGCCTAGAAAGCGAAAAGTTCGGGTTCGATCCCCGTTTGTACATGAAACTTTTCCCCCATCCACTAGACCGTGAGTGGTGATTAGGGTGCTAGTCTTTTGGATGAAACATTAAACCGAGGTCCCGTGTACAACATGCATTTAGCGTAGGTAAAAGAACCCACAGCAAGAAGAGATTTTGCCCCTAGTAAAATTCTGTAGAAAAAAGTCAATCTGATAGGGAAACAAATACGCGTGGAGACTGGAGAAAAATGGGTGGCACTGCTCTTGTGGCGACACGCTCTCCCTAGGGAGGGAGCAGCCCGAATTTCACGCAGAGAAATCTGCCGTGACGTAAGGTGGTATACAACCCCCCACCCCCACCCCCCTCCCGAATTGAAGTTTGTATAACCAAGAGGTGCACCCTGAAAAGCGTTACTGTATTGCTACACAAACGATTCCTGAGAGAGTTAAGTGACAAGATAACTATACAATGAGCGACTGACTGATTCATTCATTCCTTCATTCAATATAAATCTCCAAACTGATTGATTCAGGTTTCTTTTTTCGTTCCTCGGCTAGAGCTCCGAGGTTCATCCATGGTGCGATTTTGCATATGCCCCCATTTTTACCCACTATGAAGGTAGCTGCATTCCAACTTCGGGGATGTATACTGGGGATGTTCATGTTTCTGTAACCTACCGAACGCTGACGGGATCTTTAACGTGCATATTGGATCTTTTGCATGTGCATATACACGAAGGGAGACGGGACGGGATAGCTCAGAGGTTTAAAGCACCCGCTTTCCTGAAGTCAATGTTCAGCAACATCGAGGTTGATTACCAGTGAGATGGGTGACCGTTTGCTCGCCTTGGTTTCAGTATAGTCACCTAGTTCACCCAGCTGTAAATGGGTACCTGCCCTCTTCAGGGTCAGGAAAGGTAAAGCAGCGAGGGAGAGGAGATGGGCGCCGCCCTCAATATGCTGGCTCCTGGAGAAGCTGAGTTCTCTGATGCCTCGCTCCCCTACGACTACATAGGTTATGGGACTCCATGGTTCTCCCACCTTTCAGCAAATGAATATGGGTAATATGAGATTGACCCATGTGTATGCTGTGTGGATCGGTGGTCTAGAAGTAACACGCCTGCCTAGAAAGCGAAAAGTCCGGGTCGGAAGTGTGCGGTGCCTGGAACCCCGTTTGGGCCCAAAACTTTTCCCAAGTCCATTAGACCATGAGCAGTGGTCTGAGTGCTAGTCTTTCGGATGAGACGATAAACCGAGGTCCCGCGTGTTTCAAAAACTTATTGGACACACGTTAAAGAAGCCACGGCAACAAGAGGGTTGTCCCTCGCAAAATTCTGTAGAAAAAAGCCACTCTGATAAGGAAACAAATATTGTTGCAGACAGGAAAAGAAAATAACAACAATGTATGGCGTTGCTCTTGTGGTGACATGCTCTCCCCAGGGAAAGCAGCCCGAATTTCACGCAGAGAAATCTGCCGTGACTTAAAGTGGTGTAAAATGTATATAAAAAGATAAATAGATAAAAAACAAATTAAAATCTAAAAAAAGTAAAAAATGGTGACACTAGCTTTTTTTTTTCTTACCGTTTGATGACATAGATGACGACGACAGCGATGATAACCAGAGCAACGAGCACGAGGATGATGGACAGAACGATGGGAAGCACAGAACTGGAGCTCTCCTCTGAAACATCATCGTCACATCAACGGTACAGACTGAGGAAATGTATACAGGCATACATACAGGCATACATACAGGCATACATACAGGCATACATACAGGCATACATACAGGCATACATACAGGCATACAGACATACATACATACAGGCATGCATACATATATACATATATATGCATGCATAATTACATACATACATACATACATACATACATACATACATACATACATACATACATACATACATACATACATACATACGTACATCTCTCTCTCTCTCTCTCTCTCTCTCCTCTCTCTCTTCTCTCTCTCTCTCTCTTCTCTCTCTCTCTCTATATATGTGACGCTCCACCACGAAATGAGTCGCTTAGCACATTACCCAATTTTGCGCTAGGAGCCTTTAAAGGCAGGTGGGGGTCAAGTTGTCAATTTTGTTATTTTGATTGATTATTAAACTAGATCTGTTTATTTATCTTATAATGAAATATCAAGGTATCATTTTTATTCCTTTTGCTTTTAAATGTGTTTTGAAAATACCAAAGCACTCATTCTGACAACCTGTTACTAAAATAAACTTGCCCTTTTCTCATTTTGTCACATCCTGCAGTCTATCATTTCAATTTGTAATAATGTTGCACAGAATTGTCCGATTTTCAATCTGTTTTTGTATTTGATAGCCACTTTATTGCACATTAATAACATGTCAATAACTAAAAATTGACCTCATGTGCACTCCGTCTCATTATGTGGTGGAGCGTCACATATATATATATATATATATATATATATATATATACATACATACATACATACATACATACATACATACATACATACATACATACATACATACATACATACATACATACATACATACATATATACATGTATACACGCATACATACAGACAGACATACAGACATGCAGTCATACATCCATACTTACAGACATACAGACATACATTCATACATACATACATATACATAAATAATATACGTACATACATACATACATACATACATACATACAGACAGACAGACAGACAGACAGACAGACAGACAGACAGACAGACAGACAGACATACAGACATACAGACATATGCATGCATGCATGTTTGTATGCATGCATACATTCATTCAAACACACACACACACACACACACACACACACACACACACACACACACACACACACACACACACACAACACGGGATAGCCTAGTGGTTAAATCAGAACATTGCGCTCGCAGTTTGACGAACCCGGTTCGACTCTCTCTCTCTCTCTCTCTCTCTCTCTCTCTCTCTCTCTCTCTCTCTCTCTCTCTCTCTCTCTCTCTCTCTCTCTCTCTCTCTATCTTACCATCCCCATCGTTGTTCAAGTTAGATCCCCCAGACGTAGTTGATGTGACAGACACTGAACTCTTAGACGACGATGACAATGACGATGACGACGACGATGACGGCGATAAAGACGAAGTAAAGATGGGAGTGAGAGAGGAGGAAGACAAAACGGACCACAAAGTAGTGTTCAAAGCTGAAGCGTGAGGTGTAGAGGCTGTTGATGATGACATCATTGCAGTAGGAGTAGAAGTAGTAGTGGTACTACGTGGTGTCGTAGACTTTAACGATGACGTACTTTTCTCTGTGACGATGATTGGTGACGTCGTAGACGGTGACGTCTTTCCATCCACTGTAGTTAAAACGGAGGAAGATGACGATGATGAAGACGATGGAGAGCTGCTCAAACTCACTGAATCCGATGTGGTCCCTTCTGTGACGATATCCGATGACGTCATTGTTGCAGACGGCGATGCGTCACTGCGTGTCGTCAGAATGCTCGACTCCGGGCTTGCCGAAGCTGTTTGGGGAGTGACGGACGTGTTGGTATTATTCGTTGAGGCTTCTGAAACGGACATGGATACATCTGGCGTTGATGTATCGACAGACGTTGAGCTTGGTGTCATGGTTGTGGTGGTGATCTGGGTTGGACCAGAGCTGGCTTCATTCGTAGTCTGACCCCCCTCAGAAGATGCAGACGCGGTTGTAGCGTTGGATGTCGAAGAACTTGCCATCTCTGAGCTGGTTACGGTCGTGGACAAAGTCCCTGGTTGATTAGCATCGGAGGAACTGGCTCCAGAACCCACAGTGGTCCAGGAACTTGTTGAGGTGGGGTTTGTGACGTCAGCTATCGTCACATTGACGTCACTTCCTCCTGCGTCAGTGGAGAAACCGGAACTTGGAGAATTGGTGTGCTGGTTGAGGAGGTTGTGGTGAGGGTGGGGGTGGTGACAGTCTCTGTGGTGTCGTTTGAAATCTGTGAGCCGTCGGATGGAAACGCCTGGCTTGTGTCAGTTGGGGCGAGGGAAGATGTCTCCCAACTGCTGGACTGGGCACCCTGGCTTGGATCAGGAGTTTGGCTTGTTTCAGGAGTTTGGCTTGTTTCAGGAGTTTGGCTTGTTTCAGCAGTTTGGCTTGTTTCGGAAGTTTGGCTTGTTTCAGGAGCTTGGCTTGTTTTAGGAGTTTGGCTTGTGTCAGGAGTTTGGTTTGTATCTTGAGTCTGGTTTGGATCAGGAGTCTGGCTTGAATCAGTGGTCTGATTTGTGTCTTGATTCTGGATTGTGGTAGGAGTCTGGCTTATGTCAGGAGTTTGGCTTGTTTCGGGAGTTTGGTTTGTACCAGGGGTCTGGCTTGTTGTATCAGTGGTCTGGCTTGTATCTTGAGTTTGGCTTGTATCAGGAGCTCGGCTTGTGGTAGGAGTTTGGCTTGTGTCAGGAGTTTGGCTTGTGTCAGGAGTTTGGCTTGTGTCAGGAGTTTGGCTTGTGGTAGGAGTTTGGCTTGTGCCAGGAGTTTGGCTTGTTTGGCTTGTGCCAGGAGTTTGGCTTGTGCCAGGAGTTTGGCTTGTTTCGGAAGTTTGGCTTGTGTTAATTTGTCCTGTGACAGTTTGGCTTGTGTCAGTAGTTTGGCTTGTGTCAGGAGTCTGGCTTATTTCAGGAGTCTGGCTTATGTCAGGAATTTGGCTTGTGTTAGTTTGGCTTGTATTAGAAGTCTGGCTTATACCAGAAGTCTGGCTTGTATCAGGAGTTTGGCTTATATCAGGAGTTTGGCTTGTGGTAGGAGTTTGGCTTGTATCAGGAGTCTGGCTTGTGTCAGGAGTTTGGCTTATATCAGGAGTTTGGCTTGTGGTAGGAGTTTGGCTTGTATCAGGAGTCTGGCTTGTATCAGGAGTCTGGCTTGTGTTATTTTGGCTTGTGTCAGGAGTTTGGCTTATGTCAGGAGTTTGGCTTGTGGTAGGTGTCTGGCTGGTGGTAGGAGAAAGGGGCAGGAGAGTGAGTTCAGAAGACGTGAAGTTTTCGGAGGATGAAGATAGGAGAGCTGGCAACGATGTGTTGAGTGCTGGGGATTCTGTGGTGGATTCTGAGATGGGGATTTGTGAGGTGGTTGAAGAGGCGGATATAAATCCCACCTGTATGGAGAGAGCCAAGACGAGGGCAGGTAGAACTGGAATAAAAAGAAAAAGAACAGAATTAAAGTTTGTGATGTGAAACGTCATCTAAAACAATATATATTGCATAGCGTTACAGAATATATCTAATGGATTCTTAACCATATTCAACAGCAAGAACAACACCAACAACAACAAAAACTCAAATAAATGTCTATGTGGAGAGTGTATTACCACTAATGCTTATAGGATACTTCAGTATAAGAGTACAAATACTTTGTTGCTGTTGTTTGGTTTGCTTTTTTTTTTTTTTTTTTTTTTTTACACCTCTACTTTTCTGAAAATTCCCTCACATCAGCATATTCAATAACTTGAATTTGGCGTGTTATATAATATATATATATATATATATATATATATATATATATATATATATATATATATATATATATTATATATATATATATGTATATGTATATTATATATATTTAATTTATTTATTTATTTATTTAATGGTGGATCAAATCAAATCGAAACAAAATTTATTTCCAGATGGTGGTCTAGAGGTAACACGCCTGTCTAGAAAGGGAAAAGTCCGGGTTAAAGTGTGCGGTGGTTTGAATCCCGTTTGGGCCTTAAACTTTCCCCCCATCCATTAGAACATGTGTGGTGGTCTGGGTGATAGTCCTTCTGATGAGAAAATAAACCGAGGTCCCGAGTGTTACACATCATTATTTAGCGCACGTAAAAGAACCCACGGCAACAAGAGAGTTATCCCTGCCAAAATTCTGTATTTTTTTTAATATAAAAAGCCACTCTGATAGAGAAAACAAATACAAGTTGCAGACAGGAAAAGAAAAAAAATGGATGGCGTTGCTCTTGTTGCAACATTACTTTCTCCCCAGGAAGAGAGCAGCCCGAATTTCTACGCAGAGAAATCCTCCGTGACTTAAAGTGGTATAAAATTAAAAATAAGACCTATAAATATCATCACCACTCCGAAAAGATATAGCGCTACCTTCTCTTACAAACACAGCCTGAACCTACGTGTGGAGATCTCATCTCGTGGCAAAGACTTGTAGAGTAGTAGTAGCACTGGAAGCAGGGTTGGTTGCCTCAAGATCAGAGTGGGAGGGGTGGGGGTGGGGAATCCACTCAGTAGGCACCTCCCCGGCGTCACCCTCACATCATCGTCTGGTCACGACTTTCATTTTCTAATCACTAGGTTATTCCTTCACCCCCCCCCCCCTCCACCACCCCTTTCATCCCCTCTACCCTTTTACTTCCCTAACTTGCCCAGGCCAAAAGCTCTGTCAGTTATTGATGTCAGCTAATCGCCAAGGCCTACATTAAAATGTTGTAAAAAATGTTGTGTTGAGGTTGCCTTCAGCCACTGACAAGCTCTTAACACAACAACCTGCACCTCCTTTTAAAAAAAGAAAAAATGCTCTGAAGTCGGAGTGTGGCTGCCTATATGGCGAGGTACTTGAAAAAACAGTCATACACACAAACTTCTCATTCAGTGTGCTATTTCAATCTCACAGTGATTTCTAGGTGGGATGAGTGAGTTAAGAGTGGACATTCTAGGTGACAGACCTCCAGAGTGTTAAGCTGGGGAACGCACAGCAACAACAACTTCCCAAACAATATTGAATGTTTTAAATATTCGTGATGATAAATGTCATATATTTTTGTTTCAGTTTTTTCCGTCCCGCCTACGATACTCAGCTACTCTAAAGTGTTTGACAATGCCGCTAGGCCCTGGGAGGGGTGGGGAGGGGTAGGTGGGAGAGAGAAAACCGGCCACCCCAAATTGATCAGTTAGTCATTAGTCATTAGTCATTCAATCAGTCAGTCTAAGTCATTGTGTTAAGTAGATTACATGGATACATTTCCTCCTTTGCTAAAAGCTTAGCTCTATACACCTCTCTCTCTGTCTCTCTCTCTGTCTGTCTCTGTCTGTCTGTCTCTCTGTCTCTCTGTCTCTCTGTCTCTCTCTGTCTGTCTCTCTCTCTCTGTGTCTCCCTCTGTCTCTCCCTCTGTCTCTCCCTCTGTCTCTCCCTCTGTCTCTGTCTGTCTGTCTGTCTGTCTGTCTGTCTGTCTGTCTGTCTGTCTCTCTCTCTCTCTCTGCTCTCTCTCTCTGTCTCTCTCTCTCTGTCTCTGTCTCTGTCTCTGTCTCTCTCTCTCTCTCTCTCTCTCTCTCTCTCTCTCTCTCTCTCTCTCTCTCTCTCTCTCTCTCTCTCTCTCTCTCTCTCTCTCTTCTCTCTCTCCTCTCGTTTTTCTATTTCTTTCTTGCCTTTCGGTGTGTGTGTGTGTGTGTGTGTGTGTGTGTGGTGTGTGTGTGTGTGTGTGTGTGTGTGTGTGTGTGTGTGTGTTTGTGTGTGTGTGTGTGTGTTTGTGTGTGTTGTGTGTGTGTGTGTGTGTTGTGTGTGTGTGTGTGTGTGTGGTGCGTGGTGGTGTGTGTGTGTGTGTGTGTGTGTGTGTGTGTGTGTGTGTGTGTGTGTGTGTGTGTGTGTGTGTGTGTGTGTGTGTAGGGGGGATCGGGAGAGAGAATGAGTACTACTTTCTATGGAATTTTGTAACTGCATATTCTTCCCATGATTTTTTCCCTCTTGTTATTAAGCTTTTTTATGCTCTTTTTCTATTTCTATTTCTTTATTCGTTTGTTGTTGTTGTTTTTTTCC
>CM060329.1:55216905-55219405 GCA_030674155.1 Stramonita haemastoma
GGTTTCCCACGGGGAAAGTTTATTCTCGTCAATCTTTCCCCAAGGGATGTGGGTTTTTTTTTTATCACTATCGGTTTTATTATTAAAGCACTGAACAAGGAAAAGAATGTCACCTCAAGTGTCTGTTCTGTGCTTCACATAATTCTTTCCCCCCCAAAATTTGCAAGATTAAAAAAAAGAATTCTAGCACATTCAAACTACTTTCAAAAAGGAAAGTGGCATGACATTTTAGACGTTCACCGGCCTAAAAAATAAACCGTGAGGCTCTAGGTTCGATTCCCAACCTTGCCCTTTCTTTCCAGTTTGACGTAAAAATCGAAGTGAATGTCAAGTCTTTCGAGGAGGTGATGGGTGGGGGGGGGGGGGGGGGGGGTAACCGGTTTATAGTCTCATCCGGAACTTTTGGGGAGTGTGGAGACAGCACTGATGTTAACTCCAGGGGAAAAATCCCCTCCAACGGGAATCGAACTCGAGTCGTCAAATTGCGAGCGCGATGTTCTGGCTACTAGGCTATCCCGTCCCCTCCTTTATTTTATTTTAGTTTAGTTTAGTTTATTTGTATTTTATTCTTTTATATCGAGGATAATGGAATAAGCACTCGTGCTTTTTTTTACAGCCAGTCCCCGTGTGTATGCAATTTTGTAAATATTGTCATCTCCTCATGGCATAATCAGCAGGTCCAATTCCCATCTACATACCCTATGTCGCAGGTACAGACCGTAGATCACTGTAATAATTATCTTCCAAAAGTCGATGAAAATCTTTTTTCATTCCTTGGCTAGAGCTCTGAGGTGTACCAATGGTAAGATTTTGCGTGTGCATCCATTTTTGTCCCATCATGAAGGTAGCCACGTTCCGACTTCGGGGATATATATAAAAAAAAGGTATTAAAAGCCTGGATTCTTCTTTCAGGAGAAACTTTCAGTATCCATACCTGACGCACCTATAAAAGCGGGGCATCTCTCTGATTTGTATCAACGCTGGTTATGTTCGTGTTTCCGTAACCCACCAAGTGCTGACATAAATTACGGGATAATTCACGAGCATATTTGATCTTCTGCATGTGTGTATCTATAAAAGGTAAGGGGAAAGGTGTCCCATAACCTATGCGGTCGTAAGTGAGCGAGGCATCAGAGACCTCAGCTTCTCTAGGGGCCAGCATATTGAGGGCAACGCCCATCTCCTCGCCCTCGCTGCTTTACCTTCTCTGACCCTGAAGAGGGCAGGTACCCATTTACAGCTGGGTGAACTGGGGGATTGTACTGAAGCCAAGGCGTGCAAACGGTCACCCATCCAACTGGTAACCACGCTCGATGCTGCTTAACTTTGTCTTGGGGAAAGCGAGCGCTCTGACCACTGAGCTGTCCCTGCCCCCTAATAGCGAGTGTATAATACACGAAAGGAATTAAGACACTGGCAATGCGCAAGTCTGCATTTGAAGTTGACCTGGGAGATCGTGAAAATTTCCCCGCCTTTAATTCATCAGACGTTGCCGAGGTTCGAACCTACGACTTCATGGACTCATGGGATTAAAGTGGAAGGGTCTTAACCACTCTGGCTATAGTGTCCGTTGTTGTTGGAGGAAAAGACTCGGTGGTTTGCAGGCTTTTTGACAGATTTACAAGTTGACAAGGAAACGATTACTGAGTTTTCCTTGTACTGCTGTCATCAGCTTGTGTAGATTAATCAGTCTGTCGCTTTGATAGTGAAGGGTGTTATTTGTCTCTGTGTGTGTTAGTGTTAGAATTAGTGTTAGTGTTAGTGTGTGTGTATGTGTGTGTGTGTGTGTGTGTGTGTGTGTGTGTGTGTGTCTGTGTGTGTTGTGTGTGTGTGTGTGTGTGTGTGTGTGTGTGTGTGTGTGTGTGTGTGTGTGTGTGTGTGTAGTTGTGTGTGTGTGTGTGTGTGTGTGTGCACGCGCGCTTTGTGTGTGTAGTGTGTGTGTGTGTGTGTGTTTGTGTGTGTGTGTGTGTCTCTCTCTCTCTCTCTCTCTCTCTCTCTCTCTCTCTCTCTCTCTCTCTCTCTCTCTCTCTCTCTCTCTCTCTCTCTCTCTCTCTCTCTCTCTCTCTCTCTCTCTCTCTCTCTCTCTCTCTCAGTGCTTAAACACTCGTGTACTTTGTTACATCCAGTACCTGTATATATTCCAGTTTTTGTCAATTTTGTTACTCGCTCCCACTGGCAAAGTGGTATACTTTTCACAAAGGTGGAACAGGTTTTTAACCTGTGCGCAAGATGTCATACGCTGCATGCATTCGCACACGAGACCTCGGTTTATAGTCTCATGTGAAGGGCTTATGGAGACGAGTTGTTGTTGTTGTTGTTGTTGTTGTTTGTTGTTGTTGTTGTTGTTGTTGTTGTTGTTGTTGTTGTTGTTGTTGTGCGTTCCCCAGCTTAACACTCTGGGGGTCACCCAGAATGTGCACACTCACTTATCTATCCCACCTGGGAATCACTGTGAGACTGAAATTGCACACTGAGTGAGAAGTTTGCGTGTATGACTGTT
>CM060329.1:55234405-55299678 GCA_030674155.1 Stramonita haemastoma
TTTCCACACGAGACTCTTGTTTCAAAATATAATGAATACGATTTTTGATAGGGCATGTTTTATTGGATTGTTTTCGTTTGAACTGTGCATAATTGCATGTGTCTGTGATTTAGCCTAACCGTGAAAACGTTACAAAGCAGCAGTACAGAAACAGACACAAATTGTGATCCGAAATGTTTTCATTCAGTTGTTCACTTGCATTGTAGTTATCCAGGGTTTGATCAGTATAAGTCTTTAACAATCTAAAGTCAGTAGATAAAGACATAACTGAGACAGTGAGACAGAGAGATGTACCTGAGTTAAGGTGATCTGAAACAATAACATGATGGTGGTAAACTCACTGTAGTGTAGGCCTATGGTGTAGCATAATTTTGATTTTTATGTAAATTTGTAATAATCATAAGATTGAACCTTGACAACAAACGTCATGCATATTCAATGTCTTCATGAAGTGTTATTTAAACACAGAAGACTTCCCACAGGATTAATTAAATGCATAAATTCGATTGTGATTAAAACTAGGGGGCCTATTCAAAATACCAAATAACAAAGTTTATTTTAATGTAGACTTTTGCAGATATTTATGAGATATGCTTGCAAATCATGGTGTTTGTTTTGGTCTTTCTGACTCTTTAGTTTGTTAAATAAGACTAAGAGGGTAAGTCAGTATGATTTAAATTTTATGTCTGACACAGTATGACAGTGTCAGACACTAGTTCCAGTTTTCTTCCTTATTTATCTTCTGTTAGGTTTGCAACATAGATGTGATGCACCATTCAAAACAACAACAAAAAAGTAATTTGTAATCTACAAGCCTTGACCTTTGAGTTTGAGGTAATATAAAATTCAACTCTCCTCGCGTTTTAAGTTGTTTTAATGACGAAAGAGATCTATAGATCTATACATGATATATTAATTATTATTATAATATATTATAAATTTATATGCTCTGTTGATGTTAATTATTGTTCTTGTCCTAAAAAAGAAAAGAAAAAAGGTATATAATATATATATATCTAGATAAATCAAAATGTAAATATTACATGGTTTAATTTTTTTTTCAAGATTGTATTGCAAATTCAGGAGTCAACTGTTTATTAATATTATGGATTCTCAGACTCTAGGGCACATTTACCTACAGTTTGTAGGACCTTTGAATGTAGATTGAGTATTATTGAACAAAACTTTGGTGGCTGCAGAAACTGAAAAGTGAGAAATGTTTTTGGTTACGTAAAATATTTTTAGGGAGAGCGGATTACTGAAATTTTTTAAAACTTAGAAGTTCTAATCTATAATCACTATGCTACATAACACATTCTGAATTTTGAACTCACACACACACACAGACACAGACAGACACACAGACACACACTGACACACTGACACACTGACACACACACACACACACACACACACACACACACACACACACACACACACACATCACTCTCTCTCTCTCTCTCTCTCTCTCTCCTCTCTCTCTTTTCTTCTCTCTCTCTCTCTCTCTCTCTCTCTCTTAGTCTTAGTTTGCATACAACATACATGTATACAAAACAATACATTATACATACAAAATGCTGTCAACAGTTTACAAAAATTGCATAGTTCATTATTTCAACTTATTATTTGCCATACCCAGATCTAGCCATGTAAACATCATAAAACATGTTGCTTCAAAGTTGATGAAATTATGCTAGGTTTGGATTCAGAGGCAGTTTTGAAGTAACCAGATAATTCAGTGTTATTCACGGAATTTGGAAACCGAAACCACACTGTTTCAAGTGTTTGTGGTATATTCAACTTCAAGGTCAGAATATGTAGTGCATGCTTTGTGATTTCATGAGATTTAACTAGTAAGTTTCAACTATCACCTGTGCATTGTTAGAAACTAGTGTTTTTACTACTTTTTCAAGTTTTTGTGATTAAGGATACAACAAACATTTTGGTTTTTATATGTCCCCCTTTAAAAAGTTCCCCATGGCATTACATAGTTTACAATGTTTAGAATAGCAGTGATGAGGACTGGGAAAAGATTGGTGAACCTGTTGCTGCTTGGTGTTTTTGTTTTTTTATGACGTAAAAGTTCTTTTGTCAAACAAACAAAAGACAGGTAGTGTACTGTACTAAGAGTAAGACTAGTAATAGTTTTATCCTATAGAAGTAGTTCACAGTCATAGTTAGTTAATGACTCCTGGTGTCTAGTTTTAACTTAGGGGAAGAAGTGTAAGCTAGGCCCAAAAGCTTGTGGTCAGCTGGCAGCACTTTGACTCTCACATATGAGATGGAACACGATTTATTGGGTTGCAGTGTCACGAGAAAATTCTCAAATTGTTCACTTGAAAATAAAATTAGTTTTCTTAGAAACTACCTTTTCACCAAAATTTAAGGAAACTACTTCTCTTTGACACCAGATATGGCGAGATTATACTCAGGAATGATCATATCCTTTAATACCTCTCCATTTCAGCAGCAGTATTCCCATTACCACAGCTTAATCCATCAACCAAGAGCACCAGAAAATATAATGGGAGATAATCTATCAAGAACAATTACTTCCCTTAGTGATTTACTGATTCAGAATGTGATAAGTGGTTTCAGTCATAGTCCTGTTCACAACAATAAACAATGATTTTGACAAGTTCTTTTTCATTTAAAAATCATCTTTATTACTGCAGAAAATATTTAAAGGTTTTGGGGCAATTATATTGCAAAATTTGAGTCAAGAGTTTAGTTTTACTAAACCAAAACGGCAAAAGAGGACTGTGCTTTGCGTGTTATTCTTGATGAATTAGATAGGAACAGTTGAGAATGAGGGGGGGAAAAAAAGACTAGGTGTAAATGGCTATTTTTAGTTTTATGAGTATCAGTCAGCTGACAACTTTGAGAAAGGGAGCCAGAGCTGAACATAAGTGAGCAGTTCAGAGGCTTTGCTTTTGTTTTGTTTCAAGATGAACAAATTTTGTTTATGATAAAAATGATATAAACATAGTTCCAAAATTATGAAAGCATCAGATGGCAATGCTCCCTTGCCCTCATGAGAAACTTTGCCCTTTGAGCTCTACCAGGGAGCAGGGGTGTCCTGTTGGATCCCAGCTTTCTTCCCAAAGTATTTTATCTCCAAGCTTGCTTTCTTCAGTTTTGCAACATGGACATCCACGAGTGATGAGACAGCAGGAGCAGGTTTTAAGTTTTATGTTAGGATATGATATCACACTGTTCAGTGTTGTCGGAACACCTGCAGCAGTGTCATCACTTAGTGTTTTGGGTGCTTTTTTTCCCATCTCTGGGATGATGGTTAGCAAAATTACAAGAAATGTAGTGAGTCTTTGCCTTTTGGGAGTGAGTGAAATATAGTGAGTCTTTGCCTTATTGATGGTATTCTAATGAGCTAAATTTCAAACGTAACATTGACTCATGAACTTGAGTTTGAGTTTTTACTTCTGCCCCGTCTTTGCCAGGTTTGAAAAACAACACTGTGATGCTGAAAGATTATTTTGAGTGATAATCGCTTTCCATGGGTCTACTCTATGTATAGCCTACAACTCTTAAAGTGCTGGTTCTTATAGTGTTGTATGGTTTATGGTAGTTGGTACCTTCTGATTTTATAACATCCAAATTCATAACATAAGAATGCCATTGGTACTCAGCAGTGTATTACTCGTGTATTATTATATGACAAACATGTATTCAACAAACATTGTATACCATAGAGTTGTGACCATGTCAGTTGAGTTACTTCAATAATGTTGAGTGCCTTCCAGTGACTGGAGGTTTTGATCTTGCATGGTTGCATAGGAAAAGTGTACCTTACACAACACAATCTGAAAAAAAGCATGTTACTTATGCAGTAATAAAACCCGCTCTCTCTGGATAGTACTTTTGTTCATTTAAAACTGTGTACTTGTGTAAAAAGATACCAATTTCAGAAATTGAGCAGTTACTTTGCCATTTTCTGGTGTATGAATGGAAACTCGCCCAGTGACTCAATTCAATGGATAAAAATTTATAGATTACAGAAGAAAGTATACTGTGATAACTGATAATGTGATATTAGAATGAGCTAGTGCTGCTATACATTACAGTCAGTCGACACAGATTTCACCATCTTGTTCTCAAGTTTGTAGAAATTGTTAAAAATAAGACGTGTTTGCTGCTTGTTCAGGTTTTGTCATTTTGTTTTTGCTGTCTTTTTGTGATACAGGACTGCTGCTGTTCCTGTGCTACTCATTCTTTTGTTAGTTTTATACCCTCAGACTGTCAGAAGCACTAACTCTGGAAGTTATCAGTGTTCTGTAAGTGTAAAATTTTAAGGCTGCAGTGTGACTGAGTCACAAATCAGAAAAGGCCTGGCACTGCTGCTGGTCACTTGTATTAAATTCAGCAGTGAATCTTCTTACTGTTCTGATTCAATCAATCAATGTAATCGAGACATGTGCTGCACATGCCACCATTGTCATCTGCCTATAATTTCTAAGTTCATGTTCCACACTTTTTTAGTTTAACTGTATGCACTCTTTGGGCAAAATACTTTTTCAGGGAAAGAAAAGGCCATTGTGAAAGCTCCTTCACATGCCCAGAAACAACGTTCAGATGGAAATTTTGATGAAGAAAATGTAAAAAGACTTCTTTTGAAATCAGACTCTGTTGATTGTTGTTGTGACTGGATAATCATAAGGCATAGTTTTCTTTGGGTTTTTCTCACCTAAGACAGGGAAGGTTTTACAAATTTATCTTTTGCATGCATGCACATCATAATGTGCATGCACAATCTCTCTCTCTGTCTCGTCTCTGTGTGTCATGTTGTCTTCTCTCTCTCTCTCTCTTGTCTCTCTCTCCCACACACACACACACACACACACACACACACACACACACACACACACACACACACACACACAACACACACACACACACACACACATGCTGCAAATTTACTAAAAAATGAAAAGAAAAAGGAAAATTACTGAGACCGAGAGACTGATGACCAAATGTAGCCTTGAAGTTAAACAGTTTGGGAGTCCAGCTCTGAGGAGTAACTCAATATCATTCTTATTTTACTTCCTTCAGGAGAATACCTCCTGTTCCTTCCTTTCCTCCTTCCTACTTTTTGCCCCTAAAAGGGTGGGGGTAGGGGGAGTGGAACAAAACATTGACTATGCAGCTTAAGTTAAATGCAGACTCGCATGTTGCATTCTGTTTACAGTGGGTGGAATAGGGGTGGGTCTATTTTTGTTTGAGTAGAGCACATTTGTTGACATGGGCTTTTTATATTTAAGAAAAAAATAACAGCCTTAGCCATATAATTAAAATTTAAATACGTAACACTAGACCCACATTTTGCATGAAACCATTTCTTAGTTTTGAGAATCATGTTTGTGTGCTGCTTCAGTGCTTGGGTTTTTTTTTATTATCACCACCAACACTAACACACTCACCATACTTTCCTCTCCTGTTGTAGTATTATACTCTCTTAACTAGTAATTAGTATCCAGTGACCAACCCACCAACTTATAATTTGCTAGGAAAAAAGTTTTTAAACTTAGTGCTTAGGGTAGCACAAAGATAAAATTTAAGTTTTGAAGAAAACATTTTGTTTCTGTTTTAAAGACGGGAACTGAAGTAAGAACTAAAGAAACTGAAGTTAAGTGGTCATTTTTAATTAAACATGTGACCTGGAGAGGGGTGGGTTCATCTGTTTCTCTTTCAGGCTACCCATTGTTAGAAATATCCCCTTTTCCTCACCCTGAGCTGGGTATTTCTGATGTGAACAATACATGGTTAATACTCAGTAATAGAGTGAGTGACAGTTATCACAGATTGTCAGTGTGTGTGTTGTGTGTGGTGTGTGTGTGTGTGTGTGTGTGTGTGTGTGTGTGTGGTGTCGTGTGTGTACGTGTATCATGTATGCATGTGTGTGTGTGTGTGTGAGTGAGTGAGTAAGTGTGTATGTGTGTGTGTGTGTGTGTGTGTGTGTGTGTGTGTGTGTGTGTGTGTGTGTGTGTGTGTGTGTGTAAACTGTGCATGAACCCTGTGTACAGTA
This sequence comes from Stramonita haemastoma, assembly GCA_030674155.1. NCBI lineage: Eukaryota > Metazoa > Mollusca > Gastropoda > Neogastropoda > Muricidae > Stramonita > Stramonita haemastoma. The sequence continues at coordinate 55,240,446 of CM060329.1, forward strand.
TAGCCCTCTTCAGGCTCTTGGTTTCCTGGGCACTGCGCCATCAATCATCAGTAGTAGCATCATAGTGAAAGTGATGTTTGATGATTATGATGGTGATGACAACTAAATGATGATGCTGTTTGTGTGTGTGTGAATTAGTGAATCTGCCATTCTGGAAAAATAAGTTAAAGACAACACCCCCCCCCTCCCCAAAACCCAAACCCAAACCAAAAAAAGCATAAATTATGTACACACACAAACTTAAATACTCAGAATAGTGTCACCAGGTGGTGGGTTTGCTATATAAAATCCAAGCTGTTAAATAATGAATGACTTACAAGTCACATATGCATGTATTATGTTCAGTAATTGCATTGTTGTTTGTTTTTATTTTAAAAAGTTTTAAAATAATTTTTTTATGTTTGATTTAGTATCCCTGAAACGAAATCTAAAATTGTTGCAAGGGTTTTGGGAATTGAATGAAATGTGGCTGTGTGTTTTGTGTGCAGATTGAAAATATTCAACGTGTGATCAAAGTAACCAGGAAAAAGCTGGAAGAAATGAATGAGGTTTTTGGGAAGCATCAGCATCCACCTTCCATCTATGTACAGGTATGTCCTACTTCTTTCCTCTCTTATAGATAGATCTAGATATGATATAGTATTATGACTGTACGTAGGCAGCTAGAATGCAAAATAGCTGAATTAAGACTGCATCTGAAAATTGTATGGTTTATAGTGTGTGATAAATTGTACGTTGTGAAAACCAGTTTGTTGTTTTCATCAAGTATAATTTACTAATTCAGCATCACCTATTCACTTAATAACTTATTCACTGAAGTTGTCAATAATATTGGTGCTTTTGATTTGTTTTTATGGTTTATTTTGTAACTGAGGTCTGCGGTATCTGGAGAGAGGGCAAATGGCGCTGTCAGAATGTTGGACCAGGTCTTAATTAAGAAACAGCTATCGCACAAAAACTGTCCTTGAGGGAAAAAAATACAATATTTCTAATCAAATTACAGAAAGAAAAGAAAACAATAGCCATCACAGTAGATTTTTCATGGTATTGCGTGATCATTTGAACTGCTAAAATAGTGGAAAATTTTATACATATCTTGGGGGGAGGGGGAGGGGGAACCAAAGAAAAAGCAAAACTCCAACCCCAAACAACAGAAAAATTACCCTGATACTGTGGTGATAATAAAGATGCACTTATCATATCAAGGCACAAGAAATGAGGGAAGAAACAAAACCTACCATTCGTAATCTGATGGCCTGGGTTCAAGCCACCTGCAAGACCCCTGTTTTAATGGGGATTTTTGCCGTGCATTTTTTAACATTGAATGATCAGTATTTACTTCACTCTCCCAGAAGTCCTTTGGATGAGACTATGATATAGTATTTATAAAGAAAAGTACTGTGTTGAAACACATGCAGAACATCTTGTGGACATGTAGACTGTTCCACCTCTCTGTAGGCCATTTTGTGGGAGTAGGAACAGATAGGGTTTTTTTAAAGGAATGCAGACTGGTATGTTTAGACCCCATTCCTGAAGTTGGAATGTAGCTACCTTAATGGTGGGCAAACGTAAAATTCACACTATTGCTGGTGAACATTGGAGCTGTAGTTGAAAAATTGAGGAAAAAATTATCAACCTTAATACTTTGTTTAGAGGTCAGGTGCTTGTAACAGAAAATTAGAATCGACTATTTGGATCATCCTCTTTTGGGGCAGAACTGATATTTGATACATTTTGGGTTAGTTACAAAGATGGATAATGTGTCTTATGCATGAAAGGAATAACTGTTAATGATAAAGATTGTGACAGAAAAACTATAAAATGAAAACAGCTGAAGTGTCAGGCTGATTACAACGAACGGATTGCGGGTGTTGCAGGAATACGAAGAACTTGCCAACAAAATCCATGAATACCAGCTGCGGGAGCAGCGCCTTCAGGAGCAGATGTCCATGAGGGGCTCCCCTCCCCCTCCCCCTTTCCCCCCCTCCCCGACAGGAGGTGTCGGAAGACCCCCCCATGCTGTCCCCGGGCCCCCCCCTGACCCCCCAGAACAACTCCTCCTCCATGAGGAGCCAGCCTTACGGACAGAGGTCCCCACAAACTGTGCGCGCCGTCAACGCCCACGTCAAAGCTTACTTGCCAAACAGCCAGGTCACCTCTGTGAGTGGGACACTTTCTGTACTCATGTATACGTGCGTGTGTTTGTGAGATGCATAGATTTGCCACTGTGAAGGTACTTTTACAGAGAGTAGATTTTTTTAAAACATTTATGGTGTGAGTTAATACCTAGACCAGAATGAAACAAGTGGCAGCAATTAGAAATCTTCTTTCCCTTCAATTGAAAGAGTTTTTAAATATAGTATTTGTCTCTACGCATTATTGTGTCCAGTTTACTTGCAGCAGTATAGTCACCATAAAAATCCTTTCAGAGTCCATCAATAGCCTGTTTTTATGTGACCAAAAGTTAGTCTTGTGAGTGCATTTGTAGGAGACATATGAAATCTTGTCATTTTAGTTGTTGTGACACACCTGTCGATAATTGTATTTGTAGTAGTCATATGAAATCTTTGTCATCTGAGTTATCATGACACACCTGTATATGGTATGCTGCAGGTAAAAGCCACCCCGGGTGTGACTCTACGGGAGGGACTAGCTAAAGCCATGCAGCGACGCCAATTAGACCCTGACAAGTGCCACGTCTTTCGACACAACACAAGGTTTGGGCTGGTCCTTACTGTACCATGCAGAAAGTCATGAATGTCTGTTGGTAGGGGCTGTGAAGAGATAACAGAAAATACATAGTAACCCAGTATTGGGCTTTTTTTTGTTTTTTTTGTTTGTTTGTGTCAAACAAAATTTTAAATGGATACACATGTGAACATTTATTTTTAAATGCTTTTTTTTTTTTTTTAAGATGTAGAAAGTCTTGCTGATCAATGGAAAATTGCTGTGTTTGTAATTCAGCTGTGATGTCTGTTTTTAAAATTTTTTTTTAAAGAAAATTCATTTTGAAACTTACTGTTTCACATTGTATTGACATTCACAGTCTTGAATTCTTGAATCGATATAAATAATACAGAACAAAACAAAAAAAGTAGTGGCAAGAGTGTTAACAAGTGATAGGGTATAATCTGTGTGTTGTGGGAGAAGCAGAGCGCTGATCATGTATTAACTGTCAAAGGTGATGTAGCCTATGGGTTATTCAGCACATTGCAAACACTTGCTTAGGGGTAAAAGTCTGAAACCGATTTATTTTTTCCTCAACAGAATACCCCTGACGTGGAACACAGACATGCAGGAGTTGTCTGGGCAGGAGGTATCGGTGGAACTTCTGGAGGGAGAAGACGACAACAGTATGCACCCTAGCAGGGCCCCACGAGCCGTTGTACTTTCCCATAACTTTGTAAGTTGTCATCTCTCATGTCATGAAACTATATATGCTTTTAGCATTCATGTCTTGAATTGATCTGGGTGTTTTTTTGTTTTTTTCAACATTGTGGTTATGGAGTTAATGTTGAGTTTGTGTGTTTTGGGAAAAGTAGAAATATATATACATACCACTAGTTAAGGATGCATGTGCATATGCATATGCACTTGCACATTCACACACACACACACACACACACACTACACACACACACACATGTACCAACTGATTTTAAAAGCAATTAATTGACACATTGACATGGATTTCTTGTCCTTTTGAGATATCAAAGAGTTCTTATTCATATTTGCCTTGGTTTGTCTTTAGACTTTAATACCAAAATTCAATTTCTGATTCGCTGTTCACAGTTTCTGTACCTGTGTAAGATTTTATTTATTTATACTTTTATGTCAAGGATTATGGAATAAGCACTCATGTGCGTTTTTACATCCAGTCCCCGTGTGTATGCAGTTTTGTAAATTTTGTCATCTCCCACCGGCACACGATGGCTTACTCTTCCGAGAAGCTTAACAGGATCTAACGTGTGCGCAAGATGTTCTGTAAGATGCCTTCTCCAGCCAAGTTGCTGACGGAAACTCTGTGGTGTGGTGTGCAGGGTCGGAAGACGTACTTCTCACTGACTTTCTGTGATATATGCCGCAACCTGTTGTTCCAAGGCATCCGCTGCCAGACCTGCACTCTCAAGTTCCACCAGCGCTGCGAGGACAAAGTGCCACGGACGTGTCAGGGTGACCTGGAGGTCTACTTCAGAGCTCAGCGAGACAACTCCAGAGAACATATCAAACAGTAAGAGAACATATCAAACAGTAAGAGAACATATCAAACAGTAAGTCATGCCAGAGAGCATTGCAGATAGCCAGTCTTGGAGAACTTAGTAAGTCAAGGAGAAGATTGTCTTTTTATTATCAGATAGTGAAGTTCTGGAGAACATAGCAAATGCTAGAGAACATGCACACACACACGCACACAGGCATGCGCATGTGTACACAGACACACACTCTTAAACACACTCACACACACACACCTCTGTGTGTCCTCTCTCTCTCTCTCTCTCTCTCTCTCTCTCTCTCTCTCACCTCTCACTCTCACTCTCTCACAATCAAAATACATGCATGTACATGCATGCATGCACCCAGGAACATTTCAGGATTTCTTCTGGTTATTTCAGATATGTTACAGACAGTTGTTCGGGATCTGCTCTGATTTTCAGATACCTTACAGAGGTTCAGGGTCTGTTCTGTTTCAAATACCTTACAGACGATAGTTTTATTTTTATTTATTTATTTATTCTTTTATATCGAGGATAACAGAATAAGCAATCATGTGCTTTTTTTTCATCCGGTCCCCGTGTGTATGCAGTTTTTGTAAATATTGTCATCTGTTCCCACCGGCACACGATGGCCTACTCTTACGAAAAGCGGAATAGGATTTAACGTGTGCGCAAGATGTTCTGCGTGCGTTCGCACACGGGGCCTCGGTTTAAAGTCTCATCCGAAGGACTTTTGGGGAGAGTGGAGTCAGCACTGATGTTAACTCCAGGAAGAAAATTTCCTCGACCGGACTCGAGTTCAGGATGTGTTCTGACTGTTTCAGATATCTTACAGACAGGATCTGTTCTGACTGTTTCAGATACCTTACAGACAATAGTTCAGGGTCTGTTCTGTTTCAGATACCTTACAGACGATAGTGCAGGATCTGTTCTGACTGTTTCAGATACCTTACAGACAGGATCTGTTGTGACTATTTCAGATACCTTACAGAGAGTAGTTCAGGATCTGCTCTGACTGTTTCAGATACCTTACAGACAGGATCTGCTCTGACTGTTTCAGATACCTTACAGAGAGTAGTTCAGGATGTGTTCTGTTTCAGATACCTTACAGACAGGATCTGTTGTGACTGTTTCAGATACCTTACAGAGAGTAGTTCAGGATCTGCTCTGACTGTTTCAGATACCTTACAGAGAGTAGTTCAGGATCTGCTCTGACTGTTTCAGATACCTTACAGAGAGTAGTTCAGGATCTGCTCTGACTGTTTCAGATACCTTACAGACAGGATCTGCTCTGACTGTTTCAGATACCTTACAGACAGGATCTGCTCTGACTGTTTCAGATACCTTACAGAGAGTAGTTCAGGATGTGTTCTGACTGTTTCAGATACCTTACAGAGAGTAGTTCAGGATGTGTTCTGACTGTTTCAGATACCTTACAGAGAGTAGTTCAGGATCTCGTTCCCCAGGCCTTCAGTCTCCCCGCTCCACTCACCAGTCCCGACCCCCGGCCCCACAGCTGGGCCACCGGGAACGATCCACTTCCGCACCCAACGTGTGCGTCAACTTGGTAGACAACACAGACTACACACACCACCAGGTGAGAGGCGAATGCATGTGTGTGGTGCGAGGGAGGTTTTTTTTGGTTTTTTTAGGCACAGATTTCTGTATTTAGTTGGAAAAAAGTGTGAGAAAAGATGGTAAATCACTGACCGTTTGTGATCCTGATGTTGATGAAACAAAAATAGATGGAAAATAATCAGTTTGTATATTGGCTGTGGGTTTTGTTATTTTGGGTTTTTTTTTGTTTGTTTCTGTTTTTTTAACTGTAAACAAACTGCAGACAAAACAAAGTCTTTCAGATGAGATGATAAACTGAAGCTCCATGTGTTACACAGAATTATGTAGTGCATATAAAAGAGCCCATGGCCACAAGAGAGTTGCCTCTGGCAAAATTCTGATGGTAAAAACCACTCTGATAGGAAACAAATATAGTTGCAGACAGGAAAAAAAAAAAAAAAAAAGGGTGGTGCTGCTCTTGTGGCGATGCGCTGTCCCAAGAGAGAGCAGCCTGAATTTCACGCAGAGAAATCTGCCATGGCTTAGAGTGGTATGATCTGATATAATTTTAAGATCTGATCTGATATGGTATGATCTGATATAATTTTAAGATCTGATCTGATATGGTATGATCTGATATGGTATGATCTGATATGATATGGTATGATCTGATATGATATGGTATGATCTGATATGATATGGTATGATCTGATATGGTATGATCTGATATGGTATGATCTGATATGATATGATCTGATATGATATGGTATGATCTGATATGGTATGATCTGATATGGTATGATCTGATATGATATAATAAAATATAGTATAATATACTATGCTATGATAAAATGTAATATATAGTATAATATAATTTAACAGAGTTCTCACAAATCCTAAAAATCCCTTAACCCTTTGCTTGGCACAACGCCCCAAAGCGCCCGACCCTGTCCTTGGGCAAAACGCCCCAAAGCGCCCGGCGACCTGACCGTCACTTCAGAGCGATCATACATTCGAAATTCCCGCCAATCTCGCTTCAAATCACGTGAATATAGAAGCCACGAGACTGCCCGCGAGACTTCCGCATGTTTATTACAAATGGCGGCGATTGGAGTGAGTTTGTTGCAAGTTTTGGAGGAAAAAAATCGCAAATTTTTCCAAGATGGATGCTATCTTCGAACCCGACATTTACGATCGTTTTTACAGCTTCCATGCCGAAAATATGACGCTGTGAGATGTGTATCTAGGCTCAAATATCGATGTAATCGATCCTAGTAGTGTGTGCACTTCTGAGTTTGTTGACTGAAGTGAGAGAGACGACTTTGACTACGGCGAAGTTCGAGACGAAAATCGATCGTCAAATCTACCACGGCCGATACGCGTTTTGAATTCTACTCTTAGATTTGGGGAAATTATCGTGGATTTCAAGTTCGGCAATGGTTCAGAACTTGATATATTTTGTTATTTGGTTGCTATTCGGGATTTTGATACGGTAGCGGCTCAAACTTAAACGTTAAGCTGATCGCGATCATCGGTAAACAAAAATGGCGATCGTCGGAATGTTCGATGTGTTCGTGCACCATTTATCAAAAAAACTAAAAAACCAACAGTAGGTTGAAAATATCTTTTCTATAATTGTTTCTTAATGTTTTAGTTTTTATTTAATCAAAATCCATGCACGCATTCTAAAGTTATTGCAACGCTAACTGTAACACACACAAACCAATCAATGACTGTGTGTTTATGCATTATAATTCTAAAAGAAAATAAAAATAATGACAAAAATTGGGTATTAGCAATTTCTTTATTCATTTCTGCATCTTGCTGTTTTTATTTCATCAAAATCCACCTGACCATTGTAGAGTTATTGCATGTTAAATACATACACCCATTCACAAGCCATCCACCTCCATTTTCTCTGCCCGGCAGGAAGGTGATAAATGATTTTGCTGTGCCCAGCAAAGGGTTAAAGGCCCTAATTTTTGAAGAGCCCATTTGAGGCCCCTAAAAAGCCCTAAAAATGAGACATATAACCCAGGAGACCCTACAAATCCCTAACAGTAGGACTTGTGAGTGAGAATTTCTGTTGAAATATAGATTTTAAAAAATATTCAGAATAAAACTTATGAAAGCCAAAAGCAAGAAGGGTGTCTGAATATTGTGATTTCGCAGATACAATGTCTGTCATCTGCTATTCTTATCACTCTGCCTATTGTGCCAAGGGAGGTAATTTGCCTCCATTGGAATCCCATGATTGCTTTTTACGTGTAAGATTGGAGCAGAATTTGAAATAGGCACTGTGAGGGTATTGTTAATATTACCAGTTTTGGTACCAGGTAACCATCTGCACCTTTGATAAGGCAAGGAGACTTTGTTCAGATGGAGTTAAGTGTGTCTTAAGTTCTTTTTGCTTGTTATTTGTGAAAAAATCTTAAATCAGAGACGCTTATTTCAGCTTTCACTTTGCTTGGTATTTCAAGACATGAAGACTTTCATCACACCATGTCTTGAAATTTTACATTGTGAGGATTTAATTCATTGTGGTATCTATAATTGAACTCAGACATTCTACTCTAGAACTTGAAGAATTTGTGTCAATATCCATTATGCAGTTTTAGACAAGGAGACTTTGCTCACATGAGTGTGAGCTAAGTTTATCAAAGTAAACATGTACTCAGGTTGATACTTATAGTTTTGATACCCTGCGGTTAGGCCCAAAATTTGGATTGAATGACTCTCAAAAAGCCCTAAAAAGGTCCTCTAATTTTTTCCCACCATGTCAGTATGGACCCTAATGTATTTTGCTTTAAAAAAAAAAGCAAACATACTTTTGTTGGTAAGGGTGGTATTTTTGCTGTTTTTATGAAAATTTGTTTTAGCTATAAAATATTCCACCATTTTATTGATGTATGTGTATGTGTGTGTGTTACAGGAAGGCAGACGTTATCGAGATCCTCTCCATACCAGGACACATGCAAGTAAGTCTTGACAATGGTATTCTTTCTTTGCTCATGTGATCTTTGTTAAAAATGTATTCTTGTAATCTTCACAATCATCCAATTTGGATCTTTGGTGAAAATCTACTCTTAAATCCTAAGTGCAAATGTATTTGAAAACAGGTTTGCTTTAATGTGTGCACACAATTTTCATTGAGACAATGTTAATTAATTTTTTAAAAACATAGTTGCCCCATTGGTATTTTTTGTCATCCATACACATGTTCTTGTTCACACATTCAGGAAATTATGCGTGCTTGTAGGTCTTACACTATCTTATACACATACGCACACACCACACCACACCACACCATACCACAACCAACACACCACACCACACCACACCACACCACACCACACCACACCACACCACACCACACCACACCACGCCACCCACACCACAGACACACACACACACACACACACACACACACACACACACACACACACACACACACACAACACACACTCTCTCTCTCTCTCTCTCTCTCTCTCTCTCTCTCTCTCTCTCTCTCTCTCTCTCTCCCCCTCCCCCTCCCCTTCTCCCCCTCTCCCTCCCTCTCTCTCTCTCTCTCTGTCGCACACACGAGTTCATATACACTCTCCTACCGTCCCACACTGACACACATTATATCACCCGATCAGTGGCTTTCCCTGTGCAGATCCTTTGAGCTACCGCTATAGTTTTTACAAAGATAAGCGTCATGCCAGCGACAGCCACGCCTCGCTGTGCAAAGGTCCTCTGGACCAGAAAGGTATCACCGGCCGCATGGTGTGATGAAGAATTGCCTCCCCAGTATTGCCCCATTACCCCCCACCTCTCCCCAAACTACAAACTTTGGACTCTGTGTGAGTTCAAAAGGAAGGAACCAGATTCGTTTGCATCCAAGGAATGATAACTGTGATCCTAGTTCCTGACTAATCCATACATAGTGTATTGTCTGATATACTGCTGAAGAACACATAGAGCATTTGTGAAGAGAGTCACTGACTAATCTGTCACCATTGGCAGGAGATAGAAAAACCAGGGAATACTGGACAGCAGAGAATCTTCAGAGAGAGGCTAGAAGGGCTTTATATCTTTTTTTTTTCTTTTTTCTTTCTTTTTTTTTTTTTTTTTGCGTTCCTTGGCTAGAACTCGAGATTCAGCAATGGTGAGATTGTGTGTAGCCGCATTCCGACTTAAGGAATGGTGTCTAAACATGACACCTATGTGCATGTGTTTTTTTTTTTTTTAATGTTAACGGCACGTAATGGTCTACTCTTCCAAAAGAGGGAATGGGTTTTAATGTGTGTGCAAGATGTTCTGTGTGGGTTTCGTACTCAGGGCCTTGGTTTATAGTCTCATGCAGAGGACTTTCAAGAAATGGAAGTCAATACGGATGTTGCCATCCCCCCTCCCCCCCCCCCTCCCTTTTGGGCTTTATATCTGAAGATGAGAGTTGTCCAGTTTTCCCAGAAGTATTTTTCTTCTGTCAGTGGCACACTGACAACCCATACCTTTATGAAAGCCTTCAGCATTTGTGACAAACTTATAGGTGTTCCACGTATAATCCGCAACTTGTGCATCGACAGTTCATACACTGTTTAAAAGCCTGCCGCTGTTTGTGACAAGAATTGTAGACTTGCTTTGCCCAGTGTAGGAATGCGGAGTGTATAGAGTTGTGTTGTGAGCAGTGTGTCTGATCTAAGAATGTGACTGATGCCTAGTCCAGTTCTGTTGAGTGCCCAAGTGACTAACATCACCCCATCTTACACCATTGATATTTATACAATATTTGATTTTGTTTTATTTTTCTGTTGAAAACTTTTTGTTCATGTTTTCCTTTTTTAACAATTCATTCATTTCATTTCATATATATTTTTAGTTTCATTCAGGTTTTTGTTTCCTAAGTGAAAAGGATGCCAATCTAATACCACAGTTTGGACAAAATTGTGTGCACTGTATCTAGTAAAAAAAAATATATATTAGCATGCTTTTTGTTTTGTTTTGTTTTGCTGGAGTGGGATGCTGCTGCCAAATGGTGAACTGTGCAGACTGTTCTAACAAACTGTTAAAAGGCTACATTTTATTAAACACAACTCTGATAGTTTCAGGAGGTATGTGCTAAAAAAAATCAGTATCAGGAAGCCAGGGAGCAAGTCAGAGTTGGAAAACACCCGGGAATAACAATTCTTCAAAGAAACGCTGAAACATGCATTAGCTACAGTTATCTAAGAAAAACTGAAACATACAGGAGGAAGAAGTTTAAAGTTTGCTTGTGAAAAGAGAGCAAGAAAGTGATGAAAGGTTTTGTTACAGTTCATTTTGAAAAAATGAAAAGGATCGTTAATGATTAAAACTAGGGGAAAAGTAGGTGGTAACAAAAAAAGACCAGTCACAGAGAAAGTGAAGATTGTTGGAGTCTAGCATTCAGCCACACAGGTGCAGGATGGAGTGTTCTCTCCTGTCTGCTTGGGTGCCATGAAGAAATTATCCTTGATTTTGTACCATGCATCCTGACTAAGGAGAACTGTCTGATGTACACATAGCGTCTACTTACTTGTGTATGCACATGAGCGTGTACACACACACACATACACACCACACACCACACACAACACACACACACACACACACACACACACACATACACACACACACACACTCTCTCTCTCTCTCAGTGACTCATCCATATGTTTACGTATTCACACAAAGGCTCTCACACTTTGTGCTGAGCTATTTTAATTGACTTGAATTCAGAAGCGGCAGAGAGTTGTAGCATGTTTTGAATACAACTGTATCTTGAGATAAAAGTTTTTGTAATTTTTTTTTCATCAGTTATTTTTGTAACCACAAGGCATTTGCTGTATGTATCAGCGTTTTTGTATCATCATATATGACTGAAAGATTGGAGTGATTATTCACCTCAAACGCATGGTTTTTGTCATAGTTTGTAGTCATGGCCATCATGCATATATAGTCCATATTTCTTGTATGATTGCACTGTCTCTCTCTCTCTCTCTCTCTCTCTCTCTCTCTCTCTCTCTCTCTTCTCTCTCTCTCTCTCTCTCTCTCTCTCTCTCTCTCTCTCTCTCATATTCATGTTTTGAGATAGTTGAAAACTTTTCAGATATGACAGATTTTGAAACAGTGGCTTACAATGGTTTAATTGTAATGAGGTTCTATACATTTCGCTGTTTGTTTGTTTTTTTAAGTACAATTTTTTTTTGTTGGGTGTTATGTACTGCTTTTTGTTACTATTCTCTAAAGCAAGACCAAACATTAATGTCACCAAAAGTACAAAAGTCATCAGTTATTGACAAAAATATTTCTCATCATTCACAAGTTTGTATGGGAAAAGGTGGGGGGCTTTTGGACCATGCTTCTAGATTTAAAGTTGTTGTTTTTAATTTCTCAGTATTAGTGACTGCGATTTCTATGCCCAAGCCTGTTGCTGAATATATATAGGAATAGTAACCATCTGATGTGAGAAGTGAATACTTTTATGCCAGGTAAGAGTATGAGGATTTTATAGATGACTTTGCAGTTGTGAGAAGTGAATATTTTGATATGGGGTAAAACTGTGAGGCTTTGGTAGATCTGAATTTACAGTTTTTTGAGGATAGCTGACTTATTGGTGTTAATTGTAGCTTGAATTGGTTGAACATTGGAATATAGATTCCAGGTTACATATCATGTTTTATACGACAATGATGGTTGTTGTGTAGAAATCTTTCACATATTTGTGAGTATGTGTGTGCATGGTGTTTTTGGTTTTGTTTTGTTTGGGGGGGGGGGCGGGGGGTTGGTGTTTACTTTAAACCAAAAAAAGTTTTTATGCAAATGTGTGTGTATTTCTTCCCATGGTGTTATAGTTTAGCATGTTGTGTTTTGTCCACTTGAACACATGCAAGAGTTGTTTTTTTTGCATTGACATGGTTGGCAAATGCCCTGACTGTGGATGTGGTTGCTTCAGGTCAGACAAGTCATATGCTCACGCCTCCAGCCCCTAGCCCCAGCGGATCTCCAACCAAGAGCACTCATGCCTCGCCCACGTCAGGATCCAAACCTGTTCGGCCTCGGGCCAAGTCTGTAGAGACAGATCCTGGCAAACGAGTGAGTAGTGCAGCACTGATAGTGAAGAGAGTATGGAGAGAGAGAGAGAGAGAGAGAGAGAGAGAGAGAGAGAGAGAGAGAGGGGAACATACAAAAAACATAAAACAGCAAGAATTTCTGTTGTATTTTATTGTTTGTATTTTCAGGTCTGTGGTGGTGGGTGGCTGAGAAAGTGGCTTGGGGAGTGTATGAATATGTGCGTGCATGTATACATGTGAATTTTATATTATGGGTGGAGAATAGTCATGCAGAGAAAAAAAAAAAGTATTATGTGAGATAGAAACTTGACAGTGAAACTGTCATTCTGTCGTCATATGCAGCATGCCCCTAAAATAAAAGTAATTAAAACTGTTGGAAGATTTGAAACTGGCAGTGCAGTACTTTCTCTTCCTACAAACTAGAAACGAAAGTTATCCATGGATAGAATTTTTTTTCAACCCAAAACAATAAAAGAAATATGTATAAATATTTTAATCAGCTACATCCCAGAAAGCTCAACGATCATTATTTGTTTGCGCTCCCCAGCGAGCCAGGAGAGATTCAAACTTTTTTTTTACCTACCTTTACCTACGTCCCAGAAAGTTCAACGATCGTCATTGGTTTGTGTTCCCCAGCGAGCCAGGAGAGATTCAAACTTTTTTTTACCTACCTTTTCCTACTTCACATAAATTCAACGATCATTGTTTTTGCATTCCCAGCGAGCCAGGAGGGATTCCAACGAAGACTGGGAGATCCCCAACGACGAGATCGTGTACGACCAGCGCATTGGGTCGGGGTCGTTTGGGACGGTGTTCAAGGCGCACTGGCACGGGCCTGTGGCAGTGAAGAAGCTCAATGTCTCTGACCCCACCCCCGCCCAGATGCAGGCCTTCAAGAACGAGGTGGGCGTGCTGCGCAAGACGCGGCACTACAACATCCTGCTGTTCATGGGGCTGGTGTCCAAGCCACACCTGGCCATCGTCACCCAGTGGTGCGACGGTCACTCCCTCTACCAGCATCTCCACGTCAAGGAGACCAAGTTCCGCATGGACCAGCTCATCATGATCGCCAAACAGACCGCCCAGGGCATGGAGTGAGTTGGTTGTGTGGAAGGAGAGGAGAGAAGGGGAGGGAGAGGGGGAGAGAGAGGGAGGTGGAGAGGAGAGGAGGAGAGAGAGGAGAGGAGAGAGAGAGGAGAGAGAGAGAGAGGGAGAGGAGGGAGGAGGGAGGAGAGGAGGAGAGGAGAGAGAGAGAGAGAGAGAGAGAGAGAGAGAGGAGTGAGAGAGTGAGTGAGGTCGTGGTGTGTGTGTGTGTGTAAGTGCGTGAGTGAAGGAGTGGGTGTGTAGGTGTTTGTGTGTGTTTGTGCGTGTGTGTGTTTCATTGATCTGTCACCTGGAAAGATATTTCATATGCTAATGGAATGTTATGTGTTGCAGTTACCTTCATGCCAAATCCATCATCCACAGGGATTTGAAATCAAACAGTATCCTTGACTCTGCTGTGTGTTGCTTTTGTTTAGAACTATCTTCTCTCTCTGTTTGTCATGTCTCTCCTGCATTGGCATCTTTTCTTGAGCTGTTTCTAAATAGCCTTTATAAAAAATATAAAAAAAAGTAGTGATAAACGTTTTGTTGCTTAGCAATAAATTTTCAGGGTATGAAATACCAGTTGGGAGTCCCCCCCCCCCCCTTTTTTTCTGCTTAATTCAAATCATTCCTTGTATGAAAGAAGTTTCCAGGGTGTGAAAATGAGACCTGTTGAGCACAGATCTAACAGTTTGTATTTGTGTATGTTTGTTTGAATTACTGAAACCGTTCTTCAAATTATGCGTTGAGATTTTTTTGAGATTTTTAATGACATGTTAAGATGCGGCTTCTTCAAGCAATCTTTGGAAACCAAAAGAAAGGATAGAGGAGAATAAAAAGAATGATGAAAATGTATGAATGTGGGTATGCACATAAGTGGTTGTGTTAAAGTGCTAGTGCTTTCCATGTTTAGGCCTCTACAAGTATATTTACAGTCATTTTTCCTATTTTCTGTCTGTCCACCTCCTTGCTTTCATGAATGTGTATACCTGTGCCTTCCCTTGACTCAAGTTGAGCACTGTGATTTATATGGTTTGCCAGTCGCAGCTGCCAGTTTTCCCCCCACTTTCAGCTGCTTTCTATTCCATCCCATCCCAGCCCAGCTGAGCCAGCTGGTGCTGATCATAGCAGGAACTGACCACGCTTGGACTTGGTGAAAGGAGGGGGCAGGCAACTGTAGCACTCTTGACTTGAGTGATGTTGGATTTGCATGCTGTGCAATACCTTTTGTTTTTTTGGTTTTTCCTCATGAAAATGTCCAAACCGGCATTTGTCCTTAACGGGCCTCAGATATTTTCTTGACGGAGGTGATGACGGAAAACATGACGGTGAAGATCGGCGACTTTGGCCTGGCAACTGTGAAGACACGGTGGAGCGGTTCTCACCAGTTTCAGCAGCCCTCAGGGTCCATTCTATGGATGGTGAGTCACTGACCACAGAGGGTGGTCACCCAAGCCTGGGCTCTTTGTTTACAGCTTGTACTTCTATCCATTCAGCTGTGAATGTCCCTTGTGGTTTGTAAGGAAATTTACATATGAAAATCAAATTGGCTATGAATATCCATAATGGTCGGCTATGAATATCCATAACGGTTTGTAAGGAAATTTACAAACGAAAATTGAATCAGCTGTGAATATCCATAATGGTTTGTAAGGAAATTTACATATGAAATTAAATCAGCACACACATACACACATATACACACGTAAAACACACACAACATGAGGGTGCATGTAAGTGCAGGCAGCCACTTTTACAGACATGTTTGCAGGTTTTTTTTCTCCTAAAATACCAGGTTGCCAATCTTCTCTCATTCTGACTGTGTACCCCCAACAGGCTCCTGAAGTAATAAGGATGAAGGAGCAGAACCCCTACACTTTCCAGTCTGACGTCTATGCCTTTGGCATCGTGCTGTACGAGTTAAGCTCTGCTGAACTGCCATACACCAACATCAACAACAAGGATCAGGTCAGTCCATATTTCCATACTTCTTTGTTGTTGTTTTGAATGTTTTCTAATGCTGCTTTTATTATGGTGGATTTGTTTTGGTGTTTTTTTGGTTCATCAGGAACTGTGTTAGATATCTGAAAATTTTTTTGCACGTATGTGGGTACATTAAAACAAACATCATGCTTTTTATTGATTCTCATTCTTCAGTTTTGCAGTGGCAGTTATGTTGTGATTTTTGCGGACTTTTGTGGGTTGTTGTTGAAACAGAAGAAAAAGAAAAAAATGAGTTCTGATCAAAATTTGAATGACTGGGTAGTGATATTTTTTCATAATTGTTAATGAACTGAACTGAATAAAAGAACTTGATATGCACCTTGTAATTTTATTTTTTACATGGATTACTAAAGATGGACTGGATTGTATTGCAGATTCTGTTCATGGTTGGGAAAGGGTACTTGAGGCCCGACATTGCTCGGTGTCGCTCAGACACGCCGAAACAATTCAAGCGAATCCTGCAAGATTGTGTGCATTTTGTACGGGAAGATCGCCCCCTCTTTCAACAGGTAAGTGGCAAAGACCAGGTGGGGCACACTTTACCTGTTGTTTCTTTGCTGCAAGAAAGGCTGTGCTGTGTGTCTCTGAACTGCTTGTATGCTGTAGTTGTGGTAAGGCTGTCTTCAGGTTTTTGTGTTGTTTAGTAAGAGTATTACTTTTTTTGATCAAATATTTAAAAGTAACTAAATCCAGAAATTGTTTTTAGTGTTGAAACAGCTGCAGAAACTAGCTATACTCCTTTTTCAAACAAGTGTGATCAGTGTTTGTAGTTATGTATAATTGTATAACAGATTGTCAATATCGTGTCATTTGAAAAGGACAACATATGCATTGAGACTCGCAGACTCAACACAACACACAAACACTTAACACACATGCACGTGCGCGCGCGCAGACACACACACACACACACACAGTCTAAGAATTCATGTTCTGTCATATTTGGATTTTTCTTTTAATTGTTTTTAGTTGGTTGGGGGAGGGGGGGTAAACTTTATTCATACTTCATTATAGAAATTCCAGTATATTTCATTGTTGCTTTAGAACTTAGCATAGGTTTCCATATGAAGAAACCACATTGGTGTCTCTAGTTTCATGTGTCCTGGCTAGATTTTGGGACTCAGTGTGTGTTCCATATTTTGTGTGGAAAGCTCAGAACGTTGTTTGCCAAGTGCATATCCAGGGGGCGGATAGCTAAGTGGTCAGAGCGCTCGCTTTCCCCTAGTCAAGTTAACCAGCGTCGAGCATGGTTACCAGTTGGATGGGTGACTGTTTGCGTGCTTTGGCTTCAGTACCTGCCCTCTTTTGGGTCAGGGAAGGTAAAGCAGCGAGGGAGAGGAGATGGGCGCCGCCCTCAACATGCTGGCCACTAGAGAAGCTAAGGTGTCTGATGCCTCACTCCCCTATGATCACACAGGTTATGGGACACTTTTACCTTTGACCTTATATCCAGTGTAGCAGCAGCATCAGTGTATTGACCAGCGGTGCACTGTGTGGTTTTCAGCTCCTGGCCTCTCTGGAGTCCCTGTACATGTCCATCCCCAAGATCAAACGGAGCAAGTCGGAGCCCGCCATCCACCGCACAGACTCCTTTGACTTTGACTTTAAGTACATGTGCGCGTCCCCCAAAACGCCCATCAACAGTCAGTTCACCAACTTCTTCTTCACCAGTGGCATGTACTGAGAGGCCTGCATCCCAGGGCAGCAGGAGAGGAGTGTTCCTTCCTTCCTTCCTTCCTTCCTTCCTTCAACACAGGAGGAGGCTGGACATCACCCTCACCTCTCCCCTCATCCCCCGTGCTGGGAGGATGGGGGAGGGGAGGGGGGTGGGGGGGCTCATCATGCTAGCAGACACACACCTTGTATTTCCTCCACTGGGACTGACGGATGGACCGGGTGGGAGGGTGGGCCTGCCTGCCTCTTAGCCGCCACACCACAGATCTTCATCTGGCAGGACGAGCGATGACGACGACGATGATGATGACGACAATGCTGCCCTGCCAGACTCTTCATACTGTTATGTCCTCCTCCGTTGAGGGGGAGGGGGGGAGAGGGGAGCCGTCTGTCTCCCCGCCATCCCCTCCCCACTACGTTCCTCTTCAGCAGGATTCACTGAGCCTTCGCACTGTTAATGAGCACATGACCATTTTCCATGAAGCCTGCCTAATGTTCTGCAACCTACATGTCTTCACCGGAGGGTCCACAGTCTTTCAAGTGTTGGTTTCTCCCTCGTGGGATGTGCAGATCCTACTTTTTGTCACATGGGGGTGGGTGGTGTGACTCTTTTGTCGGCAAATGCACCAAACTGATTTTTTTGTTCGTTTGTGGTTTTTTTGTTTATGTTTTTTTTTTTTTAAAACTGTTCATACAAATTGATGGCTGGCCGGGATTGGGCACTCCCTTCTCTGCCATGTGTGTGTGTGAGGGAAGGTTTCAGGCAATGACGGACAATGTGTATGGGATGCTTGGATCATAGTCAGTGGTAGTGAAGTGATGTCAGTCGGTGGGCGTGAGGAGAGTCGGTCCATTCCTGTTTGTGAGCAGTGCTATGAGTCATGCTGGCCAGGCCCTTTTGTCCTGACTGGGGCTGTGACTAGAGTGACTGTACTTTCATCACCCTGATGTTCCATGCAAGAAGTGTGCTGCCAGTAATGCATTTCCCTGTGTCATCATCATCATCATCACCATTATCATCATCTTTATGGCATGCATCAAGATGTATATAAAGTATTTGCACGTCACTATGAAAACATCAAGATGTATGTAAGTACTTGCACATCACACTGGAAGATATGGATCTCATTCCAGATTCATACATAGGGAGGGGGGGAGGTTATGCACAGAATGGGTTTACCATATTTTGAGTATTGGTGGGATTAGGTCAGCTGTGGTCAAGTGACGTAGCTCATGAAGATGTAACAAGCTTTTCCAATGTTGTCAGCATTCTTTCTCAGCCGAGGTCATTCTCTGGTCAGAGTGTTAATGACCCACCTGCGTTTGGCCATACGTGGTGATGTGAAAATACTGGAGCCTAGCTTGTAATGCAGCCAGTGTATCTCTAGGTGTCTGAGGAGCACAGTAAAGCTAGTGGATAACTGAAACAGACTGGTCAGACATTAACATGCACAACAGACAGTCCCAAATCAGTGTGGAGAGCAGAAAAGGGAGCTGGCCACTGAGGTGGAGTAGTGTGGTGTTGGGATCATCACATTGTTGCCAACACCTCCAGTTCCTTTGCTGTGGACAGGACAGCAGATGTGTGGGCTGGCCCTGTCACAGAGCGGTGGCTTTTGGAGCAGTGGAGCTGTGGCCAATGGTCCCCCAAGTCCTCTACTGAGGACAACAAAGCAGATGAGCGGGCTGGCCATGAAAATCTGGGTTACATACATGTAGGCATCGAGTTCTGGCCCAAGTCTTCTTTCAGATGACAAGAGATCAGAAAAGTGGGCAAGAGAATCAGATGGGTAGGGTATTGGAGTGTGGCATGGTGACCAACAACCCAAGTCACCCTTGACAAGGGCTAAAGGGCAGAGGAACAGACTGCTGACAAATAAAAACCAGCAGTCTGGGTCGAAGATTGGGATGTGTGGAGCTGTGATCCTACAGCCCAGTTCTCTGATGAGGACCAGAGCCCAGAAGAGTAGGAAGGCCAACATGCTGATTGGCCATGTGTTAGAATTCCTGGAGCGGTGGCCAAAAGTTCATGTTTGTTGAGGGAAAGAGAGCAGGAAAATGGTCTGGCCAACAAAACAGATGAGTCCTATTCTTTGGTGCATAGAGATGTAACCAGCAGCCAAAGTTCTCTTTCCTGACTGGACCTCAACTTCTCTCTGTCCTACCATATCTCACAAGTATCTCTGCAGTAGATATGATGAAGTATCCAGGGTTTATTTCACCCTCTCCTTGTCTCTCTGTCAATCCACAGCTGTGGTCCACTTTCAGTTTTTAGTCATCCCTTTTTGAAGGAAGTTGACTGATATCTGAGCAGGTATTTTCAAACACTTGCGTGTTTAATTTGACTCATTTGTGTTGACAGCATCGTTGGCTCTAGATCTACCACAGCACTTTTGTTAGTGATACACTCGTCACCCACTTTGTCATTTTTTTCCTTATATCATGTATGAAGCATTTGGCTCCTGACACTTTAGTTTGGAAAGAAGAAAAAAGGCTGGCTGGCTGGCTTCAGAAGAATTGGTAGAAAGTCACCAGGTATCAGTGAAGCTATAAATGGCATGTACTGAGGCATTTGCAGATCCACTGCACAGAGATGAGAACTATCACTTCTGATGATAACCTGCACTCTTACCAATTGTTAAAGACACTGGTTTCTTTAAAAACGATAACAGATATATTGATCTTGGGATTGTAACATTTTCAAGGTTAAGCAATTTTTTTGGTGTTCTTGACTGATTTTCATTCTGTTCTGTTCAGTATTGTTTATTTAGAATGAATTTATTTGAAGTTATCTGGTTTATAGCAATGTGAATAGTTATGCATTATGTTTGTCCTTACATTGTCTTCTTTTCAGTTTGTGTCTCTTACTTACATTCTTTGAGCTAGCTAAGAAGTGGTGATTTCAGGTGTTTTTATTTTTCTGAAGAAAGGTCTTTTTATGCCATCTGCAAGGTAAACTGCAATATGTGTTCATTAAAGATTCATCAGTATCTGTATGTATCTTGACTTGTGATATAATTCATGCCACCAAATTCAAAAGACAAAAACACTTGAGGATCAAATGTCAGGGGAGTTGAACATTTGTATCTATAAACCGTTTTTTTTCTTTTTTCTCTGATGTCGTTGTCAATGAAAGATGAGCCAAACAACTGTTACAGTTTAGCAAACAATGAAAGTATGGTAAGCAATTTCTCATTGATGGCTGCAGTGTTTTTGGTCAGACGTTTTAGTTCATTGTTTACACACAAAAATCTGGAAGGATTCCTGAGACTGAAGTGGTGTTGGATCCCAAGGACACAGGTTATTCCTGATGAAGTTTGGGCTTTCAGTTAGGGGGGCTGGCTTATCATCAGTGAGCACTGCATATTGCATGCTGAGAGTGTCCAGAGTTGCATCCCTTGTCTTCTAGGCATTTGTGTTGCTTCTGTATGAGTAACACACATGGCTGTTGCTGTTTGAGCTGGCTGACAAACCTTATGAAATCCTAGATCAGTTGTAACAAATACCAATTACCCCCCCCCCCCCCCCCCAACAAAAACAATAACCCCAAACTCAATCAAACAAACAAAAAAACACCACTCAAAAAATTACCTACCCAGTGGGGAAAATCAGGATTTGTTGATTGCAGAAAGAATGATCATATTTGACTCAATAAACTATATCAGTGATTGTTGAGGTTGTCCTTAATTGTTAATTAAACATAGGGAGGACTCTCAGAGATCCAAGAAAGACTCTCCAAGATACACACATAGAGTTCCAAGAACCTTTTTAACTGCTCTTAAGCACTATGTAAGAGTACTGTGCAGATGCTGATGCTTGCTGAAGCCTGGTTTCTTTCTCAGCAGATATGGATGACAGATTCAGATGCCAGTTAGTAGTCCAGCAACCTGCATTCTTTGTGATCATCTATGTAAGCCGCTAAGTACTGGATACAATATACAATTTTCATTTAAAAAAGAAAGGATCCTCCGTACCAGTGTATGCTAATGCTTTCGGCCTCTTTTGTGTGTCTACTCATGCAGGAAAAATTGAACATCTGTGTTTGGAAAAGATCTGATCATACTTCATGTCAGCATTGCTGGGATAAAGAGCCATGTCTGTACTCATAATGCACCTTCCTTGAAAAAGAATTTTGAGTGTCTGGATAACAAGGTATAGAACCATCACTCATGGAAAAGCAGTGGATCTCGTAGTAATCTGAGTGTAGGCGCTTGATTTTAGGAACAGCCCTAGTTAGCTTCACATTTTGAGAAATGTCCACTGCCTTGCTCATTGAGAGTCGCTGCTTTAGTTGCCAACTTGTTTATTATGCTTAGTTTACTTTCTTTACATTCAACACCCTAACCTGCTCATTTCTTTCTTTCTTCATTTCTTATTTCTTTTTTTTTTGTCTTTAAAATCCAGTTTGATTCAAATGAAAATGCAGTACCCGTCATTCTAGGAGAGAAACAAACAAAGAAAACAAAATCCCCAACAAACCCCACCTTAAGTGATGCTGTAAGCTTTTCCATCCAGTCGTGTTTTCTGTCGTGGGTTGGAGTTTACAGTGGACTGAAGGGTGGAGAGGGGAAAGCAGAATATTATCGATTATGCATAGCTCCATCACATGTTCAAGTGCCGGTGATGCCACACATAACGGGTACATGTATGTATCATGCCTGGATGTCTGTCCGTCTGTCTGTCTGTCTGTCTATGCTACTGGCGACTGATGCTTCTTCGAGTGCTTGCTGTATGTAGTATATAGGTAGGATACCATCAGTAAATAATCCAAAGTTCTACAAGCGACTGTGTGTGTGCATGGGAGTATAGTATACAGGTCTGGGTGTATCTTCTCAAAGATGAAGTCATGAAGAAACCTACCTGTATGACTGTAAAACTGTTTTTATGGCAAGTGTTTTGAGTGGCTGGAGTGTGTGAATCCAGAATTCTGGATGTGCTGGTGATATACTGGCTGTCAGTACAGCTGAAGAAAAACAGTGAAAGTTGTGGATAGGCTACAGCTGGATGTTAGCAGTTTGATTGTGTGTGTGCGTGCGTGCGTGTGCGTGTGCGTGCGTGCGTGTGCGTGTGCGTGTGTGTGTGAGTGAGTGAGTGTTATTGCTTCAAAAACTTCCGTTTGTCATATGATTGAAATTTCCTTTTCCTTTTTGAGTCTGTTTTACCAGTAAGTTTTTGTGTCAGTTGACCACATACACAAAGGACTCTCTCTCTCTCTCTCTCCTCTCTCTCTCTCTCTCTCTCTCTCTCTCCTCTCTCTCTCTCTCTCTCTCTCTCTCTCACCACACACACACACACACACACACACACACACACACACACACACACACATCACACACTCACACACACACACACTCCCCACACTCCACACACAACACCACCACACACACACACACACACACACACACACACACACACACACACACACACACACACCACACACACACTCCACACACACTCCACACACACTCCATACTATTGTCTGTCTGTCTGTCTGTCTCCCTCCCTTTCTTTCTCTCTGAGAAACCCTCTTTTACGTGTACGAATCCCTCAGTATGTGTATATATATATATTTTTTATTTTCTAGAAATCATGCTTGTACCTGGCACTTAATTCTGAACTGTACCACAGTTTTTGAAAAAAAAAAAAAAGATTAAAAAAAACAACAACTTGATTCACATCTGTGCATTTTCTGCCAGCATGACAGCATGTACATGTGATACCGCCATTTTGTCATTTGTGTACATAACAGGTGCGTGCGTGAAGTACGCGTATGCATAATGTTTTCCTCGGTAAACTCTTTTGACACATACGTTTGAACTGGTGTGGTAGTAATGTGGCGAGTTCTGAGCCCGTGGCAAAGAAAAATGTCGGCTGCGGTGTAAATTTGAGGAGGAGAGTATTCGGCAGAAGATTGAGATTGTATCTCCTTGCAGGATACAGCCAATGTATAGGCCTTCTTCCAGTGCTCTGAGTGTCTGAGAGGTCAAGAGCAACACTAAACAAACAAAACAACAAAAAAATTATGGATTTAAATATATACTTATAATATATAAATCTATATCTATATATTTGATTTGTTTCAGATTTCTTTTTAATAAAAAATCACAAGGTTTCATATTTGATGTGCAATACATTGGACACCTTTTTATGTGTAAATATATATTATATATATATATACCTTTTTTTGTATAATTCGAATTTTTATGCATCATATTGTGAAAAGAGTACATGGGTTTGTTTGTGTGTGTGTGTGTGTGTGTGTGTGTGTGTGTGTGTGTGTGTGTGTGTGTGTGTGTGTGTGTGTGTGTGTTAAGAAACACAAATTGTACAGATGCAAACAGAAAGCCTTGGAGTCCTTCCCTCTACCCCTATCGTATCCATCCTTTTTTCATTTGAAAAAAAAAAATTGGGGGGGGGGTTTTTTTTTTTCTCGACACCATGAAGGAAACTACAGACTGAAAGGTGTAGACAGGGGGACTCCAGCGCTGCTAGGTGTACATATTCTGTACATAGCGTTCCTTGGATTTGCTGTGTGTAATTAATTAACTCTACATGATTGTGTAATTTATTCACTTCGTCATGGTGTAATTTATTGACTCGTGTACTGATGATTTATGGGAGGGGGCAGGTTGTATTTGAACACAAGTTTTGCTGTCATCACACTCTTCCGTTTCCTGTTGTCAGTTTATTTTTTTTATTTTTTTTTTCCCCTCCTCCTCCTCCTCCTCCTCCCCCTCCTCCTCTCATGCACTTGATCTCTTCAGTGTGTCTATCGCGGCCACCAAACCACGGCATCGGTGAGGCTGTGTCTGTGGTTGTGTGACACGGTGTAATGGTGTTGGTTTGCGTACGTTTTGTAGCGTGTATGTCGAGTGTTCAGAGACTAGAGAGAAAAGGGGAGAGAGAGAGAGAGAGAGATCTGGTGTGTATATGTATACGTATGCATGTGAATTTGAGTGGGTACATATTGATGGCTGTGAGTGTCTTGTATGCTTGGTTTTACCTGTGTACACACATAAGGAGCAACTGCGTGCTTCGATGTGCTTTTTTGCATGAGAGATTCCACAACTTGTGTACGTCGTAACTATTCCATATGCATTGTGTACATGTATACATGTATGTATTGTATGTAAAAGTGTGTTGGGTGCGCTACAGATCAGTAGCCTGTGTGAGGAAGACTTTCTTTCCTACTCCCTCCAGAGTCGTCACACGCTCCGAAGAAATGATTGTGCATTGAATGCATTTATGTTGCAAATTTTTTTTTTTTCCTTGTGTCATTTGTACTAATGGTTACTTTGCATCGGTCAGTAAAAACTGCATTATAAATATATACGTATGAAATCACTTTATTGGCAGTGGTCAAATGGTAGCATATATTTTAGAGATTTTGCGCTAACTTGTCATGAGTCTTGTTGAGGTAGTGGGGATGACTTGGTTCAGCAGTTTGATATATATTTATATCTGTGTTTCCTTAACCTCTCCTGGCTCTAAAATGTGATCTGATAAAAGTTTTGGGGGTTTGTCCTGACTCTCTATTCAGAGACGGACCAACATGCATGATCTCCTAGATACACCTAATTTTTTTTTTTTCTAGAGTTGTTGGTTGTAGAAATTAATTTTTTTTTTGTTTTCTGTGGACGTATTTATGTCTGCAGTTTAACCCTGTATCTGGGACAAGTTCTTTGCGATTAGAGGTTTTCTTTCTGTTCATGCTGTTGCCAATCCTTTTCCAATATCTTCAGTCGATCAAATGCAAAAAAGAATTTAAGAAGCAAGCCATACAGTCATGCCCTCACCTTCCAAAAATTAATTCTGGAGCAGATATTGAGGCACATGATCTTGCTGCGACCACACCACTTGCTGTTGAACATATTCAAATCTCAGTGTAAAGGATTCAACTAGACTGACCATCTGTAGAAAGAGAAGTCTATCCAGATTGATATTTGAATTTAAGTGTGATTAATTTACTATCTTTCGGAAGATAAATTTTTATCAGGATATGATTTAGACTTTATGCCATAAGTAACTAGCTACCAGAGACTTGAAAAAATACAAAAAG
The DNA here is from genome assembly GCA_030674155.1 of Stramonita haemastoma. Lineage (NCBI taxonomy): Eukaryota > Metazoa > Mollusca > Gastropoda > Neogastropoda > Muricidae > Stramonita > Stramonita haemastoma. Next base: position 55,266,113 of record CM060329.1, read on the forward strand.
ATCTATCACAAGAACCATTGGTTCTAGAAGAAAAAAAGAGAAGCCTTGGAAACTGTGTGTGGAAGGAATTGCATCGCCGAAAAGAGAACTAGGGTACCATGTCCCAAACATCTTTTTAACAGTAATGGCTTCATCTTGACCTGAGGTGAAAGATACATGGGTCTATAAAAGCACCAGTCTTCATCCCCACCTTCTGAAAAAAGAATGAATGACCAATCCAAAAGTGAAAGGGTAGATGCTACTGTTTGACCACTGTCATTGGGGACTTCATTTTTTAATGGAATAGCAGTGTCAGGAAGCAATCTGTTTTCGCAAGTTTGCATATAATTATATGATGTCTGGTCTGTCAGCTAAGTGTACTTTTCTATCACCTGTGTAGCTGTGCAAAGTGTTGTCTTTTATTGATAATTAGGACATCAGTGTGGATGAGGGTGCGAACACTTAGTGGCATTGAAAAAAGTAATCTGAAGTGATTAAGTCAGTCTGGAGTAGGTCAGTGAGTTATATGGAGACTACTTTTTGCTGTTTAATTAACACCTGAAGTTTTGTGAGGTTCAATGAGCATTCTGTCATCTTAACACTGGAAGTGTGGCACGTGAGATAAATGAAGAATTTTACATAGGTTTTGTCACACATAAGCTTTGAGAGTTTAACATCAAGGGGAAAAAAAAGATATTTGTTCAGAAATTAAAGAGACTGTATTCTGTGAAATTCACACTTATTGTTTGGCGGCTAGTAAGTTTAATGATGGGGTGTTTGTGTGTGTGTGTGTTTTAAGAATCTAAAGCATATTAACAAACAGATTTGTAATGATTGATTTATGTCCGTTCATCTGTTACCTATCCCCCCCTCCTCTCGGCAGATTCACAGAGCAACACCTCTGCATGCACACAGGCAGGTGGGCGGCGTAGCACATGCACAGAACAACAGTCATAACTACGTCATCACACCGTGAAGTCTAGCTGCAGCAGGAGGGTTTATAGGACAAGTGATGCGTGAGACTTCTGGAGCAACGGCAATGCACCATTTCAGAACCATTGAAGCAGTCAGTGGTCATTCTTCATCTGGGGAACAAACAATCCATCGATCACCGGCATGAATCAGGTGGCTGAGCATGAGTGTGGCGAGTGACTTGTGTGTCCCCCCACCAAACAAATCAATGGAGTCTTGCAATTGATACTGGCACCAGAACCGGCTGTCTCAGTTAATTCACTCTGATACACATATATTTTGTCTTTTTTGTTCTGTTAAAAAAGAAAACCATGAAGATTAAAAAATATATATATATATATTTGTCTTTATTTTTCCAGTCTGTGATCTCTTCCCTCTGTCTTACCCGCCTTTCTGATCTGCTTTTGCCATTTAAGTTACAGTTGGTTTTTTTTTTCTTCTATCATTCATTGTGTCATAAGCTTTTTGTCTTTCTTAATTAAAGAGAGTAATGTTCTAGCTCAGAGAAATATTTTTGTATGCGTCAGCTATCATAAAGAGGATTTTTTTTTTTCCTTTTTTTTTTTTTTAAAGCGGTCGATTTTGTGAGTGTTAGAATTTTAAACAAAGGGAAGAGCATGGTTGAAATGGTCTTATGTCAGATGGTGGTAGGAAGAGAAAGAGAGTTTCTTTTTTATTTGGCCAGTTTAATTTGAAACTAGTTTGACACATATGTTATGCAATATGAAATAAAGAGAAGTGACTGTTTCCTTCGACTCTACTTACCGTGATTACTTCCCTTGCTCAGCATCTTGTCTTTTCCTGTCCTGTATAAAATTTTCAAAATGAACAAGCTTTGAACTTTGAACACATCATCCATATGTATGTAAAAATCAAACTAGAGGCTTTGTAATGTGCTACCAATTTTTAAAATATAAAAAATACATACTCCAGCATAGTCTATAACTAGTCACGGTCTCCAGCTGTCAATGTACTAGTTTTCCCATTTAGTTTGAACAGAAAGGGATGAAGCTGCAGAGTTTTCTTTGTTTCAGGATGCATTTCTAAACTGGATTTTTATTTGGATGGTGTTTTTGAGGGTGGGGGTTGTTCCTCAGCTAGCATTCTGAGATTCACCAATAGTGAGATTATGAGTATATTACGGCTGTTAGCTCAGCAGTGAGGTAGCCACATTCTGACTTTACAGATTCTAAAGTGGATGATTGAGATAGCTGTTCAGTTTCTCTGCAGGAGAAGTGACGGACCATACTAAGTTCTAGTGTACCTTGGGTGGGGTAGTCAGACTTGTCTCTTACACTGCAGAGAAGAGAGTTCAACACATACATGTATGTAAAGAGAGGTAGGTTTCCCCTTGGATTTTTTATTTTTGTACCTCCCAAGAAACCCCCCGAATTTAATATGAATAGGAAATAGTGTTTCATTTAGATTTGGGTAGGGGGAGAGGAGGGTGATGGTGGTTGATATCTTTTTTTTCTTTTAAAAAAAAAAAAATTTTGAAATTGTGTGTGTGTGAGGTTTTTGTTTCCACCGCTTAGAGATAATGTGAACTTTTTGTCCTTTTTTTTTTTTTTTGTTAATTGAGATTTGACATGAGAGATCCTTAGTCATGTGGGAAGGCATTTTATATACAGTGGAGAGATTCTCTGTGTAATAGGGAGACAGATGTACATTATAGCAAGTGAGAAAAAAAGAGAGATCTAGATAGCTCCAGAGACTGCATAACACAACAGAGCATTGATATATTTACTAAGTACAAATTCCTGTTATAAAAATTTTTTTGAACCTACTCCATAAGAAAATTATTTTCAAGCCTACTTCTCCTCCCCCCTCCTCCTCTTTGTCTTTGGTCCCTTGAGGTCACTACAGATTCCTTTCAGAAAGAATGAGATAATATTCCGATTCCCACCCTCCAGAATTTTTTTTTTCTTCTGAGCATTGTCCTCTTAGCTGGTTTCATCTCCCCACTCCTCCATATCTGTCTGTCTGTCTCTGTCTGTCTGTCTGTCTGTCTGTCTGTCTCTCTCTCTCTCTCTCTCCTCTCTCTCTCTCTCTCTCTCTCTCTCTCTCTCTCTCTCTCTCTCTCTCTCTCTCTCTCTCTCTCTCTCTCAGAAAGTTTGTTATTTTTTTATGTGCTTCACAGATGAGATCTATTATATACTAGTTCTTTGGTTTTTTTGTTGTTGTTTTTTTTCTTATAAAAAAACAACCAAAACTTGAGCATATGTTGCTTTTGGCCTTTTAAGTTATTGGATGTTTTTGCTGTTTGGGGTGTGTGGTTTTTTTTTTGTTTTTTATCAATTGGCTTATTGGTAATTTATATTTATATTTGCTTGTCATTTGTCATTTTTGGTTGTTTTGTTGTTCTGACTGATAGGAAATGCAAGGTGTGTAATGAAATAGGGAGAGGAGATGCTTCTGATTTGTTTTGATTTCGGTTGGTTGGGGGGGGGGGGGGGGGGGGTGCTTTTTTTTTTTTTTCTTGTTTGGTTAACATATAGTGACTGATTGGGTTTTAATCATAATGATGATGAATATAGTACTGTTATTAGTAAGCACACACTTAATGTTACAGCCTTGGTTTATGTGTCTTAATGCTTTCATAAGTTCTGTGCCTCTTGTTCCCCCCCCCCCCTACTCCTCCCCCTTTCCAGATTTTATTTTTCCTTTTGTTTACTTTTTTTCTCTTTTTTTTTTTCTTCTGAATATACTGTTTTATTTGTTGCTTTTGTTGTTGGATATGGTAACAGTGTGAGGTTGGGTTTTGTTTTTAAATTTCAGAAAGGGTTGGTTTTGTTTGTTCCTTTTTTTTGTTTTTGTTTTTTTAAACTGTCCTGATTGAACAAGTTGAGGTTGTAAGTTAGATATTGAAGAAATATTTATATAAAAAAACAACAAATGTTTTTTCTGAACAATGTAGAATAGAAAACAAAACCAACTATAAGATAGCTTGACCACAAACTAGGGGAGCATTATGATAAAAAAAAAAACCCAACAAAACCAACTATAAGATAGCGTGACCACAAACTAGGGGAGCATTGTGTGTAATCTGCAAGTGTTCCTCAATGCCTCATAGTATCCGTGAGAAGAAAAAAAAAAAGAGGAGGGGGGGGGGAGATTCCCAAATAACCGCTTGTGTTTCTACAAGAATAAGCTTTTTGTTGGTTTGGGCTTTTTTATTTTATTTTGAGATGTGCTATTTTTACAAACTAAATAATTAAATACATGATAAATAAATGCCTGATGCTTAAACTTTGCCTATCTTCCTCACTTCAATGGTAATTGTCTCTGACCCTTTCTCTCTCTTTCATCCTTGCCCTTCACTGAAATCCATGTAACATTATATTTAAAAAAGTAAGTGAAATGTATTAATCAACTCTTTTTTTTTCACTTGGAAAAAAGTTCTTTTAAAACGAATTTGTCTTTTATTGTGTGTGATTAATATGGGAGACAACTACATCTTCTGGGAGGTTACCTATGTCAGTCCAGCATAAGGTTGTTTCCCCTTACTTGTTTTACCCAATGGAAGATCTATGTGTGTAAAAAACAACAACACAAAAAGCAAAAACAGTACAGATTTCTTTTAAGTTATGTTGCATGTCATATTACGACATACTGCAGGCAATTCTGACCTGAAGATGAAAAATGTTTTTAGGATGTGTTTCTGTGGTTTTTTTGTTTTGTTTTGTTTTAACTTTTTGTGCATTTTTTTTTCCAGGTTTTAAAATGAGAAAAAAACTGATGGTAGGATTGAAAATGTAAATTGTGTTGAGTAAGGTAAAGGTATAGAAATGAATCAATTTGTTTTACTTTGTTGGGGGAGGGGGGGGGGGGGAATCTTTGTCAGGATGAAAGAAGTATGCCTGAAAATGTTAACAAAAGAAAAAGAAAAAAAAAGAGAGGAAAAGGGTTCTAGGAGATTAGCTTAAATAAGAAGTAGAAGAAAAAACACAAACATAAAAGCAAACAAATATACACCTAAATTAAACAATAACAGCAAAAAACAGTTTCAATATGATAAGAAAAAAAAGAAGATTTTTATATGTTCATACACCTGTATTTCAATTCAATTATTTTCACCTACCACTGCAAGAGCTGGAGGACTAATTTCACACTGGTTTTACTGGCTTCATATTGACTTCCATACTGACACAGACTAATGGGACCCACCTCTCTAGCTTAGTTTCAGGAGCTCTTTACAATAATTCACAAGAATGGTTAAGATGGACTAAACCTCTTTTTTTTCATTTTTAGTTCAGCTGTGGTGACAACAACAACAAAAATAATAATGATGATAATAATGATATATATAAGTTGGCATCTAGCTCATAAACTGTAGGGTGGTTGGGTTTTGTTGTTGTTTTTAATGTTTTTTGAATATGGTACAGCGGAGAAGAGAAGCTACATCAACATGGAGTAGGCTTTATTGTCAGGAAAGAGATTGTGTCAAGCATCATCAGCTGCACACCAGTATCCAGCAGACTCATCTCAATCAGAGTTTCTGCAAAACCCCAGAATCTCACCATCATCCAAGTGTATGCTCCAACATCTGACTACGATGATGATCAGATAGAAGAATTCTATGAAGAACTTGAAAACGTCATCTCCAAAACGCCCAAAAAAGACATCCTTATTGTGGAAGGCGACTGGAATGCTAAGGTGGGACCTGATGCCTATGACACCTGGGCAGGAACCACAGGACGATTTGGACTGGGAGAAACAAATGACAGAGGACAGCGGCTGCTGGAATTCGCAAAGAAGCACAAACTTACTTTGGCTAACACACTCCACCCTCACAAGCCATCCAGAACATCAACCTGGCACTCACCAAATGGTCTGATTCATAATCAAATTGATTACATTCTGTCACCCCAAAGATTCAAATCCAGCATAAACAAGGCAAACACAAGAACATTCCCAGGAGCTGACATTGGCAGTGACCACGACCTTGTACTTACCACCATCAGACTGAAACTGAAAGCAAAACAACAGCCAAAAAGCCCACGCATAAGATTCGACCTGGAAAAACTCAAAGACCCAACAGTGGTTGAGATCTTCCAAGCCAACATTGCAGGAAAGTTCGCCGCACTCACAGCCATCGACAATGATGTGGACACATTGGCCAACAACATCAAAGAAGTGCTAACGACAGCAGCAGAAGAAACATTAGGAAGAAGCAGAACAAAGAAACAACCCTGGGTGACAAATAAGGTTCTTGACCTCTGCGACAAAAGAAGAGAACTTAAGAAACAAAAGTTCACAAGTCAAGAAGCTTACAAGAAGTACATGGATAGCCACAGAGAAGTGAGGAAAAAGATGAGAGAAGCCAAAGAAGGGTGGGTAGAAGAACAATGCAACAACATCGAAGCTGGAATGACCAAGGGAAACAGCAAAACAGCTTACGACACTTTGAAAGCACTAACGAAAACCACACAGCCTAAAGCCTCTGTTATTGAAGACAAAGAAGGAAATCTTTTAACGGAAAACAATGCCATCCTCCAACGCTGGACAGAATACTGTGAGGGATTGTACAACTACCCACTACGCCCAGATACCAACATAGTTTCTGACAAACCCCCTGAACACCAAGATAAAGACCCACCAATACTAAGGTGTGAAGTAGATGCAGCTATTAAACAATTGAAGAAGGGGAAGTCCCCTGGAATTGATAACATCCCAGCTGAACTCATAAAAAATGGAGGGAATGAAACAGCAAGGCGATTCACAGAACTTTGTCAGAAGATCCACGACACCAAAGAATGGCCAAAAGAATGGACACAGTCTCTTGTAATACCCCTGCCAAAGAAAGGAAACCTCAAGAAATGCCAGAACTACAGAACCATCAGTCTCATAAGTCATCCTAGCAAGATCATGCTGCAGGTAGTCCTCAACAGACTGAAAAACCAAGCAGAAAAACTCCTGGCAGAAGAACAAGCGGGCTTTAGACCAAAACGCAGCACAATGGAACAAATTTTCAATCTGAGAATTCTGATAGAGAAGCATCTCCAACACCAAAAAGACTTGTACCACAATTTTATAGACTTCAAAAAGGCCTTTGACAGGGTATGGCATGACGGCCTCTGGCAAGTACTCAGGCACTTCAACATTGACAGCTGCCTAATTGAAGTCATCAAGGCTCTGTACGAGAACGCAAAAAGTGCAGTTTTCATGAACAACCACGTGGGCGAGTTCTTCAAGACCACGGTTGGGGTTCGCCAGGGCTGCCTTCTCTCACCTGTACTCTTCAACCTCTTCCTCGAAAACATCATGACAGAGACACTGCAAAACCACCACACTTCCATCTCCATTGGTGGAAGACCCCTTTGCAACCTCAGATTTGCAGATGACATTGACCTCATGGGCAGCAGCAAACAAGAACTGCAAATCCTCACAGACAATTTAACAGATCGAGCGAGTGCATACGGCATGGAGGTCAGTACAGAGAAATCGAAGATCATGGTCAACAGCGCAAGTAATGACATCACGGAAATAAAGATGAATGGAGAAACACTAGAAGAGGTGAGCCAATTCAAATACTTAGGCTCCATCCTAACAAAAGATGGCACATCAAACAATGAAGTGAAAGCTCGCATTGCAACAGCAACATCTGCTCTAGTCAGACTCGAGAAGATCATCAGAAGCAACAACAACAGCTTCGGCACCAAATACCACCTTTACAAATCCCTCGTTATATCTATCCTCCTATATGGCTGTGAATCATGGACTCTGACAGCAGAGTTAGAGAGGAGAATCCAAGCATTCGAGAACAAGTGCCACAGAAGACTTCTCAAAATATCATACAAAGAACACAAGACCAATAACTATGTGAAAGAAGAAATCAAAAAGCGTGTGGGCCCCCAAGAGCCTTTGCTCTCCACCATAAAGAGGAGAAAGCTGATGTGGTTTGGTCACACCACAAGACACAACACCCTAGCAAAAACCATCCTGCAAGGAACAGTCGAGGGCAAGAGAAGAAGAGGCCGCCAAAAGAAATCATGGGTTGACAACATCAAAGACTGGACCGCCCAACCCCTACAACACCTCCTACTAGCCACACAGGATCGTGAAGCATGGAAAAAGATCTCTGTTGCGTCTTCTCTCATGTCCCCCCTACGTCCTTTGGGACATGGGACTGAGTGAGTGAGTGAGTGAGTGAATATTGATGCTGGCAGCATTCTCAGTACAGTGTCAGTGGTAAAAAACGTTAACAGAATGATGAAACAGAGAGAGAGAGAGAGAAAAGGGGTTATGTGATTATCTCCCACTGCAAATATTGAAACAAGAAAGTAGAGAAAATCTTCTGCAGAACCAGGTGCCTGTCATTTGAATTTCCCCAAGAAAAAGTTTGCAAAAAAAAAAAAAATCCCTTTCATGCAATGTCTGAAGGTAAACTGGCTATGTCTTTACTTGAATGTCCCGTCAGAAAAAATACTGACCTGAAAAATTTGTAGCTGCTTGGTGAAAATGATTGTGAAATAAGTACTGACCTGAAAATTTTGTAGTTATTCTCTTTGGTGAAAATGATAGTGAGTTCAACAGAAAAGGTTTGGCAGGATTTTTTTCTGTTAGGTAAAAGATGTTTAGGAACAAAATGCTATCGTTAACCTTGATTAGAAGTTCGTATTTATGCTATATCTTTTTTCCTTCCCCCCACCTTTCAGTTACATTTCTGGTGTATGGTGCTTTTATTTTTCCATCCTTTTCAATCAGAAGACTTGGTCTTTTATTCCTTTTGGGTACTTGCAGGATGGTAGATTCTAACATTTAATTTTTTTTTTTTTTATTATTTGTAGCGTATCACGGTACCTTCTTTGACTTTCAGATTTTGAGATCAGCTCAGTTTCTTATTCCAAAATCTGATGTTGTTACGGTTGTTGCAGGTGGTTTATGGTGCAGTTTTATTATATCAATGTACAATTTTTATCCTGACTAATATTAAGAATGTTAACAGCTAGGTGTCTTTGATTTTTTTTTTTTTTTTTAATGCGTGTGAGAAAATGAATTGGGAGAAGACAGCATGATGATACAGAACTATTGCAGACTGGAACAAGGGCCAGTTTTCTATATATGTGATAGGAGACTTTGTGACATCTTTTTTTTGTTCTTTCTTTATATATCAATTGAAATTTCAAGTCGACAGCAGTGCAGTGTGACGAAGCTAAAGAGAGACAAAATATTTGCTGTGCATGTTGTAGAAAGGCGGATCGGATTGGCCCTCAGTTTGAACAAAAGCATGAAATGTGATTTCAACTGTATTTTTGTTGTCTGTCGTGGAGAATGGTGCATGTATGTATGTAATGTGTGTGTATGTATGTGTGTGTATGTATGTATGTCTTTTTTTTTTCTTGTCTTTTTTTTCTTTTCTTTCTTTTTTTTTTTTTTTTTTTTTTTTTAACCATTGGATTATTTATGAAGTCAAATTTGGTTGTCATTCTTTCTCATGCATCACATGCCATCAATAAACATGAAAAACACCACCCATCCCTTTTGTCAGCCTGCTTTCTTGCTGTGCCTGGATTGTTGGATGCAGGGTGGATGGGTAGGGGAAAAAGAGAGTGTTCATGTCTGTCTGTCTGTCTGCCTGTCTCTGTCTGTCTGTCTGTCTCTGTCTGTCTGTCTGTCTGTCTCTGTCTGTCTGTCTGTCTGTCTCGTCTGTCTGTCTCTCTCTCTCTCTCTCTCTCTCTCTCTCTCTCTCTCTTCTCTCTCTCTCTCTCTCTCTCTCTCACAACAGTCATACCCAATCGTGTGTGTGTGTGTGTGTGTGTTGTGTGTGTGTGTGACAGTCACAGACAGAGAGAGAGAGAGGAGCAGTGGACGAATCATTAAATGATATTAATTTCATATTTACAAATTGATAAGTTAGAAGGAAACTGCTTAAAAACTTAAAACTGAAAAAAAGTTTATACTGAAGGGGAAAAAACCCCAGTGGAACAGCACAACACAAACGTAATTTCCTGTTAAAAAGCCTTCTCACTTTAGCGATAGTAGGAAAAAAACGCCAGTGATGTTAGACAAAAGAAAAAGAGGAAAATGTGCGTGTGCATGCACATGCCAGCTTGCACACACGCGCGCGCGCGTGCTCGTGTGTGTTTGTGTGTGTGTGTGTGTGTGTGTGTCACGGCAGATTTCTCTGCGTGAAATTCGGGCTGCTCTCCCTGGGGAGAGCGCGTCGCCACAAGAGCAGCGCCACCCATTAATTTTCTTTTCCTGTCTACAGCTATATTTGTTTCCTTCCCTATCAGAGTGGCTTTTTTCCTTCAAAATGTTGCCAGGGACAACTCTCTTGTTGCCGTAGGTTCTTTTACTCGCGCTAAACAATGATGTGTAACACACGGGACCTCGGTTTATCTTCTTATCTGAAAGACTAGCCCAGCACCCAGACCACCACTCATGGTCTAATGGATAGGGGAAAAGTTTTGGGCCCAAACAGCATTCGAACCACCGCACACTTCGACCCGGATTTTTTACTTTCTAGACATGGGCGTTACCTCTAGACCACCAGTCCACTTGATAAGAACAAAATTCCAAACACTGAGGTCTCTACTCATACCAACTAGTCCAGCATCCACACCATACACCCACAGCTGCATCGGACATAACACAGAGAGAGAGAGAGAGAGAGAGAGAGAGAGAGAGAGAGAGAGAGAGTTAGTTGGCGATGCCAGACCACCAGGTACTTAGTATACTTATAACTAGGGGGAGGTCGAGGGGATTTTTCCTCTGGAGTTAACATCAGTGCCGACTCCACTCCCCCAAAAAGTCTTCCGGATGAGACTCTAAACCGAGGCCCCGTGTGGGAACGCACGCAGAACATCTTGCGCACACGTTAAATCCTGTTCCGCTTTTCGTAAGAGTAGGCCATCGTGTGCCGGTGGGAACAGATGACATTTACCAAACTGCATACACACGGAGACTGGATGTAAAAAACCATAATGGATGCGTATTGCATTATCCTCGACATAAAAGAATAAATAGATAAATAAATAGATAAATAAATATTATAATGGTGAAGTGGGGGCAGGAAAGCCTCGAGTGGTCAGAGCGTTGTGCTGCTCTCGTGATCTGACAGCTCAGGTTCCAACCACCGTTTAGGCGTCTCTGTCCTGTCCTGTCCTGTCCTGTCCTGTCCTGTCCTGTCCTGTCCTGTCTTCTTCTCCTGTCCTGTCCTGTCCTGTCCTGTCCTGTCCTGTCCTGTCTTCTTCTCCTGTCCTGTCCTTCCTAGTCCTGTCCTGTCCTGTCCTGTCCTTCTTGTCCTGTCCTGTTCCTGTCCTGTCCTGTCCTGTCCTTGTCCTTCCTTCTGTCCTGTCCTTTCTGTCCTGTCCTGTCCTGTCCTGTCCTGTCTCTTTCTGTCCTGTCCTGTCCTGTCCTGTCCTCTTGTCCTGTCTGTCCTTTCTTCCTGTCCTGTCCTCCTGTCCTGTCCTGTCCTTGTCCTTCCTGTCCTTTCCTGTCCTGTCCTGTCCTTCCCGTCCTGTCCTACCTGTCCTTCCTGTTTCCTGTCCTGTCTTGCCTGTCTTCGCTATGTACCGTCCCTTCCTCACTGCCACGCGTTCCGTCTCCAAAATCCATGTCTTGGTTTACGTCTGCAGATAACCGTCCCTTCCAACGCCCGATCAACACAACTTTTCTTGGATAGGTGTAATGTTGCAACGGATGTTTGCAATGAATCACGCATCACTTATTCTTGGTGGTGTGCAGGTGTGAGTGCGATGTGTTTAGAATGATCATATGTTTTGTGTGCTTGTGTTGCGTGGGTGCGTGCGTGTGTGTGTGCTGTGTGTGCTGTGGTGTGTGCGTGCGTGCGTGCGTGCGTGCGTGCGTGCGTGCTGTGTGGTGTGTGCGTGCGTGCGTGCGTGCGTGTCGTGGGGTGGTGTGTGTGTGTGTGTGTGTGTGTGTGTGTGTGTTGTGTGTGATGTGCATTGGAGAGTTTTTCAAGCTTATAATACATGCACATAATTCTACTTTCCGTCAATTCGGAACAACACAACAGGACGCGAAACGTCTGTAACTGCGCAACAATGCACACAAAACACTTACCGTAGGTCACCATGAAGCGAGGTAAATGACATCGTTTTATTCATTTTCCTCCGTGTTAAAAAACACACAACCCAAACCAACAACTACCCAAGGAAAAACCAAACCAACAGCTAAAAACTGTCCGAATCTTACCCATCACACACACACACACACACACACACACACACACACACACACACACACACACACACACACACACACACACACACACACACACCTGGCGTTAACATCAGTGCAGACTCCACTCTCCCCCAAAAGTCCTTCGGATGAGATTATAAACCTAGGCCCCATGTGTAAAGGCACGCAGAACATCTTGCTCACACGTTAAAACCTGTTCCGCTTCAGAGTATGCCATTGTGTGCCGGTGGGAACAGATGACAAAATTTACAAAACTGCATACACGCGGGGGACTGAATGTAAAAAAGCGCATGAGTGCTAATTCCAATATTCTCGATATAAAAGAATAAATAAAGAATAAATACACGCACGTACGTACGCACGTAATCACGCACGCACGCACAACACACACACACACACACACACACACACACACACACACACACACACACACACGCACGCGCGCACGCACATACATACATACACACACGCACGCACACACACACGCACACACACACACACACACACATACACACACACACACACACACACACACACACACACACACACACACACACAGGGGGACAGGGTTGCCAGGTGGTTAGAGCATTGCGAGTTGTGCTGGCGATCTGACGGCCAAGTTTCGGCCCAGGTTCGAACCACCCTTGAGTCATCTGTTCAAGGGGATTTTTCCCCCGGAGTTAACGTCAGTGCTGACTCCACTCCCCCAAAAGTCCTTCGGATGAGACTATAAACCGAGGAATCATGTGTGAACGTACACAAAACATCTTGCATACATTTATTATTAACCCCTGTTCCGCCTTTCGGAAAAGCAGGCCATTTGCGTGTAGGTGGAAGCTGATGACAAATTTATAAGTTGGATGCACATGGGAACTGGATGTAAAAAAAAAAAAGTACACTAGTGCTTATTCCATTGTCCTCGAAATAAAAGAATAGAATGGAAATAAACAAGAAATACAAAAAAAAACATATTGCACATAATTATACACATCCGCAGATGCGCGCGCACGTGCATACACACACGCGCGTGCGCGCACTGTCCCATACAAAACAAAACAAAGCACCCTCCTCAATGTCCCACATGTGACAGCATTACACAACATGACAGCAAAGCAGCTGAACTGTAACTCAAACAAAATAACAAGTGAAAAATATTGACATCAAATTTGATGCTTGTTATCTATAATCCGAATTTTAAAAAGCCCTTTCCCCATTTGGAACACCATAAAATTTAAATGTGTGTGTGTGTGTGTGTGTGTGTGTGTGTGTGTGTGTGTGTGTGTGTGTGTGTGTGTGTGTGAGAGAGAGAGAGAGAGAGAGAGAGAGAGAGGAGAGAGAGAGAGAGAGAGAGAGAGAGAGAGAGAGAGAGAGAGAGAGAGAGAGAGAGAGTTGTTAATCTAACCCTTTCATCAATACAGGATATTATACTAAATGTTGGGTTATGTAAATTTGCAAGCAATGAAAACTGTTTTAAACAGAAAGGAAGAAGAGGAGGGAAAGAAAGGAGGGAATAAATGAAAAAACAAAACAAACCCAAACCTCTCTTGTTTGTTTGTTAAAAAATGCCTGACACACATAAAGTATCCCCTTGTGTCATAGGATTTTACGGGGGTGTGAGTGTGATGTCCATTAGCTTCATTCCTCATAGATAGTTTAGCGTCAACAACCCTATTAAACCAGCATGAAGGATGCCAACTAGTGACATATTTTGTTCTGATTTGCATTTTGATCCTATAAAACCTACATACAAGTAAGTGTATGTACATAGGACAATGGTGACATTTGTCGTTTACATAAATGTTTTGCAAGTAAAATAATAATAATAATAAATAAAAGGATCCACAGCCTATGGGAGGAAACAAGTGGTTTTTTTTCCTCTTTCATTATAAGTAGGTGTGTCTATGGACCAGTGAGTGTGCATATTCTTTTTTTTTAAATTCTTTTATATCGAGGATAATGGAATAAGCACTCATGTGCTTTTTTTTTTTTTTTTTACATCCAGTCCCGGTGTGTATGCAGGAATACACAGTCTCGGTGTGTATGCATATGGGCCTGGCAGCCAGCCACTCAATATTCTATTTCAGGCAGTGAATTTTTGATAGCTATGCACTCTTTTTTGGGGGGACAGGATAGCTCAGTGGTCAGAGCCTCACTTTCCCCAAGTCAAGTTAAGCAGCATCGAGTGTGGTTGCCAGTTGGATGGGTGACCCTTTGCGTGCCTTGGCTTCAGTACAGTCCCCCCAGTTCACCCAGCTGTAAATGGGTACCTGCCCTCTTTAGAGTCAGGGAAGGTAAAGCAGCAAGGGAGAGGAGATGGGCGCTGCCCTCAACATGCTGGCCCCTAGAGAAGCTGAGGTATCTGACACCTCGCTCCCCTACGACCACACATGTTATGGGACACCTTTACCTTTTTACCTTAGTAACCTATGCACACAAGGGAAGACAAGAGTCTTATGTCTACATTTGGTGAGGAAGAGAGCTCTATCCTGTATTCTCCCTTCTGCTCCCAGATTTTTTTAATTTGTAAAAAAAAAACAAAAAAAAACCCTTGCAGTTCCATGAATATAATAGCTCTCCCCTCCATTGAGCTCAAACCATTAGCAAAGGTTTTGTTTCATTTTTACCTTGAAAACAAAATTCTTTTCATTTCACTTTGATAATACTATTACAGTTTTTATTAAAATGGGTCAACATCCCTGAAAATTTTTTGAACTCACATGCGCCAGGTATATGGGAGAGATCAAGCGTGTAGGTGGGTGTGTGGGAGAGTGTCAGTATGCATGCACACCTGCATGTGTGTCAGCACACACACACACACACACACACACACACACACACACATACACACACACGTCTCAACTAGTGGTAACATATTTCTTTCTAAGACTATAACTGAAGAAATAGTTATGACTGAATGCATTCTCACATCAGCAACCACCACAACCACACCAACAACAACAGCAGTAAATGCCACCAGGATCTATCTACCAGTCTATCTATCTATCTATCCTAACTTTCTATCTATCTATCCCTTAGTCTGGCGACCATGGGGGAACCCATGAAGACTTGACAACCTCTTCCCTCCATTCCTTTCTCTGTTCTGCCTTTCTCAGGGTTTTGTTAAGTTCTGGGCCTGTCCATTCGCTGATGTTGTCCTCCCATCTCTTCCTTGGTCTGCCTCTTTTTCTTCCTCCTTAGACAGCGCCTTGTAGTGTTGTTTTTGCAAGTCCTTTTGATCTTGTGCCACCAGGATACAATTTTGATAATTATGCAAATGGAAAGAAAAAGAAAATTGGGTCACTATGTTTGCTTCAGTTGGAACGAAGGTTATGAATTTCGACTTTCTTCTTTTTGTAGATCAGTTATGGAGACATCAAATTTAATGTTCACCATCTGAAATTCGAATTTAAGGGAAAATAGCTTCTGGTATTTTGGATTCCACAAATGAATAATTTGTGTGGGTGTGTGGGGGTGGGGGGTGTTAGAGAGACAGAGATCCTGAGGAGAGAGAGAGAGAGAGAGAGAGAGAGAGAGAGAGAGAGAGAGAGAGAGAGAGAGAGGAGAGAGAGAGAGGAGAGAGAGAGAGAGAGAGAGAGAGAGGGGGGGGGGGGGCAAAATGGTTCTTTCTACTTAGTCTGGATGCTGCAGCTGAGTGGATAAGACTGTTTGACTTCAATCCTGTGGGTCCATATAGTTTTGGGTTTGAATCGCTGTGGCTGCATCTGGTATATTAAGGGTGTTTTTTATGATCTCCATGGTCAACTTAATGTGCATACCCACCAGTGCCTTAGTTCTCTCTACACACACACGCGCGCGCACGCGTACGCACGTGCACACACACATACACACACACACACACACACACACATATATATATATATATATATATATATATATATATATATATATATATTATATTATATATTATATTTATTATTCTTTTATATCGAGGATAACAGAATAAGCAATCATGTGCTTTTTTTCATCCGGTCCCCGTGTGTATGCAGTTTTGTAAATATTGTCATCTGTTCCCACCGGCACACGATGGCCTACTCTTACGAAAAGCGGAACAGGATTTAACGTGTGCGCAAGATGTTCTGCGTGCGTTCGCACACGGGGCCTCGGTTTAAAGTCTCATCCGAAGGACTTTTTGGGGAGAGTGGAGTCAGCACTGATGTTAACTCCAGGAAGAAAATTTCCTCGACCGGACTCGAACCTGGGTCTTCAAATTGCCATATATATATATATATATATATATAAGAGAGAGAGATAGAGAGAGAGAGAGAGAGAGAGGAGAGAGAGAGAGAGAGAGGAGAGAGAGGAGAGAGAGAGAGAGAGATGAGATAATAGATAATATAGATATATAGATATAGATATATATTGAGAGACAGACAGACAGGCAGAAAGATAGATCAAAGTATGCATGTCAAAGATCCCATTACTCATGTTAGCATTGGGTGGGTTACAGAAACATCAACATACCAAGCATACAACTTGTACAGTGAAATGAGCTGCTCAGAAGTCAGAACAGTTTGGCTTAGGCCAGCCGGCAGACCTCCAGTAAAATTACAAGCACAGGAGAAAACCAGGAAGTTAACATCTTATCCGTAAGTGAAGGCAACCAGAGAGAGAGAGAGACAAGGCAAGGCAAGGTAAGGCAAGGCAAGGCAAGGCAAAATTCTTTTATTCGAGGATAATAGATAAGCACTCGTGCGCTTTTTTACATCCAGTCCCCGCCCTTTTCAGGGATAACATCAAGATAAAAAGATAGCCTCAACTAAACAACAACAATTACAATGATCCAAATACCAAGAGCAGGAAATCATACCAAGTATCAAACAACAGGTAAGAAATAAGACAGAGATACAATATTAAGGTAATGTTATAAAAAGGCACTCATTCAGAAACGAAAATAAGAAGTAAGAATCAATGATTATTTTGATTTGAAAAAATAAATTAATAAAATAAAAATAAAAAATAAAACAAAACAAAATAACAACACCGAAAAAAGAGAGGCGCAATAATTAAAGATCAAACATGAGAATATGATGAGGTTAGCTGACTGAAAGCATCAATCCACCACAATCTATCATCAAAATAAGTCCCATAAAACATAAGATTTTGATAAAAGGGGAGAAAGAACAACAACAACAGGTAAGAAATAAGACAGAGATACAATATTAAGGTAATGTTATAAAAAGGCACTCATTCAGAAACGAAAATATGAAGTAAGAATCAATGATGATTTTGATTTGATTAAAGGGGAAAAAAAAAAAGAGTCATAAAAATGAACATTTACTACATTCTAAGTAAGATTTTAAGAGAGAGAGAGAGAGAGAGAGAGAGAGAGGGAGAGAGAGAGAGAGAGAGAGAGAGAGAGAGAGAGAGAGAGAGGAGAGAGAGAGAGTGAGAGAGAGAGAGAGAGGGGAGAGAGAGGTTTACCAACAGGATGAGGTGTGGTTAGTTATTTCTGATGCATCAAGTGGATAAGAAGGTGATTTTTGTAGGTTGTTAATGATTGGTGCTGTTTAACTGAACCAGGAAGAGAATTCCACAACATAGGGCCTGAGTACAGTAGACTAGATTTGAACAAATCTATTCTTGGGATGGGGACAACAGGCTTTACAGTATTTCTGGAATGATTCATAGGAAAGTTATCATTTAAGGATGTGGGGATGGCTCCTGCCATTATCTTGTACATCATGATGCCTTTGTTATATTTTAGTCTTTGGTGTAGGGGAAGAATATTGAACTGAGTATAATCTACTTCTAGTAAGGTTGTTTTCTTCAAAAGGACGAGTTTAAGATCACGTTTATGCAAGCTGAACAACAGAGAGAGAGAGAGAGAGAGAGAGAGAGAGAGAGAGAGAGGAGAGGAGGAGAGAGAGAGAGAGAGAGAGAGAGAGAGAGAGAGAGAGAGAGAGAGAGAGAGAGAGAGAGAGAGAGAGAGAGAGAGAGAGAGAGAGAGAGAGAGAGGAGAGAGAGAGAGAGAGAGAGAGAGGAGAGGAGAGAGAGGAGAGAGAGAGAGAGAGAGGAGAGAGAGAGAGAGAGAGGAGAGAGAGGAGAGAGGAGAGAGAGAGAGAGAGAGATTTGATTTGATTTATTCTTTTATATCGAGGATAATGGAATAAGCACTCTTGTGCTTTTTTACATCCAGTCCCTGTGTGTATGCAGTTTTGTAAATGTCATCTGTTCCCACCGGCACACGATGGCCTACTCTTACGAAAAGCAGAACATGATTTAACGTGTGCGCAATATGTTCTGAGAGAGAGAGAGAGAGAGAGAGAGAGAGAGAGAGAGAGAGAGAGAGAGAGAGAGAGAGAGAGAGAGAGAGAGAGAGAGAGAGAGAGAGAGAGAGAGAGAAGAGAGAGAGAGAGAGAGAGAGAGAGAGAGAGAGAGAGAGAGGGAGAGAGAGAGAGAGAGAGAGAGAGAGGAGAGAGAGAGAGAGAGAGAGAGAGAGAGAGAGAGAGAGAGAGAGAGATTTGATTTGATTTATTCTTTTATATCGAGGATAATGGAATAAGCACTCTTGTGCTTTTTTACATCCAGTCCCTGTGTGTATGCAGTTTTGTAAATGTCATCTGTTCCCACCGGCACACGATGGCCTACTCTTACGAAAAGCAGAACATGATTTAACGTGTGCGCAATATGTTCTGAGAGAGAGAGAGAGAGAGAGAGAGAGAGAGAGGAGAGAGAGAGAGAGAGAGAGGAGAGAGAGAGAGAGAGAGAGAGAGAGAGAGAGAGAGAGAGAGAGAGAGAGGAACACTGAACACTGAAATGATTTAATGTACATTGGCCTTGGACCACAATACATTTGTTGGGCTTGGGGTTCGGCAATGGATTCATTCATACTATTAGCAATGCAAATGCATAAAACAAGTAACTATTATCAACGTTTAAATAGAAAAAACACAATTATTCCATTTCATGATTGAAACCTGTAATCAACCATGATACAGCTACAAAAGAACAAAAACCGATGTCTAATAAAACATGCATATTAAGTATATATCTGATCGTAACAGCTAGTCAAGAAAGCACTTGGGACAACAATATTTTCCTTTTGTTAACAGAATGAAAAATATATCTAGATAAACTATGCCTGTACTCGTCATTTGTTGCTTTGAGCAGATCTGGTAATGGCACATTGACGCACTTGCTTAAGAACTTTTCCCTCAAGTCTGTGTACATGCAACATTCCATGAGAAAGTGGGCTTCATTTTCAACTATTGTTTTACAAAAAGGACACATTTTTTCTTGAGCATTTTCACTATATCTATATACATTATTATTAAGAGGTTAAAACGTTACATCTTGCTTGTGTAATTGCTACTCGAAAGCAGTAAACATCAATAGAGTTTATATAATGCTCTTTTTCAAAAATACTTTTAAACGATCTGTAATTGTCATACCTCTCTTTATCTCGTATAATCCCATCCCATTCTTGAATGAACAGATCCACTAATCTTTGTTTAAACATACCTAAGAAAGCTTTTACATCTCCCACACTTTGCTGCATCCAAGCAATGTTAAAACCTGTTTCACACAAAATTTCTCTTATTTTTGAAATCCAGCAGTGTTTCCCATGTCTATCTAACTCTAGCTGCATGCAGTAAGCATTATATGATATTCTATTTTGATCTAATTGCAGTAGTTTTAACCAGTACTTAATGGCTCTTATACATGAATTGACATAAAGTGGATATCTTCCTAAATCACCATAAACCATCTTATTGGGTGTCCTTACTGGTACTCCTAAAAATCTTTTACATGCCATCAAATGAATTTTCTCGATGTGTTCAAATCTGTATGTGCCCCATATTTCTGATGAGTACAATAGAATTGGCTGTATCTTAAGATCGAAAATCTTGAAAAATGTTACGAACGTTCATTTCTTTATATCTATGAAAAACTTTATTTAACTGAATCACTGCCTTCCTTCCCTTAGTGACTAGATGTTCTGTACCCAATTTACAGCTAATCTTTGTTGTGAAGTTAAACCCTAAATAACAATACTGATTCACGACTTCTAACCTAATACCACTGTAATACCATTGTTCCTGTTTTGAAAGAAATCCACCTTTCCTAAAGACCATCACCTTTGTTTTATTGATGTTGACACTCAATTGTAAATTATTACAGCAGTCTTTTAAAATATTTAATTGATGTTGCAAACCTCCTGGGGTTGTTGAAAACAGTGCAACATCATCTGCAAACATCAGAATAAAGATATCCATAATATTAGGTAATAACTGGACTCCATGCCTTCCTTTTTCATTCATATCATTAGCTAGCTGGTTAATGAAAACCGAAAACAACGTAGGACTCAAAACACAGCCTTGCCTGACTCCTATTGGACATTCAAAAAACTCTGATAATTGGCTGTTTATTCGTATACACGATAATAATGAGTTATACATGGCTGATAATGATGCAAAAAATTTTCCTTTTACCCCCTGACTTTTAATACAGCTCAAAAGTTTATCATGTTTAACCGAGTCAAAAGCTTTTTTAAAGTCAACAAATGCAACGTACAGCTTTTTACCTTTCTTAGACATACACTTCTGGACAATTGAATATAGATTGAAAATCTGGTCTATCGTAGAATATCTTTTTCTAAAACCTGCTTGATTTTCACATATCAAGTGATTATTTTCTAGCCACGAATATAATCTTGCATTTAATATAGAAGTATAACATTTAGATAGTATACTCAGTAATGATACTCCCCTATAATTGTCTACTAGCTCTGGATCCCCCTTTTTATAAATCGGAATAATAATGGCTTTAGACCACATCTGTGGATATATACCTTTACTGAAAATAGTATTGAAAAGCTTGAAAATGAACTGTTTAGCTTCAATAGTTACATTTTTTAGCATTTCTGCAATAATTTTTATCAATCCCGCATGCCTTACCAGACTTCAGTTTATGTATAGCTTTATTTATTTCTTCTTCTGTAATCTCTCTATTCAGTTCATGTTCATTTTCTTCTAACAGATCTGCTTCTGTGTGTATACATTGATTAAATACTGCTTCATTACTTTGAAATACCT
This sequence comes from Stramonita haemastoma, assembly GCA_030674155.1. Lineage (NCBI taxonomy): Eukaryota > Metazoa > Mollusca > Gastropoda > Neogastropoda > Muricidae > Stramonita > Stramonita haemastoma. Next base: position 55,287,289 of record CM060329.1, read on the forward strand.
CTTTGAAATAGTTAACCCAGTCTGTCTTATTTATTTTGTTTGAAACTCTATCTTTATTAACACAACCCATACTCCGCAAATCTTTCCAGAACAGTGCTGAATTTGAACTATTGTTAGCTAGAGACTCTACTTTTTGTTTTCTAAATGTTTGGCGTTTGGTCTTTAATAACTGTCTATATATATATTTTTTTTTTTTTTTTTTTCTTCCGATTTGTAACATAAGTCTGTCTGTCATTCTCGTCTTTTGATTTTCTAAATAAATTCAACGCTCTTCTTGTCTCTTTCTTAATCTGATGACACTCATCATCAAACCACCTTGACCGTTTGTTCTGACAAGTATGATGTCTGGTGAGCATACAACTGCTAGCCTCATTCAGGCATTGTGTAAATTGCTCCAGAGCATCATCTATGTCACTGTCAAGAAGGTTTAAGGCACTAATAATTTTGTTCTGCATGGTAAGACTGTTAAGTGTTTCAATAAATTCTTCTTTCTTATCATCTTTCCAAACAACTTTTTCTACTACACTATGTTTCTCTTCATTAGTTTGTTCATCATCATTTTGTTTAGTCACATCCCTTTTCAAACCAATCCTCATAAAAACAGGTAGGTGATCTGATTCTGTAGTACTACTAATGTCTACAGTTACAATATCAACAGACGCATACCATTCACAAGACATGATAAAATAGTCAACTGTGCTGGCTCCTGCAAATGAAATATATGTATACCCGTCATCAAAGTCATGTTGACACAGACCATTCAAAATTAAATAATCAAACATATTACAAATTTCAAGTAGTTGATTGCCAAATAGATTCGTCTGTTTATCTTGTGAGTTTCTAACAAAATCACTTGTGACATACACTGTTTTTAAGTCCTCATCAAACTCATCATCAGAAAAAGAATTATTCTCACATGCTGTTCTTGCATTCAAATCACCAGTTAATAGAACATAAAAATCATCATTCAATTCTTGCAAGTCCAATATGCATTGCTCAAGCATTTCCATACCATATCCATTTTGGTGATGTTTCCAGAACACAGAATCATATGGAGGTATATAAGCACAGATTAAAAGTACATTTTTATTAGTTTGTAACAGATTCTTCTGAATGTTTAGCACAACTATATTATCATATTTTATATCAACCTTATCAATGTAGCAGGCATACTTCTTTCTCACCATTACAATCACTCCTCCAGAATATCGGCCCTGATGCGACAATTTCTTGGCCTTTGATGTAAATACAACAAAATCACTGAAAAGTGGTGGTTCAAAATCATAACTAATAAACGTTTCTGTTAAACATATAAAATCATGTAGCTGAAGAAAGTTAACAAAATCATTATTTTCTAACTTTTGCAATAAGCCATTAACATTATAATTTAGAAAATCAATATGTTGCTTATGTACATTATCTACAAACATGTGTGTCTCATTCTCTTTGGGTTCACCAATTAAGCCACAAGGTTGACTTTTATTTTCTTTATATATAGATATTGTTTTTGTGGCCCGGCCAATATCCTATTTCTTGGAGACAGAGGCTCCAGAATTAACAGGCTTCCTTTTATCACGTGAGGCCGCTCCACTCTCATGGGAATGTTCCCCCACTGAAACTCTCCTGAGAGAGTCCAGGATACTGGATTGGCTCACTGACCTGCGTGACTCTGTGTGCATGCTTGGAGCTTCTTGTTTCTGAGAGGCAGCACGCCTGATAGGCCTTGGCTGCCTCCCTGTTCCTGATGGCTGGGCAGTACACAGGCTTACAGGTCCTGTCTTGCCCTGCTCTGCCACCTCCATCTCTCTTTGAGGATCTGCTTTTTTACTACTGCTGGTGTCTGACTGTTTACGGACTACTTTACCTCTGCTTTTCTTTAACTTTGAGGCTTCACTGTCACCATGGTTTTCTGTACTTTTCACTCTGTTCTCTTGGTCTCCAGTGCCAGTCTGTTCGTCAAAGTTAATGTTGGTCAGTTCTTGTGATTCATTTACCTTTGTGGTGTCTTGGTCAGTGTCTGTAATATTCAGTTCATGTTCATGACTGACAAGACCAAGTTGCTGATGTGTTTCCATGTCATATGTCACCTTTAATTCAGTCTTGTTCCCTGTGATTTTGTCATCACTTGTCTGTATTTCCTCCCTGGGTGAAGAAGGAAAATGGCTGTCTTTGTCCTCAATGTCTTTGTCCTCAATGTCTTTGTCCTCAATGTCTTTGTCCTCAATGTCATCCTCATTTTCATCACTGTTACATCTGTCTTCATTTTTCTTTGAGTCATCATGACTGCGGTAACACTCTCCAGCAACTTTACACACTGTGTATATGTCACTTTCTTGTATATTCCTGCCTTGGTTTTCATAACTGTCTGTACCACAATCACAGTTATCTTCTTGTTTATTATAAGTTGCTCTGGTCCCTTTGAGGCTTTGGTCTTCTCGAAACACAAATTGTTTGTGCTCAGGCATTGGAGAGTCATTTTCTTCTTCACTGTGAGCTGGAACAACTGGTCTCCTGTCAGAATCATCCTGGTAGTGCCTCTGCTGAATCCTGGCATGGACAGAGTCTCTGGAATTTGTTGACCTTCTGCTTCCTGCACTGCTTCTTGAAACAGCATTCTCCAGTTTTTGTTGAAAGACCCTGCCGGAGTAAGGTTGCCGCTGGCATCTGACGTTTGGTGGAGGAGTTTCAAAGTTGTCATCCTTCCGTTGGAATGGAGGTGACCTGGAAATTCTTCCTGGCTCACTCCTGCTTGTGTTGCCAGTTGTCTGTCTGCTGGACCAGCCTCTGTCTCGTCCTCTCTGTCTGTTGTATTGGAGATGTGGCCAGTCTTCTGCTTTCTGAGCTGACCTTGCTGTACTTCGTTGCTCTTCAGGAAACCTTGGTCTTGACTCCTGTCTGTCCCTGACCTGTAGTCTTCCATTGTAGAAATATGCTAGTTTGCCCTGACTACGATAGAAGTCGATCAGCTCCTTTTGCCGTGAGGTGAGGTCAGATGCGATGCTAATGCCATATTGTCTGAGGTCTTCTCTGAGATATGAATCCCCCAGCACAGCCATTTTGTCTGCCATCCTACTGAACTGCACCAGGATTGGTCGTGGTTCGCTTCTTTGCTGCCGAGGTTTCCCCAGTCGGAATGCTTTTACGATGTCATCTTGATGCCAGAAGGTTGCTGGGTTATAACAGTTCAGAAGATCTACAATGATTTGTGTTGTAGTAGCCCTGTCCTCATATTGATTTTCTTCTATATTGAAAAACACAACATTGCATGCTTTTGTATCTTGTTCAATCACTTGTACGTTCCTTTCTAGCTTGTCCAGTCTTTCCAGTATCATGCGCCTGTCTTCCATGAGGTCTTCAATGTTCTCTCTATTTTCTTCTACTACATCTTTTAGCTCACTGATGTCCCTTGTAAGATGTAATATGCTGTTGTCTAACATCTGAAATTTTTCTTCTATGGTTGTTTTAATGCTGGCAGCATGTTGTTGTAGCTCTAGCTGTATGTGAGCAAATCGCCAGTCCATAAACTGCATCATGTTTAATTGAGGGTGGGAGAAATTTTCTTGTGACATCTTTAAAGTGCCTGTGGTTTAGAGGGGGGGTAAACAAAGCCAATGTCAATGTCACGGTATTACACGGTATTGCACGTGTTAATCAGTTCCAAAACAGAGTATAAACAACAAAGTTCAAGGCCAAAGAATCACATGGAATGTTTGAAATCTCGCATGCATGTATCTCTGTGTAAGGTACACACCTTTCGAAATACACGCACGTGCAGCACACATAGGAGCCTAGAGCTTGCCACGCAGTATGAGCTTTGTTTACAAAATATTTTTCTTCATTGTTTATACTGATTATGTAGAAAATTGAATATGTTTCATTACTGACCACACGTAGGTTTTCATGTCGATCCAATCAATTCAATTGATGAAGCCACCAACAGTCCAATTGTGTGCAAAAAATCACAGCCATACATAACTTGTAGACATGCTAATTTTACGAAAAATTGGAGAGAAAATAACACACGTCTTTCTTGAACATGCACCCCGCCCCTTTTTCGAGAGAGAGAGAGAGAGAGAGAGAGAGAGAGAGAGAGAGAGAGTATATTTTTTAAGTTGTCATTGAAAGGCAATTAAAAAAATCTGTTGAAGATAGGAAGAAAAGGAGGAAACATTTTCAAAGAAAAAACAAAAGTCCAACTTGTGTGTGGCTTTAAAACAAAAGCCTGTTTGTTGGTTTGAAAACTTCCAGCACACAGACCTTCTTTGTCATAAATTCAAAAGGTGTGAAGTCCATGCAGGTTTAACTTCATTCCTGTTGACAGTTCAGCTTCAACTACCCTGCTAAACCAGCGTGAACAACATCAACTACTGACATACTTTAGTCTGATTTGCATTTCCATCCTTTTTTTTTTTCAAACTTTTTTATTCATTTTTTTGGTTACATATTTATACAAAATGAAAGAACATATCAACGGTTTTATTAACAGTGAAAGAGCAAAAAAAACATAATAATAAAAAAAAATAATAATAAAATAAAGAAAGTAAGAAATTTAGAAGAAAAAAAGAGAGAAACAAAGAAAGGGAGAGAGAGAGAGAGAGAGAAGGAGAGAGAGAGAGAGAAGGGAACAGAGAGTGAGGTCTCATAGGGATATAGAGTTCAGGAGGTCAAAACATATGTTGGTTGATTTATATATACACATATACATACATATAATTTATGTACACCCATATATATACACACATATACATCAAAACAAAATCAGGTGTACGCGTGTATGTCTAGTATCAGTCTTTTTTTTTTTTTAAATTTTTATTTATTTATTTATTTTATTTTATTTTATTTTATTTATTTATTATTATTATTATTTTCTGTGTGTGTGCGTTGGGCCTCCACTGGAGGGGTATTGGATGAGAGTGTAATTTACAAATGCTGACGGCTTTAACCACTGTTATCAACCAAAGGTTGATATGGGATCCATTTAGTAATAAACTTATTATGGGAGAAATTTTTACGAGAAATATATTCCTCAGTACGATATCTGTATCTTAATGTATTAATAAATGCATGAAGTACAGGTCGACTATTATTCAATTTACAATGGTATATGTATTGTTTGGCCACCAGAAGAACAAAATAAAAACTGTCATCAATATTAATATTTCTGTCATACCCTAGTATAGCCAGGCACTCTGTTAAATGCAGATTGTGAACGTTATGACATTTTTCATTCATCACTTCAGTAAGTGCCTGCCAAAAACTCTGTACATCTGTGCACTGCCAAAACATATGTCTTATACTGTCTACTGCTGCGTTACAAAAATTACAGAAATTACTATCAGTCACACCCATCTCTTTCAAAATAACATTGGTACCCAAACACCTGTGAATTATTCTAAGTTGAAACCATTTCATTTTGACATCAGAAATTTTATGAACATACAAAAAACACTTTTTCCAGTCATTTTCAATATTCAGTTTTTCATCCCATTTTGTACAACTTTTTGGGTGATTATTGTTACCAATTAATTCTTCATAAAAGGGCTTTGACCCTTTCAGTACAGTGTTTAGCTTTTTAAAACAGGTAGGCATACTTGAGCAAGTATTGTCTTGTATTACAATCTTTGTTTTTCTGATGAATTCTAATACTGCTGATCTATAACCAGTGAAAGTAACAAAATCTATGTTCACATCATATCTAAGTCTAAATTGTTCAAATGACATCAGATTCCCATTTTCAAGTACAAAGTTTCCTATACAGTGAATGCCTTTATTAATCCATGTTTTATTTGCAATGCACTTGTTATCTGTCTGTATTCTTTTATTGAAAAAAACTGGTTCTGCTAACAGCTCGCAAGAATCAATACAGTTAACTTTGTAAAAGAACTCTCTGTAGGCACAAAAAACGCCCGTCCAAAATGCATTTGACTTACAAAATTTTAAAACGATCTCTGGTCCATAATTTGAAATGTTGTTGATCAGTGGATAGTTGTCACTGCAATAGCTTGCCACTTGTGCTTTGTCATGTGGAGTTTTTTTAGCCATGTCAGTTTCAAAGATTGTGCTAATGTTTTCAATTCTGGTAATCCAAGACCCCATTTTTAATACTTTTATGTGAAACATTTCTACTAATTTTATCTTTTTTATTGTTCCAAACAAATTTATAGCAGTAGCTCTGCAAGGTATGGAAAAATTCGTCTGGTGGATTAGGTAGTAGCATCCATAAATGAATAATTTTTGATAAAATGAGAGATTTTAATACTGCTATCCTACCTATGGGTGTTAGCTGTCTTTTAGCCCAGATTTTGAACAAGTGTTTTACATCTTCTAGTTTTTCTGAGTAATTTAAATGCGGACAGTTTTGTAGGTCATTTGTAAACCAGATTCCCAGGATTTTAAATTTTTGTGGATTCCATTCCATACCTAGATGCCTCATAAAACGAACTGCTGAGGTTTTTTTGCTCCCCAACCAGATTACACTCGTTTTACCATGATTCATATTTAACCCAGATTTAGACCCAAATATATTTATTATTTCAATGCAAGTTTGGAACGATTTGTTGTCGCCTGCCAAAAGGATTTCTGTGTCATCGCATACTGAGAGAGTTTGTGTTCAATATTATTAATAGTTATCCCACGTATATCTTTATTTTCACGAATCATTATAGCCAGTATTTCTGCACATAAGACGAATATATATGGAGATAATGGGTCTCCTTGTCTACAACCTCGTTCGATATCAAACCACTCAGAGACCTGACCATTGACTATAACACAAGCTCTGGTATTTCTATAAAATATGTCTATCCATTTACATACTCCATGTTGAAAACCAAATGCCCTAAGTACTTTAAACATGAAATCCCAACTAACTGAGTCAAATGCTTTCTCAAAATCAATGTTCAACAAAAGTCCAGGTAATTGATGTTTTTTCTAGATAAGCTATTGAGTCATAAATAAGTCTAATGTTGTCACCGATATATCTATTCCGTATGAAACCAGTTTGATCTTCATTAATAAGTTTAGGTAATACATTTTTTATACGGTTAGCTATGCATGCTGATCCAATTTTATATACAACATTTAGTAAGGTTATCGGTCTCCAGTTCTTTATCAGATTTCTTGGTTTGTCTCCTTTAGGTATACATGTAATTAAACCTTGCCTTTGAACACAACTTAGTTCTCCCTTTTTAAATCCAGCATTTAATGCTCTCACTACAAAAATACCCATTTTACCCCAAAAGCACTTAAAGAACTCAGCAGTAAACCCATCTGTGCCAGGACTTTTATTATTTTTCATATTTTTTAATGCTAAAGATGCTTCTTCTAAACTAATTTCCCCTTCTAAATCCTTTGCTTCTTCAGCATCTAGTTGTGGAACATGTGTTACAAGATCATTTATTTGACAAGGCTCTACAATAGAGAGTTTATATAACCTTTCATAAAAGGTCTTAACTTCTTGCAAAATATCTTTCTGAGTGTTTAGCGTATTACCATCCCTATCAGTTAGTGTAGCCATGTTTTTGTTTACAAAATGTCGTTTTTCTAGATTACAGAAGTAGCTCGTTACTTTTTCCCCTTCAGCTATCCATCTTGCTCTAGATCTTAAAAGCACCCCCTCTATTTTTTTCTCTCTTATACCTTTTAACTGTTCCTTCTTTGAGTCTATACACTTTATATCTTCCTCATTTCTTCCCTCTTTTTTTTCAAGTTGCTGAATGGCTTTTATCAATTCAGATTCTTCTTCATTCGTTTTTTTCTTTTTCATAGTGGCATAAGGAGATAGTGCGTGATCTGATTTTCATTAATAAAAAATCAAGGAATATGTCATCAGGGATTGTGAGATGCAGTTCCGATAGAGGAATTGTGTCTAATGTTTCTCTTGCATATGGACTCGCTACATAATCTTCTAATACAGTTTTAATCTCTGTGTTAATTTCGTCTAGATATGATTTGTCTTTTAATAGAGAAGAATTATATTTCCAGAAGGTACTATGTTTAATTTTGTCGCAAAATTTTAACTGTAAGAAAATCATAGAATGGTCTGTCCTATATCCGAAATCAATATCTGCATCTCTGACTAAAGAAACAACTTCATCTGAAATAAGAAAAAAGTCAAGTCTGGCCTGCTGAAATGGGTTATTTCTTCTCCAGGTGTACCTAGGACAATCCTGGTTTAGATCTCTCCAGATATCATTCAAGTCTAATTCATTTATCATATATTCTACTGCATTCCTAGCTCTGGGATTATTGACATTTTTATAATTATAGTAATCCTTTGCTGGATTGAGCACCAAATTGAAATCTCCACCTATAATTATGTTTTTAACAGCTTGTTCTTTTATTTTTTCTGTCAAGACATTATAAAACTCAGGGTCATCTCTGTTTGGACCATAAACATTGACAAAGAGAAAATCGCTTCCTTCAATTTCAGCTTTAACCATTAGACTGTTTCCTCCCTTACCTTTAACAACATTTTTTACTTTAAACTCGAAATTATTATTGAAAAGAATTGCTACCCATCTAGCATTAGAAGCATGGCTAGAAAAATACCCTAAGTATCCCCACTCCGAAAGGATGTAACGCTCCATTTTTTCTTCAAAATGAGTATCCTGCAAGAAATATATCGAATGCTTTTTGTTTCTTAGATGATGAAATACATCTCTTCTCTTCTGACTGTTATTAAGGCCCTGACAGTTTACTGAAACAATTGACACAGAACTATCCATTTAGTTTTCTACAGTTTATAATTATATTGTATAAAATCACACACACACACAAAAAGAAAAATAGAAAACAGAAAAAAGTACATCTCACTTTACATGTTAGCAATATATAAAACATCACACTGACACCCATACACAGTAGCATGTTCAAATGTATCAAATTCACATATCCACATACACTTAAATCAAAGGAAAAAGAAACTTCCCACCCACGACAGTCATACGTTTTCATTCCCATCACTCTACAACACACACACACACACACCACTAATCCACACCTAAGAAAAACAGAAAAGAAAACTATAGGAAAACTCTTGTTACTTGACTAACGCAGGTGAGCCCTAGTGCTCAAAATCCATATCTCACAACAATAATCTATGTCTCTAATTCGGGGGCTTAAAGTACAACTGACCACAACAACCACCACATGGCCGAGTCCTGATGGAAGAAGACAAAGCTGGACATTACTCCACTCTACAACACTTTGTAACAAAATATCCAGCAAAAAAGCAATATTTTCACATCAAGTACAATTGTTAGATGCTACAAAAGGAATATGTATTGTCTAGTCAAAAACTATGTGGACCTTGTCTGCTCAAAAAATCTAGAGAATGCGTCATGGGGTTTACAGCCCAGCCAGCCAGAAGGACCACATTGAGACTGATCCACTAAGTCACAGTAGACCAAAATCTAATATCAATATTCCATGTCCAGCCACACCACAAACACTCAAGACTCATGAAGCCAGTATACTCAAAGGAAGAAAAAGAAAATCGTTGTGAAAATAAAGAAGAGAAAAAAACCCCGGTAACAAATGACAATCAAATCCCTCAAAAACCAGCTTGATCTACAAGTCAAAACTACCAGCAAACCTGACATGCATTCACAATGGATAAACTTGGATGATCACACAAAGATTAAATCATAATTATATACCAATGTGATGCGCCACTGTAGATACACGAGTCAAAAACAACCGGAGCAGGAGCATATTCTGTGAAAAAATATTTACACACATACATTATATACATACACACATATATGCCTTTATTGACATTATCAGTGGCAGTGTATCCAAATAGCATATCCACAACTTTTCGGGGGGGGGGGGGGGGAAACAAAACCAAAACAAAACCCTCACAGTCCCCTCCAAGCATGCACACGCACACAGAAGGGGAGGGAGCCGGCCAGGAGACCAACAAAAGGAGGCGGCTGCCAGCACCCAGTGTTGGGGAGACGGGGTCGGGTACACCCAGGGATCCCTCAGCAAGTCTACCGAGCATCTCCTGAGTGGGAGCGCCAAAGGCATGCCATCTCTCGGGTTGCATTGATTCTTTACCATAACTACTGTAACTACTACTGATACCATTACTAACTGCTACTGTTATCTCCCCCATCCACTCTATCACCACTACCATTACAACTAGCTACTACTGCATCATACCGACTACAGGAGCCGCCACTGGCAATAGCACCAACAGTAGGGGGTCGGAGAGAAACTTTTTGTTGGTTGAACACTCAATGCTAAGTATCAATAAAGCAATCGTGGTACATACATCTTAGCAGCCTGTGAAATACTAAGCCTACTGAGAGAGAGAGAGAGAGAAGAGAGGAGAGAGAGAGAGAGAGAGAGAGAGAGAGAGAGAGAGAGAGAGAGAGGAGAGAGGAGAGAGAGAGAGAGAGAGAGAGAGAAGAGAAGAGAAGGAGAGAGAGAGAGAGAGAGAGAGAGAGAGGAAGAGAGAGGAGAGACCCATGGCCAACCGTTTTTGCGTTAGATGATGGATTCCTGCAGAAGAGGAAGTATGGAACATCGGTCACCTCATATAGAATGCAGCAAAATAAATTACTCCTACTTCGAATGAGTTGCTTCCGCCCAGGGGCGAACCAACACACACACACACACACAACACACACACACACCACACACACCACACACACACACACACACACAGACACAGACACACACAGACACAACACACACACACACACACACACACACACACACATACACACACGCAAACACACAACCCCACACGCATGCACACACTCACGCACGCGCGCGCACGCATTCATACACACACTTGAAAAAAAGAGAGAAGAAAAAAAACAATAATAAATAATAATAACAATAATAATATCAACAACAACAATAACAAAAAATAATAACAAAAAACAACAACAATAATAATAAAATAAAAATTAAAAAATAATTTTAAAAAGATACACATGCAGACACCCCACCCCCTCCGACTTTTAAAGAGAAAAGTATATCATTGTCCTACATATCCTGCAGAGGAAACCTGGGCACGCTTGTACGCTGTGCTACATTAAAATAAACACGCACACACACTCGCTCATACACATCCATATACATATACATACATATATGCACACACATACACACCACATATATATATATATATATTATATATTATATATATATATATATATATATATATATATATATATATATATATATATATATATATATATATATATATATGTACACATATATACACACATATATATAAACATATACATACACACATACATATATACCACATACACATATATATACCTACATATACATACACACATATACGCACGAGCTGTAACCAACAAGAGTGAGATGCTGAAGCCCTCAGAATTTACGGATGGGGAAAAGGGGGAAGACTCCCCTCGTGAAATTGCAGGACCACAAACAAGTGAACTCTTTTTCCCCCTCCCCCCCCCCCCCCCCCCCCTCCCACCCGGGAGAAAAAAAAAAAAAAAAAAGAAGTCCCATTCCAGGCGGTACGGTGCACGCGACTCTCAACTGCGCACACGCGCGCGCACGCACTCACGCACGCACGCACACACACACGGTTTTCCAGAGAGAAGAGTGGTTTTCTATTAATATGATAGACCCAAGTACCTAGAAAAAACAACTATCATCACTTCGACCCTCAGCCCAACACATTGCATTCATCATCTCCATAACATCATTACTTCAGTCATTGTAACAGAGCTTCTCAATAGCTATATTCATCTACACGCACACTGAGATATGTGCATAGTTTACCATCACAATCATTGGGTTGACTCTGACAAGTGATATTTGTCCATTCCATTTCCACCAGTCATATTAAACAAAAACAATCATTCCAATCCAAAATCAAGTAGGACAGAAAAAGGCAATATAATTCAACAAAATTCGATACTCAAATAGGGCAAGCATGGAACAGATTTAAGGCAAGGGACACAGCAAAGTGAACCCTTTATCATCTTGGTATTAACATATAGTTGCCATATTAACATATGGTTGTCAAAATGACGTAGTAAAGAATAACGCGATAAAAAATAACGCAATAAATATTACACACACATACACACGCACGCACACACATACACACTCATACACACACACGCGCGCGCGCACGCACGCACGCACACATACACACACACACACACGCGCGCGCGCGCGCGCGCCCACACACCCGTACACCCGTACACACACAGACACACACAGACACACACAGATACACACACAGACACACGCGCGCGCGTGAGCGCGCGCCCACACATCTGTATACACACACACACACACACACACACACACACACACACACACACACACACACACACACACACAACACACACCACACACACTAACAACAACCCTAGAAAC
>CM060329.1:55304778-55312278 GCA_030674155.1 Stramonita haemastoma
AGCTCCGCTCGTCAGTTGACATCCGTCTAATGAAGAAGGAATGACATTTTTTTTTGTATTGACAATGGCATTGTTTGGCTTATCTGTTTTCTTTTGTCATGTCAGGGTTTTTTTTTTTTTTTTGGGGGGAAAGATGGGGTGGAATTGGGTGGGTGGGTAGGGGTGGGGGTCGTGTTTTGTTTGTTTCTTTTATTTCTTTTTTGTTTTTATTTTTGTTTCGTTCTTTCTTGGTTTTGTTCTTCCTTTCTTTGTTTGTTTCATTTTTACGTTAATTTTTTTTTTTTACTTACTTTCGGTCCTTTTTCTTTTTTCTCTTTTCTTTACTTTGTTCCTTTCTTTCTTTCGCTGGTTCTTTTTTACGTTTCTTTCTTTCTTTTTTTCTGTCGTTCTTTCTTTTTTTCATTCATTCTTTCTTTCTTTCTTGTTTGCTTGCTTTCGTTCTTTCTTTCTTTTTTTTCTTTTACTTTCGTTCTTCTTTTTTTTTCTTTCTTTCATTCTTTCATTCTTTCTTTCATCCTATTTTTCTTTCATTCTTTCATTCTTCGATTCTTTAATTCTTTCTTTCTTTTTTTTGTTTTCTTTTTTTTCTGTCTTTCTTTTCTTCTTTCTTTCTTTCCTTCTTTCTTTTCTTTCTTTTCTCTTGTTTTCTTTCTTTTTTTTTTTATTCTTTCTCTTTTTTTTCTTTTTTTATATTACTTTCTCTCTTGTTCGTCTTCTTTTTCTTTATTTTTTTTGTAATCCATTTCAACATCCTGTCTTTTTTCACATAATATTCAAATATTCAGTTTTGCTTTCGCTTCAAGTATCAGATCAATGATTTGCCACTGCCTTCTGATAATAGACCTCTCCTGTTAGTGTTACACTGATGATAACACACCACACATGGAGGTAGAAGTAATTCTTGGAGTCTGCCATGCCAAAGCAGTGTCGGCCCACGGGCGATGAAAACAAATCAAATCAAATCAAATCAAATCAATGCTTTTATTTCAAAGATAATAAATAAGCACTCGTGTGCTTTTTTTTTTTTTTTTTTTTTTTTTAAATATCCAGTCTCCACCCTTATCAGGGATATCTCATGAAAATAAACAGCAACAAAATAACCCCAACAACTAAGCAATCAAATAATTATTACAACAACAAAAAATAACAACAACAACCAAATAAGACAGACAGAGATAAACAACAACCACAGCCAACAAACCAAACACAAATCCAACAACAACAAGAGCAACAAAAACAAGAGAAGAAAAAAGATGAAAGGAAATACAGTTGCGTTGAGTATTATTGTTTTGTGTTGTTTTGTGTTGTAATGAGTTTTGTTGAGTTGTGTTGTGATGAGTTTTGTTGTTTTGTGTTGTGATGAGTTTTGTTGTTTTATGTTGTTTTGTGTTGCGTTGTTTTGTGTTGTGTTCAGTTGAGTTGTGCTGAGTTGGGTGCCGCTGGCTAAAGAGTAGACGATCTTAAAAACATGACGCTCTTGTGTATAAACAAGTGTATAAGTAAATGTACTTTTACTTTTTGCTTACTCTCTTCTCTCTCTCTCTCTCTCTCTCTCTCTCTGTCTCTGTCTCTCTCTCTGTCTCTCTCTCTCTCTCTCTCTCTCTCTCTCTCTCTCTCTCTCTCTCTCTCTCTCTCTCTCTCTCTCTCTCTCTCTCTCTCTCTCAAATTATTGTATAGAATCAGTTTGGATTCAGATATCCTTGAAAAAAAACTAAACCAATCCTTGTCGGTTTTATTTATAGAAATCCAAAAGAACTTATAGACTGGCATGACAATTTCACTTTAATGATGGAGGAAGCTTCACTACTCTCAGAAGAAATTATCCTATTAGGTGACTTCAATATAGATTTGTTAAAAACTAACCACAATTGGATACAAACTTTTAACTCCTTTCATCTGACACAGTTAATTGATAAACCTACAAGAATCACTGACACATCCAAAACGCTAATTGACCACATTTATTCAACTTCACCAAATCATATAATAGAAGTATGTCGCCCTGCCCTTGGATGCAGTGACCACCTTCCAGTGTGCTTAACATGGTCAAAAAAAGGTATAAAGATTCCTAAGAACAGTCATAAGATCATTAAATATAGATGCTTATCTTCTTTTGACAAAAATGCATTTTTATTAGATTTACTAAATTCTTCTTTATCTTTGGTCTATCAGTTTACCAGCCCTGATGAAGCATTTGAGGTATGGTACCACAGTTTTCTCAATATCTACAATGCGCATGCACCCATTAAAAGTAAGCGCGTCAAGAGCAATCCAAAAGTACCATGGATAACTGAGGAGTTAGAAAATGCCATTAAATTAAGAAATCAACTATCAGTCACAGGAACCAGGGAAGAATATAAAGAACAGCGAAATATAGTAAACAATATGAAACGCTTAAGTAAAAAAAAGTACTTCCAACAGCTCGTATACTCTAAGTCAGACAATAAATCTGTTTGGAAAGCAATTAACTATTTGACAAATAAAAAGGTAACATCTCAAAGTTCATCGCTCAAAGATATTTCCGTTGACGATATTAATGCCCATTTCTGCAATATTTCCTCTTCTATAGTAACAATAGACAGATCACATCTTAACAAGCTAGAAACATTAAAACATTACTGCAGATCTAAAAACATTTTATCAAATTTAGATATCCCTCTTATGTGTATTAATGATGTTTGCAATTCCCTTACTCATTTGAAACAGACAAATACGAAAGGTCTTGATGGCATTGATGGTAAAATTCTAAAAATAGCTGCCCCCGTTATTGCAGAATCTCTTACATACATTTATAATTTATGCATTTCTGCTAACACCATTCCTAAAGCTTTTAAAACTGCCAAAGTCATACCTATCTTTAAATCTGGTGACCGTTCAGATCCCTCCAATTATAGACCAATCTCTATTCTATCCATATTATCAAAACCTTTAGAGAATCACATCAATAAACATATTCTCCACCACTTAAACCGATATAATTTGTTCCATCCTAATCAATCTGGTTTCAGAACTAACCATTCCTGTCAAACTGCTTTAACAAGCTTAGTTGATCAATGGCTTACTAATATCAATAATAACAAATCACTGGAGTTATTATAGTAGACTTTGCTAAGGCGTTCGATGTGATTGACCACACTCTGTTACTAAAAAAACTTAAAATCTATGGTCTGTCAGATAGTACTGTCAAACTCATGTTATCATTTCTTTCTGAAAGAAAACAAGTCGTTTCTGATAAAGGTAAGACATCGGCAGTACTATCCAATAACTATGGGTCCCCCAGGGATCTGTTTTAGGACCTATTCTTTTTTCTATATATATAAATGACTTACACCCTTATCTCTAAACACACAGTGCGAGTTATTTGCAGATGATACAACTATCCATACCAATTTATTCTCAATTGAATGAAGTTACATCTGCTCTGCAAGAAAGTATTCACCGCCTGCTTCGATGGTCAGAGTTAAATCACATGAGTCTTCATCCCAAAAAAACTAAGTACTTAATTATAACAACTCGACAAAAGCGACAAAATCTTCCAAACTATTCTACGGCTATCTGTATTAATAACAACAAAATTGATGAAGTAGACCATCATAAAATTCTCGGAATTACAATTGACAATAACCTTTCTTGGATGTACCATATCTCTGCATTATGCAAAAAAGTATCAAAATGTGTACACCAGTTATCTAAATAAAGCATTTCTTAGACCTAAACGCTAGGAAAATGTTTTTCAATGCATATATTATATCCCATATGAGTTATGCTTCAACGATTTGGGATTCGGCTAGCGCAAATGTTCTCAAGCCATTGTTCAGTGTGCATAGACGAGCTTTAAAACTTGTTCTTTTAAAATCTTCATCATTAACCATTTCTGACTATAAAGCACTTGACATTCTTCCATTAAAATCCAAGCTTAAGCATAATAAGGCAGTGTTTATGTATAAAATCATGTCTGGTTTAGCTCCCCCCTTACTTCAAAACAGATTCACGATCAATGTCAATCGTCATGCCAATAAGATAATGGTGCCACTTCCAAGAATTGACTTATTTAAATCCACTCTCACATACTCTGGTGGAACACTGTGGAATGAGATATCAACCCTCAACCTTCACAAAGCTTGCAGTGTTTCTGTTTTTAAAAAAGTCTATCACGTACATCTTATGGACAATATATCACTATTTTGATGAAATGGATTTTATTTCGTAACACCATTGATAACTAATTCCATGTAATTTCAATCATGTGTAAGTATTATGTCAACTCTTGACCACCACCACCCAATACTTTTGTCCCTCTTATTCTTGCCTCCTTCTCTTTCTCTCCCCCCACCCTCCCCGCTCTACACCCCTCTCGCTCCAGGGTTGTCTTTTGTCTCTCTCTGTCTTCCTGCCTATCTCTCTGTCTGTTCTACTGGCTCCCTGTCTGGTTTTTTTTTTTTTTTTTTTTTTTTTTTTTCTCTGTTGTCTGTCTGTCTGTCTGTCTGTCTGTCTGTCTGTCCGTCTCTCTCTCTCTCTCTCTCTCTCTCTCTCTCTCTCTCTCTCTCTCTCTCTCTCTCTCTCTCTCTCTCTCTCTCTCTCTCTCTCTCTCTCTCTCTCTCTCTCTCTTCTCTCTCTCTCTCTCTCTCTCTCTCTCTCTCTCTCCCCTCTCCCCTCTCTCTCTCCCATTCTTCTTTCCCCCTTCCCCACCCCTTCTCTCTTTCCCCCACCATTATGTCTGTCTCTTGTGTAAAGCGTTTCTATTTCACTGAACTGTCTAGGTGCACATTATATCTCAGATTTATGATGAAGCCTTTGCATAATCTTGTGTATGTTATGATTTTGCTCACTTAACATAAGTAGGTACTAACTTGCATAATTGTAGTTCTTATTGTTTCCTTGATCCTTCTTTTTCTCTCCTTCCACCTCCTCTTGCTCCTCCTCTCTCTTTTTCCTTCTATTCTGTTTTTCTCTTTTCTTTGTCCATTTCTTCTTACCCTCTTCAGGAGCTGAAAAAGATAATAACAGCCCGCACCTTATTCCTCTCACTCACTCCCTCTCTCTCTTTTTAAATGTTATAGCTTTATACTCATTATGCTCAAATCATACGATTGGTTGATTTATTCACAAATTTTGATTTTCATAGCTTTATAATTGAATTACGCGTTTGGATTGATTGGTTGATTGATTCACTTTTTTATTTTTTATTTTTTATTTATTTTTTTTTATTTTTTATGAGGGCTGGATGAAAACAAGCCACCATTGTGCTTAATCTTTTCCCTCAATAAAAATGTTCATTCAAAAATGTTCATTCATTCATTCATTCATTCATTCTCTCTACTACTCTCTCTCTCTCTCTCTCTCTCTCTCTCTCTCTCTCTCTCTCTCTCTCTCTCTCTCTCTCTCTCTCTCTCTCTCTCTATCTATCTATCTATCTATCTATCTATCCCCCCGCACACACACACTCTATCTCTCTTTTCTCCCGTCTCTCACCCTCCCCTCTGTCTTTCACCCCCATCCTCCCTATAAATAACATCCCCCTCCATACCAAGCAGACGATGTAATGTGCCCCATAAATGGATTTTCCCAACACGGAGAGGTGACATTGACCCCCCCCCCCCCCCCCCCCCCGAGAGAGAGAGGAGAGAGAGAGAGAGAGGAGAGAGAGAGAGAGAGAGAGAGAGAGAGAGAGAGAGAGAGAGAGAGAGAGAGAGAGAGAGAGAGAGAGAGAGAGAGAGAGAGAGAGAGACATAATGGGAAGACAGACAGACAGAGAGGCACACGCACACGCACACACACACACACACACACACACACACACACACCCCACACACACACACACACACACACACACACACACACCTGAACTTTTCATCATCCTCGAAATTAAAGACTGAAATAAAACAAGATGTTAAACACACACACAACACACACACACACACACACACACACACACACACACACACACACACACACACACACACCCTCCCCCGCACCCCCCTCACACACACACACACAGAACCCCCCCACACACACACACCCTACCCCCCCCCCCCGCTCCCCGCCCCTCACACACACACACACACACTGACAGAGATGGTGAAATTGACCTTCAATCGGAGGTCAGTAATGGAAACCAGGAAGAGGAAACCTCAATAAAAAATTAAAAAAATGAAAAAAAGGCCAGCAAAATTCCCCGCCACCTAGCCCTGGGCCATTGGTTCCCTGACCCTGCACACACCTTCATTTATTTAACAATAGTGACCGGACCTTGAATCAAAGAGACCAGGAAACACACACACACACACACACACACACACACACATACGCACGCACACACACACACACACGCACGCACACACACACACACACACACACACGCACACACACACACACACGCACACAAGCACGCACGCACGCACGCACGCATACACACACGCACGCAAGCACACAAGCACACGCGCGTGCGCGCACACGCGCACACACACACATACACACACACACACACACACACACACACACACACACACACACACACACACACACACACACACACACATCACACACAGGCTTCAGCTTTCACTAAGTGGACGGTCATTATTATATGGACGTTTTATGACGGATGTTATAGATATAGACGAGTGGTTAAGCACCGTTTTACTGCTATGTCGTAGGTCTACGATTTGAATCCAAGCATATTCGTCTTATGAAAGAAAGGTAGAGATTTCGTACGATATCCCAGGTCAGTCTAAACTGCAGACCTGTCAGTGCCTTATTCTTGTCGTGTGCACATGTACAGAAGGATCACATCTACACATCAAAGATCCCGTAGTTCATGTCAGCGTTTCATTGTTAATTTTTTTTAATTTTATTTTATTTTATACCACCACTTCATGTCACAGCAGATTAATTTTTTGTCTGCGAGAAATTCGGGTTGCTCTCCCCGGAGGAAGCGTGACACCGCAAGTGCAGCGCCCCCCATTATTTTTGTTGTTGTGGGTTATGGAAACATGAACAAACGCAGTATGCATCCTGTATTTGAAAAAAAAAAGTTAATGAGCTGCTTTACAGTCGTAATGTGTGGGTTGAAGCCAGCAGGCAGACCTCCTGCACAGTTACGAATACGGGACAAAATCAGGTACTGCGCATTACACCCAAAATAGGGCAGCACAGAGAAGAGAAGAGAAAAGGAGAGAAGAAAAGAAAAAAGAAAAGGGAAGAGAAGAGAAGAGAAAGAAAACAGAAGAGATGGGAAAAGAAGAGAAGAGAAGGGAAGGGAAAAAAGATGAGAAAAGGAGAGGAGAGAAAAGAAGAAAAGGAAAGAGGAAAGAAAAAAAAGAGAAGAAAAGAAAAGAGAAGAGAAGAGAAGATAGAATGAACATGTAAATTTGATTATGGGAGGCTGACTGTGTCGAAAGATGGACATAGTACATACCTGTAGTAATTTTTATGGTAATGATCATTATGGTGATGATATAAACGTTTGGGTTTGAATCTATTAACAGATATGTATGGCACATA
>CM060329.1:55317278-55319778 GCA_030674155.1 Stramonita haemastoma
CACTGTTGCCCCCAGCATCAATGGTTTAATCAAGAACGGTGATAAAAGCCACTGATCATACAGCCTCTCACTTTACTGTTGCCTCCAGCATCAATGGTTTAATCAAGAACTGTGATAAAAGCCACTGATCATACAGCCTCTCACTTTACTGTTGCCCCCAGCATCAATGGTTTAATCAAGAACTGTGATAAAAGCCACTGATCATACAGCCTCTCACTTTACTGTTGCCCCCAGCATCAATGGTTTAATCAAGAACTGTGATAAAAGCCACTGATCATACAGCCTCTCACTTTGCTGTTGCCCCCAGTATCAATGGTTTTATCAAGAACTGTGATAAAAGCCACTGATCATACAGCCTCTCACTTTGCTGTTGCCCCCAGCATCAATGGTTTTATCAAGAACTGTGATAAAAGCCACTGATCATACAGCCTCTCACTTTGCTGTTGCCCCCAGCATCAATGGTTTTATCAAGAACTGTGATAAAGCCACTGATCATACAGCCTCTCACTTTACTGTTGCCCCCAGCATCAATGGTTTAATGCAGAACTGTGATAAAAGCCACTGATCATACAGCCTCTCACTTTGCTGTTGCCCCCAGCATCAATGGTTTTATCAAGAACTGTGATAAAAGCCACTGATCATACAGCCTCTCACTTTACTGTTGCCCCCAGCATCAATGGTTTAATCAAGAACTGTGATAAAAGCCACTGATCATACAGCCTCTCACTTTACTGTTGCCCCCAGCATCAATGGTTTAATGCAGAACTGTGATAAAAGCCACTGATCATACAGCCTCTCACTTTGCTGTTGCCCCCAGCATCAATGGTTTTATCAAGAACTGTGATAAAAGCCACTGATCATACAGCCTCTCACTTTACTGTTGCCCCCAGCATCAATGGTTTAATGCAGAACTGTGATAAAAGCCACTGATCATACAGCCTCTCACTTTACTGTTGCCCCCAGCATCAATGGTTTTATCAAGAACGGTGATAAAAGCCACTGATCATACAGCCTCTCACTTTGCTGTTGCCCCCAGCGTCAATGGTTTTATCAAGAACGGTGATAAAAGCCACTGATCATACAGCCTCTCACTTCGCTGTTGCCCCCAGCGTCAATGGTTTTATCAAGAACGGTGATAAAAGCCACTGATCATACAGCCTCTCACTTGCTGTCACCCCCAGCATCAATGGTTTAATGCAGAACTGTGATAAATCCCAGGTGCTGAAGGCAAAACAACACATCACAACACATCGAGCAGTATAAACACTTGTTTGACTTCACTTGGCCTTCTCCCTTAACTCCTTGAGGAGTCAGGGGGGAACATCACTGCACTGAATCTCTCAGACAACGTGTCAGGGGCAAACTGGTCCCCGGCGGAGTTCATTCCTCTCCTCTGCATGCTGATCATGTTTGGCTATCTTTAATACCTTCCACATGTGTGTGGTGGCAACATTTCACCGGGGCTTTCACCACACACAATACACCGGGAGGGAAGAGACAGCCTGGTGGTTAGAACTTTGCGTGTGGGTAGGTATTGCCTTCGTGATCTGCTGACTCGGGTTCCAATCCCATTTCAGGGGATATTTCCCCTACAGTTAATATCAGTGCCCACTCCCCTCTCCCTCCCTCTCTCCTCCCCCATGTCCTTCAGATGAGACTATAAACTGAAGTCCCGTGTGCGAACGCATGCAGGACATCTTGTGCTCACGTTAGAACCTGTTCCGCTTTTGGGAAGAGTAGGCCCTTATGTGCCGGTGAGAAAGGATGCCAAAATTCCCAAAACCACATACACACGGGGACTGGATGTACAAAAAGCACATGAGTGCTTATTCCGTTATCTTTGAAAGAAAACAATAAAATTTTAAAAATGTAACTAGGTTTTATCATATTGTTGTTTGAAAGATGTGCAGAATCATTTTGTCATATCCTTCAAGTTCAGCACTAACTAATCATGTGCAGCATGATATTACATGCACTTTTTCACCCAGACACTGGGTTATTTTATAATTTCCGTTCATTGTTCACGTCTTTCCACTTAAAGTGACACCAGTCGTATCAAAGTATTATCTGAAAGATGCGCAGAATCTTTATGTCACATCCTACGAGCTCAGAATAATTTCCGGAGAAAAAAAGGGTGCGGTACTTGGTAATTTCCACGTTGAAGGATTGAATGACATATATATATATATATATATATATATATATATATATATATATATATATATATATATATATATATATATATATATATATATATATATATATATATATATATATATTGACTTGAATCATACAAATCTTTTCTTCCCCTCACTCCATCCACTCCCTCATTTCTGTTGTTACATTTTTGCAGTTGTAAAAGGCCTAAGGCTTTTGTCCTCACGATATCTATCTGTTGGCCTGTTGGTGTCATCATTTTTTTTAATGGTTTCTGCTGATGTTTGTTCTTTGTCAGCTACCCCCCTCCCTCTCCCCCATTCTGTGTTCAGTTCTGTAGATT
>CM060329.1:55330270-55342770 GCA_030674155.1 Stramonita haemastoma
TTAACTACTAGGTAGTCTCGCCCCTCCTCTGAGGAATAAAAAGCGAATTTATGGTGCATTGCCCGTCTAATATCATATCAGCTTTGTGAAAAGAGATTAAATAAAAGATTTATTCGTGTTACATTGTGCTGTGTTGTGTTGTGTTGTGTTGTGTTGTGTTGTGTTGTGTTGTGTTGTGTTGTGTTGTGTTGTATTGTGTTGTGTTGTGTTGTGTTTGTGTTGCGTCGTATTGTGTTGTATTGTATTATATTGTATCGTATTAAATTTTTGCGGTTTTGATTGTATTGTATTGTATTGTATTGTATTGTATTGTATTGTATTGTATTGTATTGTATTGTATTGTATTGTACTGTATTGTATTGTGTGTTTTGATTGTATATATTGTATTGTTTTTCCCTTTCTCTTTTTTGTGTTTTATTGCGTTGTCCTTTCGTTTTATTTGTATTGTATTGTTTTGTAATGCACTGTGTTGTATTGTATTGCATTGTATTACATTGAATTGTGTTGCATTGTACATAATACAACATAAAAGAACACACCACACCACACCACAACTAAAATTATGTTGATGTTTGTCCGTCGTGTTCAACGATGACCTCCAAAACAGCAGAGGAGGCAGCTGCTGTTTCGGAAAAGGGGCAGAAATTTTATTATAGTGGAGATGCCTTGCCCACAGCACACCCCCACTCTCTCGGCCAAGAGGGCATAAGGACAGTCAGCGTTGGAGATGTTCTCCAAAGATCAACAGCCCTCAGGGCTGCAGCAGCACATAAAGATTGTGCAAGTCAAGCTTTCAAGTCAGAGAGTCATAGTTGATCACTAAAAAATAAGCTGTAAAGTGGAATTCCATGAGTGGGGAAAGCCACTGATCATACAGCCTCTCACTTCGCTGTTTCCCCCAGCGTCAATGGTTTAATCAAGAACTGTGATAAAAGCCACTGATCATACAGCCTCTCACTTTACTGTTGCCTCCAGCGTCAATGGTATAATCAAGAACTGTGATAAAAGCCACTGATCATACAGCCTCTCACTTTACTGTTGCCCCCAGCATCAATGGTATAATCAAGAACTGTGATAAAGCCACTGATCATACAGCCTCTCACTTCGCTGTCACCCCCAGCGTCAATGGTTTAATCAAGAACTGTGATAAAAGCCACTGATCATACAGCCTCTCACTTTACTGTTGCCCCCAGCGTCAATGGTTTAATCAAGTACTGTGATAAAAGCCACTGATCATACAGCCTCTCACTTTACTGTTGCCCCCAGCGTCAATGGTTTAATGCAGAACTGTGATAAAAGCCACTGATCATACAGCCTCTCACTTTGCTGTCACCCCCAGCATCAATGGTTTTATCAAGAACTGTGATAAAGCCACTGATCATACAGCCTCTCACTTTGCTGTTGCCCCCAGCATCAATGGTTTAATCAAGTACTGTGATAAAAGCCACTGATCATACAGCCTCTCACTTTACTGTTGCCCCCAGCATCAATGGTTTAATCAAGAACTGTGATAAAAGCCACTGATCATACAGCCTCTCACTTTACTGTTGCCCCCAGCATCAATGGTTTTATCAAGAACTGTGATAAAAGCCACTGATCATACAGCCTCTCACTTTGCTGTTGCCCCCAGCATCAATGGTTTTATCAAGAACTGTGATAAAAGCCACTGATCATACAGCCTCTCACTTTGCTGTTGCCCCCAGCGTCAATGGTTTTATCAAGAACTGTGATAAAAGCCACTGATCATACAGCCTCTCACTTTGCTGTTGCCCCCAGCATCAATGGTTTAATGCAGAACTGTGATAAAAGCCACTGATCATACAGCCTCTCACTTTGCTGTTGCCCCCAGCATCAATGGTTTAATGCAGAGCTGTGATAAAAGCCACTGATCATACAGCCTCTCACTTTGCTGTTGCCCCCAGCATCAATGGTTTTATCAAGAACGGTGAGAAATCCCAGGTGCTGAAGGCAAAACAACACATCACAACACATCGAGCAGTATAAACACTTGTTTGACTTCACTTGGCCTTCTTCCTTAACTCCTTGAGGAGTCAGGGGGGAACATCACTGCACTGAATCTCTCAGACAACGTGTCAGGGGCAAACTGGTCCCCGGCGGAGTTCATTCCTCTCCTCTGCATGCTGAGCATGTTTGGCTATCTTTAATACCTTCCACATGTGTGTGGTGGTAACATTTCACGGGCGCTTTCACCACACACAATACACGGGACGGAGCGAGATAGCCTGGTGGTTAGAGCGTTGCGCGCGCATTGCACTCGTGATCTGCTGACTTGGGTTCGAATCCCATTCAAGGGGATTTTTCCCCTACAGTTAATATCAGTGCCGACTCCACTCTCCCTCCCTCTCTCCTCCCCCATGTCCTTCAGATGAGACTATAAACTGAGGTCCCGTGTGCGAACGCATGCAGGACATCTTGTGCATATGTTAAACTTGTTCCGCTTTTGGGAAGAGTATGCCAAAATTCTCAAAACCACATACACACGGGGACTGGATCTACAAAAAGCACATGAGTGCTTATTCCGTTATCCTCGAAAGAAAACAATAAATTAAAAAACATGTTACTAGGTTTTGTCATAGTGTTGTTTGAAAGATGTGCAGAATCATTTTGTTTTATCCTTCAAGCTCAGTACCAAATAATTATGTGCAGCATGACATTACATGCACCTTTTCACCTAGGCTCTGGGTTATTTTATAATTTTCGTTCATTGTCCACTTAAAGTGACACCAGTCATATCAAAATATTATCTGAAAGATGCGCAGAATCTTTATGTCACATCCTACGAGCTCAGAATAATTTCCGGAGAAAAAAAGGGTGCGGTACGTGGTAATTTCCACGTTGAAGGATTGAATGACATATATATATATATTATATATATATATATATATATATATAAATATATATATATATATATATATATATATATATATATATATATATATATATATATATATATATATATATATATATATATATATATATATATTGACTTGAATCATACAAATCTTTTCTTCCCCTCACTCCATCCCTCCCTTATTTCTGTTTTATATTTTTGCTCTTGTAAAACGCCTAAGGCTTTTGTCCTCATGATATCTATCTGTTGGCCTGTTGGTGTCATCATTTTTTTTATGGTTTCCGCTGATGTTTGTTCTTTGTCAGCTACCCCCCTCCCTCTCCCCCATTCTGTGTTCAGTTCTGTAGATTTCAGCCTTTGGCAACTCGACCACTTGGCTACATTCTCTAGTAAGAAATCGGTAGTTTTCTTCTTTCTGCTCTTGTCCTGCGTTTTTGCCCTGGGGCATAGTCTTCATGGGGACGGGACAACTCAGTTATTACTATAAAATCGTTTTGTGTGTCTTGTTGTTGTTGTTGTTGTTGTTGTTGTTGTTGTTGTTCTTCTTCTTCTTCTTCTTCTTCTTCTTCTTCTTCTTCTTCTTCTTCTTCTTCTTCTTCTTTCTTCTTCTTCTTCTTTGCATTCTTCTTCTTTGCATTCTTCTTCTTCTTCTTCTTCTTCTTCTTCTTCTTCTTCTTCTTCTTCTTCTTCTTCTTCTTCTTCTTCTTCTTCTTCTTTCTTCTTCTTCTTCTTTGCATTCTTCTTCTTTGCATTCTTCTTCTTTGCATTCTTCTTCTTCTTCTTCTTCTCTTCTTCTTCTTCTTCTTCTTCTTCTTCTTCTTCTTCTTCTTCTTCTTCTTCTTCTTCTTCTTCTTCTTCTTCTTCTTTGCATTCTTTGCATTCTTCTTCTTCTTCTTTGCATTCTTTGCATTCTTCTTCTTCTTCTTCTCTTCTTCTTCTTCTTCTTCTTCTTCTTCTTCTTCTTCTTCTTCTTCTTCTTCTTCTTCTTCTTCTTCTTCTTCTTTGCATTCTTCTTCTTCTTTGCATTCTTCTTCTTCTTCTTCTTCTTCTTCTTCTTCTTCTTCTTCTTCTTCTTCTTCTTCTTCTTCTTCTTCTTCTTCTTCTTCTTCTTTGCATTCTTCTTCTTTGCATTCTTCTTCTTCTTCTTTGCATTCTTCTTCTTTGCATTCTTCTTCTTCTTCTTCTTCTTCTTCTTCTTCTTCTTCTTCTTCTTCTTCTTCTTCTTCTTCTTCTTCTTCTTCTTCTTCTTCTTTTTTGCATTCTTCTTTGCATTCTTCTTCTTTGCATTCTTCTTCTTCTTCTTCTTCTTCTTCTTCTTCTTCTTCTTCTTCTTCTTTGCATTCTTTGCATTCTTCTTCTTCTTTGCATTCTTCTTCTTCTTTGCATTTCTTCTTCTTCTTCTTCTTCTTCTTCTTTCTTCTTCTTCTTCTTCTTCTTCTTCTTCTTCTTCTTCTTCTTCTTCTTCTTCTTCTTCTTCTTTGCATTTTTCTTCTTCTTCTTCTTTGCATTCTTCTTCTTTGCATTCTTCTTCTTCTTTGCATTCTTCTTCTTTGCATTCTTCTTCTTTGCATTCTTCTTCTTCTTTGCATTCTTCTTCTTCTTTGCATTCTTCTTCTTCTTCTTCTTCTTCTTCTTCTTCTTCTTCTTCTTCTTCTTCTTCTTCTTCTTCTTCTTCTTCTTCTTCTTCTTTTGCATTCTCTTCTTTGCATTCTTCTTCTTCTTCTTCTTTGCATTTTCTCTTCTCTTCTTCTCTCTTCTTCTTCTTTTGTGCTCACAACAAACAGACGGGCACAACATTTGTCATTCGTCAACATGCTTCCAAAAACAACAACAACAATCAAGTCCAGAGATTTCATCTAATTATTCACAGCGGAAGTTCATTTGTAGGCGTATGAACGGAGAGTTGATGTTCTTGACTCAGTGATTTGGGGCTCGAGGAGGCGATAGAACGATATGCTGACACGTCACAAATTTTATTTTTTGTGAAAAGATGGGTATCGCCATTTTTCTCTGGCCTAGGGCATTCCTGTTTGTTTGCACTGTACGAAATGCCAAGATTTGCAGATTAACAAATAATTTGCACAACAGTGGCTTTTAAGGGGGGGGGGGGGGGTCGTTCCTCGGCTGGAGGTCCCAGATTCACCAGTGTTGAGATTTTTGCGTAAGCGACTGTTTTTAACCCACGATTAAGGTAGCCGCATTCGACTTTGGAAATACAGCTATGTGAATAATGCAAGTTGTTAATCTGCTCTCCCCCCCCCCCAAAAAAAAAAAAAAAAAAAAAAGACAACAAAGAACAAAAGAAAAAACACACCGTCCCACAAAAAAATAACCAATATGCATAAATAAAACCGTCATGGAAGACGGTCGTTGGAGAAATGTTATGGCTATCACCACCGCGCGTATGTGTCTCCGTAATTCTGGCTACGCGACTAAGCTAGGCCTACTATTGCCGTCAGTGGGACAGGATAACTCAGTGGTCAGAGCACCCGCTTTCCCCTTGTCAACATTAAGCAGCATCGAGTGTGGTTACCAGTTGGATGGGTGACCGTTTGCGCACCTTGACTTCAGTACAGTCCCCCCAGTTCACCCAGCTGTAAATGGGTACCTGCCTTCTTTAGGGTCAGGGAAGGTAAAGCAGCGAGGGAGGGGAGATGGGCGCCGCCCTCAATATGCTGGCCCCTCGAGAAGCTGAGGTCTCTGATACCTGGCTCCCCTACGACCACACAGGTTATGGACACCTTTACTTTACTTTTTTTTTAAAGAACCCACGGCAACAAGAGGGATGTCCCTGGCAAAATTATGTAGAAAGAAAGCCACCCTGATAGGGAAACAAATACAGTTGCAGACAGGAAAAAGAAAACAAAATAATGGAAGGCGCTGCACTTGTGGAGCCGCGCTCTCCCCGAGGAGAGAGAGCAGCCCGAATTTCACACAGAGAAATCTGCTGGGACATAATGTGGTATAAAATAAAATTAAAATAAAAGATAAACAATAATGGGCTATCTGTGGACTTCTGCCCCTTAAGATTCGGCATGATGAGCCTTGTTTTGAATAGGGGGGGGGGGGGGGGGAGAGACTATTGAAATGAGGGACGTGGGAACAGCAAGGCAGAAGCGTCACAGACAATGAAGCCAAACGGAGAGAAACTAGATACTGGACAGAGGGAGGATGTAAGATGCTGCTCAGAAATGCCATGAGAAATCCCCTCCACACTAATCCCCATCTCCAACCTAATACACACCCCCATAAGCAACAGCAACAACAGAAAAACCCACCTATAAATAAATGCCAACCTACCCCCACCCCCACCCCCCTTAAGATGAAAAAAAAATCCCCCAAATTACCTCTCATCGTCATCATTGAATAGTTGACGGAAATATTGGAGTGGCCTAAAAAGAAAAACTTACATAAAAAAGAAAAAGACAAGGTGTCTCCAAATGCGGAAGATCCGGGCTGCTTTTTTGTTGCTGTTTTTTTTTTTTTAGGGGGGGGGGGGGAGTATTTTGTTTAGCTTTTAGCAAGAAGAATAATCTGTGGAAATGTGATCATCAGTACGATACTGATTGAGGACTTAAATCTATAAGCGTTTACACAAAACAAACCTTCGCGTTCACACATACACACACTGAAGCCAAGTTCTTGCATGTATGTATGCATGCATACATGTACGTATGTATGGATGTAAGCGCATACGGTTTATATATTCTCTCTGTCTCTGTTCTGTCTGTCTTGTCTGTGTCTGTGTCTGTGTCTCTGTCTGTCTGTCTGTCTGTCTGCTCTCTGTCTCTGTCTGTCTGTCTGTCTGTCTGTCTGTCTGTCTGTCTGCTTCCTGTCTGTCTGTCTGTCTGTCTTCTTCTGTCTGTCTGTCTTCTGTCTTCTGTCTCTCTCTCTCTCTTCTCTCTCTCTCTCTCGTCTCTCTCTCTCTCTCTCTCTCTCTCTCTCTCTCTCTCTCTCTCTCCTCTCTCTCTCTCTCTCTCTCTGATTACTACTACTACTCCTACTGCTGCTGCTGCGCTCTACTACTATTACTACTGCTACAGCTGCTGCTGCTGCTGCTGCTACGTACACAACTACTATTACTGCTGCTGATGCTGCTGCTGTTGCTGCTGCTGCTGCAACAACAGCAACAATAATAAAAATAGAAAACTGCGTACTTCCAACTTCGTTAAGGAAAAAAAAACTTATAGTAAATCAGTCCCAGTTGATGCCCTTATTTTGTTTACATTTGTCATAATAAAAAGAATCGTGTTCCATAATCGAATAGAAAATGAAAACACAAAATGATTCAATATATAAACAACAGATAGACATACGTTTACAAAGTCATAAGTACATACCCCCTCACCCCCCCAAAAAAAAAAAAATCAAATAAATAGATTTTTTAAAAGTTGAAACAGCTGTTGTGCAAAAAGGCATAACAAAACTATTAATTTTAAGAGTGTTTAAGTAGCAACTTCAATAAAAATCGAACAGAGATATAAAATGAATGTATAAATCCCACCAAGTCGAATGCAGCTACCTTCATGGTGGGCCAAAACGGTCAATTACGCAAAATATCTCTTTGGTAAACATCGGAGCTCTAGTTGAGAAACAAAACTTCAAAAAAAGGATAAATAAATATTCCTTATTCTTGTTCTTCTCTGTTACATCATCAGTAATTTCTACATTGTCATTGCTAATTAGGAATTTTATGTCACACTTTTTCTAAACAAAAATTGTGATTTGTTTTCTCTTTTCTGAATTGAAGTTATTAACAAAAAGATCATTCAATACAATTCATTTCAAGTTTTTCTCCTTGTTAGTGGGGAAAGAAGGACATTTTCATGGAGACCGGGTACAATTCAATTCTAGTTTCAATACCCTGTTGACCATAACCTTGAACTATTCGCGCAAGAGTTTTGTTCCAGTTCATGGAAGCATTTTGTTGTGCATAATTTTCCATGAAAATATCATAGCGTAGTCCCGTCATCTCCTTCATCGGGGAAAAAAAAGGAAAATTCTGTGAATTTTTTTCCTAAGTTGTCTTTAACTTGCATATCTCGTAGATTAGTTAAAATCCCTGTTTCTCTTTTGAGAAAATATTCTTATATAAAGAAATGCTTGAATAAACCAATGATTTATCTAGCACACACGTTACAGCTTCTGCATCTTTCTCACAAAGTTGTCTATATAATACGAGATTCTTCTTTAAAAAAAAAACACCTAGTTTTCCTCGATGTTGGGATGTGGCTACTCAATGATGGGTAAGAACGGTTGCAAAATCTTCACCTTTGGTGAGCCCTTAGTTTAGCGAAGGAACGAAAAGATTAATCTGCTGTATTTGCCTAGCTACTGGACTGCAGTTCTTCCAAATATTAATGAATTTTGCCCTCTTTGCTTTGATACAAAGTATTAATAAGCTTAGACTGTTTATTTTTTGTTGTTTTTGTTTTGAAAAAGACAGTTTTGAAACCAGGGACGGGATAGTTCAGTGGACAGAGCACTAGCCATCCCCAAACTAAGGTTAAGCAGCATCGAGCGTGGTTACCAGTTGGATGAGTGACCGTTTGTGCGCCTTGGCGTCAGTACAGTCCCCCCAGTTCACCCAGCTGTAAATGGGTACCTGCCCTGCTTTACGGCAGCTCGATGCATTTTCGCTCACATAATAGACAACGATAGTTGTTGTCAGAAGCATTCGACAAAGAAGAAGAAGAAGAAGAAGAAGAAGAAGAAGAAGAAGAAGAAGAAGAAGAAGAAGAAGAAAAGAAGAAGAAAGAAGAAGAAGAAGAGTTCAACAATCATGATCATTGCCTCATCTTTGATGTCTATCAAGCTTTCAAATTAATTCAGGCTCTTTGTCAGCAGAAAGTCTGAGTAGAGTGTTGCAATCATCCACAGCATCCTGTATTGACAAGAACAGGGAAATACAATGCGCGCACGCACACACACACACACACATTACACACACATTACACTCACACATACGCACACATATACACACACATACACACAAACACACACACATATACACACAAATACACACAAATACACACATACATACATACATACATACATACATACATACATACATACATACATACATACATACATACATACATACATACATACATACAACATACAATACACATACACAAAACACACAAAACACACACACACACACACACAACACAGAACAACACACACACACACACACACACAACAACAATACACATACACAATACACACACACAACACAACACACACACAACACGACACACACACACACACACACACACACACACACACACACACATACACACATACACACACACAACACACATACACACACACACACACACACACACACGACACACAACACACACACACACACACACACACACACACACACACACACACACACACACACACACACACACACACACCACACACACACACACACACACACACACACACACACACACACATTTCTTTCCCTTAGCATTTTTAAATTTCATTTTTCTCTCCTCTTTCTCTGTCTGTCTGTCTGTTTTTACATTTTTTAATGTTACACCACTTTAAGTCACGGCAGATTTCTCTGCCTGAAATTCGGGCTGCTCTCCCCTGGGAGGCGTGTCGCCACAAGAGCAGCGCCACCCCTTTTAAAAAAAATCTTTTCCTGTCTGCAACTGTATGTTTCCTATCAGAGTGGCTTTTTTTCTAAGAATTTTGCCAGGGACAACTCTATTGTTGCCGTGGGTTCTTTTACGTGCGCTAAATAGTGATGTGTAACATACGGGACCTCGGTTTAATCGTCTCATCGGAAAAACTGACACCCAGACCACCGATCGTGGTCTAATGGATGGGGGAAAGTTCCGGGATGGGATTTGAACCACCACACAGTTCGACTCGTACTTTTCGCTTTCTAGACAGGCGCGTTACCTTTAGATCACCGATCCACCTGTCTGTCTGTCTGGTCTGTCTGTCTGTCTGTCTGTCTGTCTTCCTGTCCTTCCGTCTGTCTGTCTGTCTGTCTGTCTGTCTGTCTGTCTCGTCTGTTGTCTGTATAAATGTTTTGAGAAAAAAGGGAAATGTAGAATGCAACGTGCTTTTTTAAAAAAATAATAAAACTTTTAGTGTCAGTAGATGATGATAATTGATGTTTGTCTTTGTTGTTGTCTCGAATAAGTCCACATGACTTTTTCTGGCCAAAAAAAAAAAAATCTGAATCTGAATCATGCACAGTACAAGACAAAAACAAGACGAAACAAAACAAGACAAGGCAGCACACAAAACACAACACACACAACACAACACGACACAACACAACATAGCACAACACGACACGACACAACACAACATAGCACAACACAACACAACACAACACGACACAACACACACACACGACACAACACGACAGCACAACACAACACACACAACACACACACACACACGACACAACACAACACACACACACAACACGACACAGCACAACACGACACAACACAGCACAACACACACACACAACACAACACAAGCACAACACACACACACAACACAACACAACACAGCACAACACACACAACACAGCACACAACACAACAACAACACACACAACACAGCACACAACGACAACACAACACAACATAAGCATCCTGGACTGACAAGGAAATGACTCAAGTCACCTAGATATCTTTTTGTGGCCCGGATGTGATTTCTGCATAGATTAGATTTTACCATCTCCCCCACCTTCCTGTCACCCTCCCCCCGTCCCCTCCTCCATCCCCTCCCCTCAATTTCTGTCCATCTGTATTTCTTTTTCGGGTTTTTTCATTCTTCTATCTCTGTCTGCCTGTCTGTCTCTGTCTGTTTGTCTGTCTGGCTGTTTGTCTATCTATCTGTCTCTTTCTGTCTGTCTGTGTACATCTCTATCTGTCTGTTTGTCTGTGTATATCTCTATCTGTCTGTCTATCTGTATATCTGTATATCTGTATGTCTGTCTGTATGCCTGTCTGTGTATATCTCTGTCCGTCTGTCTGTCTCTGTCTCTCCTTTCTCGGTCTGTTTGTCTGTCTGTCTGTCTGTCTATCTGACTGACTGTCTGTCTGCCTGTCTGTCTGTGTCTCTGTCTTTCTCTCTCTCTCTCTCTCTCTCTCTCTCTCTCTCTCTCTCTCTCCTCTCTCTCTCCTCTCTCTCTCTCTCTCTCTCTCTCTCTCTCTCTCTCTCTCTCTCTCTCTCTCTCTCTCTCCCCCTGTCCCCATCATCAAGATTTTTGGTGATGTTTTAGCTGAGTCCATAAAGTCGTGAGTTCAAATCTCAGCAA
Organism: Stramonita haemastoma; assembly: GCA_030674155.1. NCBI lineage: Eukaryota > Metazoa > Mollusca > Gastropoda > Neogastropoda > Muricidae > Stramonita > Stramonita haemastoma. The sequence goes on from CM060329.1 coordinate 55,341,445, forward strand.
CGGCCCCTGGTGAATCTTAGGCAACCGTCTCCCCGGATCAACTTTTAGGTCTTCATTAAACGGACTCCGGTTGGCTCCTAACCAGAGTGAGTTCGCTATGGATTCATTGGGAAGACTGGGACCACACAGTCGAGCTTCATCCATTTTATGGATGCAATGTTGAGATTATAACCTTACCTGGCCCACACTGCAGGTGTGTGTGTCTCTCGGGCCCCATTGATGCCGGGATAGATCTTTAATGTCGTGATAGAAAGCGTAGGGTTACATACCTGCCATGTAGTGTCAAAGTAGAATGTACTTCCATAGCAGCATTGTTACATCTTCCTCATCGTCAGTGATCATCATGCAATGAAAGAAAATGGTCACTGATTCGGTGGCTCACAGAAGATAAGGCAGCAACAATTAAAAACAAAAAAGAAAAGAAAAGATAAAGAAAGCAACAACTACAAACAATCTTTCAGTGCCACATTCTAGGTGTTTTAATCTCTTTTGTATACAATCATAGCTATGTAGAAGATCAAATATGCACAATACAGATTATGATAATACATGGAACTTATATAGCGCTACATCTTATAAAAACAAATCAAAGCGCTTGCATTCGACCTATTCATCACACAAGCAATCAATAATAACAATCTATGGTCCTAGCAAATTCGAACGTACTCACACAGGCAGGCTATAATTCATGTCAGCCTTTGGTGGGTACTATGTTTCAGAACATTTAATTTTTGAAAAAAAAAAACCACTTTTCGTTACAGCAGAAACTCCTTGCGTGAAATTCGCGTCAGGCTGCTCTCCCCGGGGAGAGCAGCCATAAGTGCAGCGCCACCCATTTTTAAATTCTTTTTCCTGTCTGCAACTGTATTTGTTTCCCTATCAGAATGGCTTTTTTTCTACATAATTTTGCCAGGGACAACACCCTATGTTGCCGTGGGTTTTTTTACGTGCGCTAAATATATGTGTAATACACGAGGCTTCCGTTTATCGTCTCATCCGAAAGACTAGCACTCACACCACCACTCATGGTCTAAAGGATGGGGGAAAAATTGGGCCCAAACGGATTCAAACCACCGACACACTTCGACCCGAATTTTCGCTTTCTAGACAGGCGGGTTACCTCTAGACCACTGATCCATCCATGTTGTTGATGTTGCTGCTGTCGTTATTTTTGTTGTTTGTTGTTGTGTTGTTGTTGTTGTGAAATCCCCAGCTTAATGCCCTGGGGGTCAGCCAGCACATGCTTTATCCTCACCCATCCCCCTGGGAATCATTTTTTTAATTTTTTTTTTAATTTTATTCTTTTATATCGAGGATAATGGGATA
>CM060329.1:55347770-55350270 GCA_030674155.1 Stramonita haemastoma
AGAGAATTGCAATAGTCCAGACGTGAAAGAATAAGAGAAGTGACTAGTTTGGATGTTGCATCAGTGGACAGGTACTTTCGAATTGCACTAATACGCCGTAGTTGATAGTAGCATGACTGACAGGTCTGGGTGATGAATTTTTTGCATGGAGAGTGTGTTGTCAATAACGACTCCTAGATACTTTACAGTACTGGATAGAGGGACTGACGTATTGCCGAATTCTATTGAAGTTGTTGTGATAAAAGACAGTTTGTGTTTGGTGCCTACAAGCATGGCTTCGGTTTTATCTGCATTTAATTGTAATTTGTTCTGTATCATCCAGTTTTGGATATCTTGAAGGCAGTTGGACATGTTTGTCAAGAGAGAAGGCAGATTTTCAGGTGTATCACTGCTTAGAATCTGAGAGTCGTCTGCATAAAAGTGATGGTTGATCTGATGACGGTTAATAACATGTGACAGGGGAGCAGTATAGAGAGTAAAGAGAACAGGGCCTAGAACAGATCCTTGAGGGACTCCGCATTCTAGTTTGGTTGGTGTGGAATGAATCTTGTTTACTGCTACAGTTTGGAATCGGTTTGTCAGGTACGAACTAAACCAGGTGAGGGCAGTGCCTTTAATACCAAAAGTATTTTGGAGACGGGAGAGAAGAATTGAATGGTCAATAGTGTCAAATGCTGCAGATAAGTCGAGGAGAGTGAGAAGGGAGATTTTCCCCGAGTCAGAAGCATGTAGAAGCGTGTTTAAGGAGTGGACTAGGGTGGTTTCGGTGCTGTGGTTGATGCGGTAGGCAGACTGGAACGGGGGGAGGAGACTATTGGAATGGAGATGGCTGTTGAGTTGTTTCAGAACAACTTTTTCAAGGACTTTAGAGATAAAAGGCAGATTGGAAACAGGTCTATAGTTCTTTAGAGTGTTAGGGTCAAGGTTGTGCTTTTTGAGTAGAGGTGTAACTATTGCAGTTTTGAGAGATGGTGTAAAAATCCCTGAAAGAAGAGATGAGTTTACAATTTTCGTGATGGTGGGTATAAGCTGTGGAAGGCACTGGGTGAAAAGAGAAGCAGGTATTGGATCAAGATCACATGATTTTATTGTCATTTCTTTCAAGATTGTCATGATTTCACTCTCGCTTGCTGGATGAAGGGAAAGGAGAGGAGTGCCAGCGAATTGGGGATCAGGAGGCGCAGGTTGGAAAGAAGACTGATCCAGTCTGGAACGAATGTTGCGGACTTTGTCAGAGAAGAAGGAAGAAAAAATAGCAGGAAGTTCAGAATGGCTGTAGGCGGTAGGCAGAGGACTTGCCTTATCAGATCCAAGAAGAGTTGAGGTGAGGGAAAAAAGAGATTTCATTGATGTAGCATTAAGAATTTGAGCAGAATAGAAATTTGTCTTTGCTGAATGGATTAAGATTTGACTTTGTTGGTTTGTTTTCGTAAAAGCTGTCTGTTAATTTCAGTTTTTATTTTGCGCCACTGCCGCTCTAGCTGTCGGCGTTTACGCTTTGCAACCAAAATTTCGTGAGTGTACCATGGGGCACAGGGTCTATCGCGCAGGAAAAGGTCCGAAGAAGGTGCATGCTCATCGAGCAGTTGATTGAGAACATTACTGTAGTGTGTAGAAGGGTCAGTGTTATCAGGAGTTTGTGATAGGCGTTCAGCAGCTTGGGAAGAAAAGGTTTGAATATTGATGGCCTTAAGGTTGCGACGGGTAACGTGCTTTTTCTTTTTGATAGGCTTTGCGATGTTGAGAAAGAAAAGGATAGCAGAATGATCAGAAAGCAGTTCATTAGTGACAGATACGGATGTGATGAGATTTAGTGAGGCATCAGTGATGAGCCAGTCTAAGATGTGGCCTGATCTATGTGTTGGTTCATTTACTAGCTGGGAAAGAGAGTGGTTAAACAAGGAAAGAGAAAGACGTTTGACATCGGGAGAAGACTGGTTGTCGAAGTGGAAGTTGAAGTCACCGAGAATGATAAGTTTCTTGGGAGACAAGCTGTAGTGATCAAGGAGGGACTGAAACTCTTGGTGGAAAACTGAAGATGTTAGATTGTTTTTACGGCTAGGAGGCGGACGGTACAGACAGCAGAAAGTAATAGAATGGCCTGGTAAGTTGAGGTTGAGTTCAGAGACTTCAAAAGATTCAGGTGAAAAAGGGAGAGAGTAGCAGGAAGAAAGAGCTGGATGCAGTGTGTCTTTGTAGATGACAGCAATGCCACCTCCACGGGAGAGTCGGGGGAAAGAAAGAGTCGTGTAGCCAGGTGGTGTCAGCTGTTCAATTATTGGTTCGTGACCTTGTGGGTTGAGCCAGGTTTCTGTGAGGAAAGCAAGATCGATGTTTTGTTCGGATAGGTAGTCGGAAAGGAAGTCAGCTTTACCCTCTGGGCTGACGGATTGCGCATTTAGTAGACATAAGTGAAGATGGTTAGGTGGAGGCAAAGAGGTTGAAGATGGAGGTGGTGAGTGAGGGGGACTATCAGAGGAAGAGGACGAGGATGGAGGAG
>CM060329.1:55357770-55360270 GCA_030674155.1 Stramonita haemastoma
TTCTTCTTCTTCTTCTTCTTAATCTCATTTGATATTCTGTGTGTGTATATATAGACACGGAGGCAATTAAGGCACTGCCAGGTCTGCACATGAAGTTGACCTGGGAGATGGTAAAAATGCCCACTCTTAATTCCCCATACGACGACGCTACGCAAAGATTCGAACCCATGCAGGACTTGATGGTCCCACAGGACTGAAGTTACACGGCCTTAAACGCTAGTCTATAGCCTCTATCCATCCCGTTGAACTGTAGCTAACTAAAACTAACAGCCGCCGCTGTGGTCTAGTGGTTAGGGCGTTGGACTCGTAATCTAAAGGTTGCGGGTTCGATCCCAGCTTTGGGCTATGGCGTTGTGCCCTTGGAAAAGGCACTTTACGGCTATTTTCTCACCCCACCCAGGTGTAAAAGGGGTACCCACGTTGTGTTGGGGGTTAACCTGCGATAGACTGGCGTCCTATCCAGGGGGGAGTCTATGACTCAGTCGCTTAACGCCACAGAAACCGGGATAAGCACCGGCCTGATGAGCCTTAGGCTCGGGACAGACTTTAACTTTTTAACCTTAAAACTAACACATTAAAATGTTACTCCTCTGTGATAAAGTTCTTGATTAGACTTGAAACACCAAGAAAATTGTTGGGCAAAAGCAATCAAAGAACAATCCTTCTTTTCTGCCACTAAAAAAAATGGCAAAACGTTTACAAGAAAAAAGCACGTTTCTGAGAAAAAACAACAACAGAAAAACACAAAACATTTCTGCTTTAAAAAAAATGTAAAGAAGAAGGAAGAAAAACAAAAAACAAAAAAAAATAAGCACTCAGTATCTGCTCATTTTCCTGCTGAAAAAAACCCCACACCCAAAAGTCTGTTTGTGCAAAATAACCAAATGCAAAAAACCCAAAAAACCAACCACCTCCAAACAAACAACAACAACAACGTGCGCGCGCGCGGGCACACACACACACACACACACACACACACACACACACACACACACACACACACACTGACACACACCACACACACACACACACACAACACACCACACACACACAACACACACACACACACACACACACACACACACACACACACAACACACACACTATAATTATCATATTTCTAATTCTGTCTGCTCAATTCCTTTGCCAGGGGTGGACGCACCGCGCGTCAGACAGGCCGACAGCTCTCCCCTGCCCTCCCCACTGACGTGAGCAGAACGGTGCATCCCGGCAACACCGTGTTCCAGAACTTCACCCTGGCCCTCATGCAGTGGGGGCAGTTCATCGACCACGATATAACGGGGTTCCCTATTTCCTCAGGTAAGAGAGAGAGAGGGGAGAGGGGAGAGAGGGGGGAGAGAGGGGGGAGGGGAGAGAGGGGGAGGGGTGGGAGGGGAGAGAGGGGGGAGGGTGTGGGGGGAGAGAGGGGAGAGAGAGAGAGAGGGGAGAGAGAGAGAGGGAGGGGGGGAGAGAGAGGAGAGAGAGAGGGGGGAGAGAGAGGGGAGAGAGAGAGAGGGGGGAGGGAGAGAGGGGGAGAGAGAGAGGAGGGGAGAGGGAGAGAGAGACAGAGACAGAGAGGGACAGAGGGTGGGAGGGAGAGGGGGGAGAAAGAGAGTGAGGAAGGGGGGAAGGAGAGAGAGGGAGAGAGAAGGAGAGAGAGAGAGGGGGGAGGGGGAGAGATAGAGAGAGAGGGGGGAGAGTGAGAGAAAGATAGGGAGGGAGAGAGGGGGGGGAGAGATGAGAGAGGAGGGAAGGAGAGAGAGAGAGAGGGGGGGAGAGAGAGAGGGGGGAGAGTGAGAGAGGAGGGAAGAGAGAGAGAGAGGGGAGGAGAGAGAGAGGAGAGAGGAGAGAGAGAGAGAGAGAGAGAGAGAGAGAGGAGAGAGAGAGAGAGAAGAGAGAGAGAGAGAGGGAGGAGAGAGAGAAGAGAGAAGAGAACTCGGAAATGATTTAAAGTACATTGGCCCTGGGCCACAATACATTTGTTGGGCTTTAAATGGAGCAATGGATTCATTTATATCAGTGTCAAAGCAGATGCATAAACAAGTATATCTGATTAAAGAGGAAAAACACAATTATTCCATTTCATGATTTTAAACCAGATATCAACCATAACCCAGCCACTGAAAGAAAATGATGTTTAAGAAAAATCATGCATATTAAGAACATATCAAATTGGAACAGTTGCTCAAGAAAGTATTTGGATCAACATTGTTTGCATTTTGTTAAAGGATGGAAAAATATATCTAGATATACTATGCATGTACTCATCATTTGTTACTTTGAGCAGATCTCGCATTGGTACTTTAATACATTTGCTTAAAAACTTTTCTCTCAAGTTTGTGTACATGTACCATTCCAATGGAAAGTTGGCTTCATTTTCAATTTTCGTTTCACAAAATGGACACAATTTGTCTCGGATATTACCACCGTATCTATACACATTATTATTAAGCGCTTTGATTTGTGTACTCTACAAGATTTAGCATTATATAATAATATA
>CM060329.1:55362770-55390270 GCA_030674155.1 Stramonita haemastoma
TGCTTCTACCGGACAACATGGAGGAAGACTGCATTGCCAACCGCACTAGGGGAGAGTTCTGCTTTCTGGCCGGTATGCTGCGTGTTAGTGATGTTGTTGGTGTTGTTGGTGTTGTTGGTGTAGTTGTTGTTGTTGGTGGTGGTGGTGGTGGTGGTGATGGTGGTGGTGGTGGTGGTGGTTTTTTTTCATTTTAATTTCTTTCTTTTTGGTGGTAGTATTGTTTTTGGTGTTGTTGTTGTTGTTGTTGGTGGTGGTGATGGTTGGTGGTGGTGGTTGTAGTGGTGGTGGTTGTTGTGGTGGTGATGGTGGTAGTGGTGGTGGTGGTTGTGGTGTGGTTGATGTGGTGGTGATGGTGATGGTGGTGGTGTGTGGTAGTGGTGGTGGTGGTTGTGGTGATGGTTGATGTGGTGGTGATGGTGATGGTGGTGGTGGTGGTTGTAGTGGTGGTGGTGGTGGTGGTGGTGGTGGTTGTGGTGGTGGTGGTGGTGGTGGTTGTGGTGGTGGTGGTGGTGGTTGTGGTGGTGGTGGTGGTGGTGGTGGTGGTGGTGGTTGGTGGTGGTGGTTGGTAGAAGAGGACTGCATTTCCGAGCGCTCTAAGAGACAGTTCTGCTTTCTGGCCGGTATGCTGCGTGTTACTGTAGTTGTTGTTGGTGTAGTTGTTGGTGGTGGTGGTGGTTGGTGGTTGGTGGTGGTGTTGGTGTTGGTGGTAGGGGTGTTAGTGTGGTGGTGTTGGTTGGTGTTGGTGGTGTTAGTGTTTTATTAGTATTATTATCATTATTATTATTGTTTTTTATTATTAGTTGTTATTATTAGTAGTAGTACTAGTACTAGTTTTATTGTTATTACCGTTAGTTGTAGAGGTAATAGAAGTCACAGCAGTAGTTGTACCAGCACCAGCAGTGATCATGACATCAGGCTGTTTCAAGGAATCTGGTTTTTGGGTTTATCTCATTTTATAAGTAATCGATGTGGGTTTTCCCCAACGTGGTAGCCATCCTGGGCTGACCGTAATGTTTGACCAGGGCGTCGATACAAGCAAGGACAGTAAAGTTGGTTTTATACCTCGTTTTAATCTGTATATTGTTCACAGTTTTAATCTGAGTTTTCTTTACATGTGACGATGTAAGCCGTTAATGTGTTTTACTGGACGAGGGCTATAAACAAAACTATAGGCACAGGATTGGTTAAGTGTTGCAGGTGACTCTAAACAGTTTTAATTTAGTTTTACATTTGGCAAGGTGACAGCCCCGTTATTATTATTGGGCCTGTGTGGTTGGGCGGGGTATAAACCCAGAATGGACTAGATTGGACTGGATTGCGTGTGTTGCAGGGGACACACGAGTCAACGAGCAGCCCCTCCTGGCCACCATGCACACGCTCTTCGTCCGCGTGCACAACGAGATCCTCTCCGACCTTCGCCTGATCCGCCCCGGGGACTCGGAAGAAAAGCTGTTCCAGCAGACCCGCAAGATGCTGGGCGGCATGATCCAGAACATCCACTACGGGGAGTGGCTGCCTCTCATCATAGGGGACACCCTCATGAAGAACTTCGCTCTGGAGACTGGGTCAAGGTCGACCTATATTCCCAATCTGGATCCTCGCATCGCTAACGCTTTCTCCACTGCAGCTTTCCGCTTCGGTCATTCTCTCATCCCGGATGCTTTCGTGATTGGAGGAGTGTGAGTATTTGTGTGTGTGTGTGGGGTGTGTGTGTGTGTGTGTGTGTGTGTGTGTGTGTGTTGTGTGTGTGTTGTTGTGTTGTGTTGTGTTGTGTTGTGTTGTGTTGTGTGTGTGTTGTGTTTTGGTGTGGTGTGTGTGGTGTGTGTGTGTGTGTGTGGTGTGGTGTGTGTGTGTGTGTGTGTGTTTGTGTGTGTGTGTGTGTGTGTGTGTGTGTGTGTGTGTGTGTGTGTGTGGTGTGTGTGTGTGTGTTGTGTGTTGGTTTGGGTTTTTTTTGTTTACTTATTTTATACCACTTTATGTCACAGCAGATTTCAAATTCGGGCGGGGAGAGTACGTCGCCACAAGTGTAGCGCCAACCAATTGTTATTAGTTTTCCTGTCTGCATCTGTATTTGCTTCCCTATCAGGATGGCTTGTTTTTTAAAACAGAATTTTGCCATGGGACAACCCTCTTGTTACCATGGGTTCTTTTACGTGCGCTAAATAAGGATGTTTATCGTCTCATCCGAAAGACTAGCACCCAGACCACCACTCATGGTCTAATGGATGGGGGAAACGTTTTGCGCCCAAACAGGATTCGAACCACCGCACACTCCGACCCCCCCCCCCCCCCCCCACACACACCACACACCACAACACACCCACACACACCACACACACACACACACACACACACACACACACACACACACACAGAATTATAAAGAAGACTCAAATACAAAAATGAAATATTATTATTTTAAGTCGTGTTTTCCTTGGACAGGGCTATCCCTCTTCGTCGCCTGTTCGAACGAGTGGCTCCTCTGTTCGACAACTTCAACAACGTTATGTTGGCGCTGGCTGAACCCAACTCCCCGGGAGAGACTGGAGGTGCCCAAAGACTGGACAGGTTCTTTACTGAAGAAGTCACAGGTACGAATCAAGAGAGACAGCCATAGGGCTTTTTTCCCCCCCTGTTTTTTGGGGGGGTGTTTTTGTTTAAGTTTACGTTATTTTTGGTTCTGGTTTTGTTTGTATTGTTTTTTTTGTTTGTTTTTTGTTTTGTTTTGTTGTGTTTGTTGTGTTGTTGTTGTTGTTTTTTGGGGGTGGTTATATCTCTGAGGGTTTTTATCAATGGTGAGATTTTTTGGTTCAATATGAGACTGTTTGCTCACGATAGCCGCACAAGCTGCATGTTTTTCTGTCTGTATGTCTGTCTGTCTGTTTGCCTGCCTGCATGCCTGTATAACTGTCTGCCTGCCTGTATGACTGTCTGCCTGTATGACTGCCTGCCTGCCTGCCTGCCCCTCTGTCTGCCTGCTCATCATGTATGTTTTGTTGCAGGACATCTGTTCGAAACGAGAGAGGCCCGTAGAAGCGATGGCCTTGACCTAGTGGCCTTGAATATACAACGAGGTCGTGACCACGGACTGCCCCCCTACAACTACTATCGCAAGTTCTGCGGGTTGCCTCCCTTCAGAAACTTTGCCGAGTTTGTTCCTAGCAAGCTGGGACTGCTCTACAAGAAGCTGTACAGGTGTGTGTGTGTGTGTGTGTGTGTGTGTGTGTGTGTGTGTGTGTGTGTGTGTGTGTGTGTGTGTGTGTGTGTGTGTGTGTGTGTGTGTGTCCCCCAGCCAATGTTAACAGCATCCTGCGTGGTTACCAGTTGGATGGGTGACCGTTTGCGCGCCTTGGCTTCAGAACAGTCCCCCAGTTTACCCAGCTGTAAATGGGCACCTGCCTCTGTAGGGTCAGGGAAGGTAAAGCAGTGACGGAGAGGGGATGGGCGCGCCTCAACATGCTGGCCTAGAAAAGTGAGGTCTGGACGTCTCACTCCTACGGATGAGACTTAAACGGGCCCCGTGTGCGAACGCACGCAGAAATCTTGCGCAACGTTAATCGTTCGCTTGTAGAGTAGGATCTGTGCGTGGGAACAGATCAATTTACAAACTGCTACCACGGGACCAGATGAAAAAAAGCACATGTTGCTATTGTTATCTCAATAAGAATAATAAACGACATCGTTAATCCGTTCGCTTTTCGTAAGAGTAGGCCATCGTGTGCCGGTGGGAACAGATGACAATATTTACAAAACTGCATACACACGGGGACCAGATGAAAAAAAGCACATGATTGCTTATTCTGTTATCCTCGATATAAAAGAATAAATAAATAAATAAATAATAAATAAATAACGACCACATAAGTTATGGGACACCTTTACCTTTTATTACCCCGTGTGTATGCAGTTTTATCAATGTCATCATCTGTTCCCACCGACACACAATGGCCTGCTCTTCCAAAAAGCGGAACGGGTTTTAATGTGTGCGCATGATGCTCTGCGTGCGTTCGCACACGGGACCTCGGTTTACAGTCTCATCCGAAAAGGACTTTTGGGGGAGTGGGGTCGGCATTGATGTAAACTCCAGGGGAAAATATCCCCTTGAACGGGATTCGAACCCGGGTCAGCAGATCACGATCATAATTCGCAACCTTCCAACCAACCAGCCTAAACCCCGTATAACTTGTGTGCATGCAGGTTGTTTTCTCTTTGTTTAGAATTGTCATCTGTTTCTACCCGGTAGGCCTACGCAATAACTGTGCCACTTCCCCCAACAGATGGAAGGGGTTTTAACGTGTGTGTAAGATTTTCTTTGTGCGTTCCGACACAGAACCTCTCGGTTTATAGTAGGCTATTATGTGAAGGACTTTTTTTTTAGGGGGGGGGGGGGGGGGGGGGGGTCAGTATTGATGTTGACTCTGTGAAAAAAATCTACCGCGGAGGCACCCGTTCCTCTTCTTCTTTTCAACATCATCATCATTACTATCATCTTTATAATGATAATAATAATGATGATGATGATGATGATGATGATGATGATGATGATGAGATTGTTTTTATTACTAGCATTATCATCATCGATTTTATTGTCACCATTACCCTTATCATTTAGTTTGTAAGAGCTATGTTTGAACAAAATCCAACGGTGTGTGTGTATGTGTGCGCGCCCGCGCTTGCGTACGTCTTTGTGTGTGTTTGTTCGTGCGTGCGTGCGTGTATGCGTGTTGTTAGTATTGTTACTGTTGTTGTTGTTCTCTTCACAGCTCAGTGGATGAAATCGACCTGTTCACGGGGATAATGTCGGAGCCAGTGAAGTCGGGCATTGTGGGAGAGACGCTGGGCTGTCTGCTGGCCACTCAGTTCCACGACCTCAAGTTCGGAGATCGCTTTTTCTTCGAGACCAACAGACTGCCTGAGGGTTTTGAGCAAAGTCAGTTATATGTGTGTGTAGTTGATGATGTGTGTGTAGTTAGTGTGTTGTGTTGTGTGATGTTTTAGTGTGTGTGTGTGTGTGTGTGTGTGTGTGTTGTGTGTGTGTGGAGTGTGTTGGTCGTGTGTGTGTGTGTGTGTGTGTGTGTGTGTGTGTGTGTGGTGTGTGTGTGTGTGTGTGTGTGTGTGTGTGGTGGTGTGGTGTGGTGTGTGTGTGTGGTGTGGTGTGGTGTGTGTGTGTGTGTGTGGTGTGTGTGAGTGCGAGTGTGTGTGTGTGTGGGGGGGGGGGGGGGGGGGGGGCGTGGGGGCAGAGGGTTGTGGTGGTAGTGGGGGGGGGGGGCGTGGGGGGGAGAGGGTTGTAGTGGTAGTGTGTGTGTGTGTGTGGGGGGGGGGGGGGGGGGGGTTTAACAGTTGAGGCTTGTGTCTTTGTATGTATGTACGTATGTATCTATGCATGTCTGTATAGTGTATCTATACTGATGTGCGTGCATTCTCTTTTCATTCACTCCATCTTTCTTTATTCATTCATGCGTGTATTGATTGATTGATTGATTTGATTGATTGATTGATTTTTCTCTATCTTTCCCTTTTATGTTTCATTTTCCTTGTACTTTTCTTTCTCTCTATTCTTTCTTACCTGTCTGAATTCCTGTCTTCTTGTGACATTTCCTTCTTTGTTTTCTTTCTTTCCTGTATAAGTTCATTTTCGTCTTTCTTCTCTCTTCTTTTCCTTCTATCCCTTTTCCTTTTTTATTTTCTTTCTATCCATGTTTTAAAATAGTTTTTTCTTGTCTAAATTTTTTTTCTTACGTGCTTTTAAAAAAAAAAATCATCAATGTACCCAGTGGGGATTATGTATTTGTTAAATGCATACCTATTTCCCTTAAAAAAAAAAAAAATGTTGAACTTTTATTGTGATGTTAATGGTTTTGTTGTATTTTGTTCTTGGTTTGCTTGTTGTGTGTGTGTGTGTGTGTGTGTGTGTGTGTGTGTGTGTGTGTGTGTGTGTGTGTGTGTGTGTGTGTGTGTGTGTGTGTGTGTGTTTTGGGGGGGTGCTATTCCCTAATCAGAGCAAGGGCAGGATGAAAAAAAAAAGTATGTGAATGCTTACTTTGTTACCCTTGGAAAATACAGATTATTCACTTATTCATTCACTAATCATTTATGTATTCATTCCATTGTGCCCTGTGTGTGCGTGTTGCAGAGGAGCTGGACGCTATCCGCAACGTGACGATGGCTCACCTGTGCTGCCAGGTGAAGGGCATCGAGAGTCTGCCGCGAAACGTCTTCAGAGTGCAGTCAGCAGAGTCAGTCACCTTCTTTCTACCTGTCTTTGTCCTCACCTCGATGATGAGGAGATGATGAGGAGGAGGGTGGTGATGATGATAATAATGATGATGATGGTGGTGGCGGTGGTGATGATGATAATGAGGAGGAGGAGGAGGAAGAGGATGGCGGTGATGATGATGGTGGTGATGATGATGAGGATGGTGGTGATGACGATGATGATGGTGGTGGTGATGATGACGATGATGAAGAGGATGGTGGTGATGATGATGAAGAGGATGGTGGTGATGATGATGAAGAGGATGGTGGTGATGATGATGAAGAGGATGGTGGTGTGTGATGAGAGGTGATGATGAGACGATGGTGAGGAGGAGGAGGAGGATGGGGGTGATGATGATGATATTGATAGGGGTGGGGGTGGGGATGCAAAGTACAGGCCGACGTATAAGCATTCATTGTGGTGGTGGTAGTGGCGATTCAACATACACACACAATACACACACACATACATACACACAACACACACACACACACACACACACACACACGCATTATACACCACACACATTTACACCACGCATTATACACACCTTATACACACACCACACACACATTATACACACACAACACACACACACGCATTATACACACACACACACACACAAATTATACACACACATTACACACACACACACACACACACACACACACACACATACATACACAGATACATACAGACAAACATACATACTCACTCATCGTTTTTGTCTTTTCTTTGACAGCAATCCCTTAGTCAGCTGCTTCGACCTGCGCCAAGACTTCGCCCGTCTGATCAACGAGTTCAGACGCCGGTCATAAGTCAGCCACTCCACGACCAACGGCAATATAAGGGAGATTACCTGTGATTTTTTCCCCCTCTCATACCCGAGTGCTTTCCCCTACAAGACGAGCTTTTGTGAATTATTGTGAAAAAAAATTGCGACTATTATTACGTGCTGTGTGTTTTTCTGATGTTTTTTTCTTCTGCGAATTTTATTTATTTCTGTTTTTAGAATTTTGCTGAAATATCAAGTGTTGTCCCGGTGTCTTATGTGCTGAGACAGGCGGTGTATTGTTGTAGAACTTCTTCATCAACTCTCAGACAGCAACTGTTGTGTCAAACTAACGTTGCGCTGCCGTTAATTAATTAAATTAAGCGCCTGATAAATCAGGCTCAGCGCATCCGACTTAGGCATGGTTGTTAGACTGAAACAACACTTTTTTTTGCAGAAAGTCAGCAGAGTTTTGATACAAATCAGTGGAGTAGCCAATGGTATATTGACATAATCTCGTGACTTATATAAAAAACAACAAAACAAACAAATTAACAAAACAACAGAAGAGGGTGATGATTCATTCATACTGACGTTAGGATATTGGAACTTCATCTGTGATGATCGTTTAGCCATTGAAAGCAATAAAGAGAAGGAAAAAAGGCTACAAGGAAAATGAAAACACTAAAGTTAAAAGAGAAAAACATAGAAAAGATGGTTGAGCCAACATTTTGATATGGAATCTGCTGTCCAGAGAGTTTATAAATACTTGAGATATGTTGTCACATCTACTGATTAAATCACTGGAAATTTTCAATTTCGTTTTATGTATTTTTTTTTTTTATTTGACATCGATAGCAACAACGTGGAGGTCTTAGGGAAGAAGTATTTTAACCAAAAAACAACAACATAAACAGACACACAAAAATGATACATCGTTCTCCATCATGTTTGAAGTCTTCATCATCACCGGCCTTATGTTTGCTAACTTCATTGTCGTTACTTTTTAACCTTTTATTACTTTGTCAGAAATTCTCTCGTTTTAAGATTGACATATAACCCATGTTTTGTTTTATACTGCAGGGGAGGGGCGGAGGGTAAAATGAAAATTTTCTTTGTAGAACTAGAAGAGTGACGCTCTGGGGGATTTTTTATTTTTACCTTTTGTTGTTGCTGTTGTTGTTGCTTGTAGCAGTCTACGACCATACGGTTGATTTGTTTTTGGTTTTCATTTTTTTACAATCTGTTAAAAAAGAATTTCAGCCTAGTCTAGCTTTGGTTAGTTGGGACAGTTTCCAGAGAGGATTCCAAAGTGATTACAATAATACATTCCATGACATAATTTTGTCTTGATAGCAGGGCTTGTTTTCCAGTCACAGACATTACTTGCTTCTTCTTTTCTCGTTCGCTTTACACCGTCAGATGTGTCTGGAGAAAAATAATGGCATGTTCTTTCCAGCTCCTCTCGTGGGCCGTACAGCTTGGTTTGCAGGGTTATCTCTGTCGGCCACACCATCTTCCTCAGATTGCTGTATATATAGCATACATCCTTGAAGCATATTTTCCCAGTCTGCTTTTCATTAGGCCTTCTACAGGCACACAGGGGAGACGAAAGGAGCTCCTCCTTTGTAGACATGTTGATGATTTAGCCTGTTAAACCCGATGCGGAGTCTTAGAATGATGATTTGTTTGTTGTTCTCTTCTGAGATGATGGTTATCAATGTCCCCATTGATTTGATAATTGCTTTCTATTCATTGATGGTGAAAAGCCGCAACTACTTCTACTTCTAAATCACCGAGTGCAAACAGATGTACGCATTTTGAGGGAAAGAAAATGTTTAACTGTTTAGATTCCCTTGACTATCACACTCCTCCCATCTCCTTTCCATTTCCCCCAATTTTTTATCATTTTAAATCAAACTATACGGAATTGTATTACTTTGTCCTTTTTCTTCAACTTTGCTAATGTTGTCAAATTAATGCTTTTTTATTTTTTTTTTTTTTTTAAAAGAATTGTTGTTGTTGTTGCTTTTGCTTCTGTTTTGAAACTTTTTGCTAGAATTTTCCTCACATCACCATTCTACAAGAAATCCAAACATTTTGGAGACGAGAAATATTTTCTTATTCTTTATCCATTCATTGTTGTTTTTATTAAATCACATTTTTATTTCTTTGCATTGAGTCAATTTTTATATATTTATCTTTTGATGTGATTTGTTTGATTGCTATTTTTTGCTTTTTATTACTTATTCCTGTCTTAGTCATTTATTGATGTATTTATTTATCAATTTATTCATTATATTGCATCTACTTACTCAGTTATCTATATTCATTTATTTATGTACTCCCCTTACGTTTCCTGATGATTTGCTCAGTTTATTTTCCAAAAAATACAACAAAGGGTCAAGTTCTGTGATGTGTAGACGTTGTTTTGTAAAAGCAAATATGTTATTTTTTCATTAAAAAAAGAAAAAAGTCACAAAGTTGTATTTTTCATATTATGGTTACACACTTATTTGAGTGTATGCATGTGTATACTCAAACACACACACACACACACAAAACGCACATGCAACACAATATAATACTAAAAAATGTAATGCAATATAAAGCAATGTAATACACCATAAAACAATACAATGGACTACAAAATGGTACAATACAATGCTACACAATACAAAATGACACAGTACAATGGAATAGAACACAATTAAGCACGATACAATTCTCTATAACACAATACGATACACCACAAAACAATACAAAGCAATGTAGTACAGCACAATGTGATACAATACAATAACTACAAACACAATAAACCCAACACAATACAATCTGATTGAGTACTATAGAAAACAATTCAATATAACACAATACAATAATACAATACAATCCAACACAACACAAAACAACATAATACAAGACAACACAACACAGTACAATGCAACACAATACAGTATAATACAATACAATCCGATATAAGACAATACAACACTGTCCAATCCAACCAAACAACACCTCACACACAACGCAAACTAGACACAATACAGTCAAACCACCACAATGCAATACAACACCCTTACCCACAACCAATACTAGACAAGAGAATATAAAACAGTACCCCCTGCAGGGATGCCAGAAGCCTGTCCTATATAAATACCATCCCAACTTTCCGAAAATTTTGTGCAAAGAATTCCTTCTTTTCTATCCCTCTCTTTGTTTCTGCCTCATTCCTTTTCTTCCTGTCACTCCTTCTTGTCTGTTTTCTGGGTCCATTCTCCTAACCTTTTTTGTCAACAAGACAAAAAGATAACAATGCTCTCCCAAGCTGATGTTGACTATGCTGGGCCTGACTTGTCAGGTGCTTAACGTCAGAGCAGCGTATTTTAGCTCATACGATGGACAGCAAAAGTTGCTGTCTTGAGTGTTCAACGAAAAGGACGACGACAATGAAGATTCGAAGAGAGAAGAAAAAGAAGAAGAAGAAGAACAAGAAGAAGAAGAAGAAAGAAGCACAACACAGCACAACAAAAGTTGCTGTCTTGAGTGTTTGACGAAAGGACGACGACAATGAGATTCGAAGAGAGAAGAAAAAGAAGAAGAAGAAGAACAGAAGAGAAGAGAAGAAGAAAGAAGCACAACACAGCACAACAAAGTTGCTGTCTTGAGTGTTCAACGAAAAGACGACGACAATGAAGATTCAAGAAGAAGAAGAAGAAAACATAACACAACAAAGAAGCACAACAGACACAACACAATGAAATACAAAATGCATGACTGTTGCGCCTGTCAGCTTTGATACACGTGAATTGCACAGGCAGGAAGACGACTATGCATACTCTCATGTGCACTCACGCACTTGTCAAACACACACACACCTCCATCTCGTGCATGTTTGCATTCATTTATTGAAGAGGCTATAAACCACGACCGTAAGAACAACAACAACATCAAGAGACTGAGACCCCATGTCAAAGTCAGTCAAAGTCAAAATTTTCTTTCCAGATGGTACATTAAGTAAGCAATAGATTTGCTTTTTTTTCATCAAGCCATCTACCTAGGGGAAAACAAAACAAAACAACAAAATTCAAACAAGCAAGCAAACAAACAAAAAACCCAGCAAGGAAACAAGCAAAAAACAACAAAATAAACCCACCCCAAAATATTTAACTACAACATTATTACAACAACCCATAAGAATACAATAGACTAAAAAAAAAAGACCGAAAAAAAGATTAAAAAAAAAAAAATGCACTGTAACAAAAAACAAACAAAACAAAAAAACCAGGAAACAAAACACTTTAACAATTTATATCCATTCCACAATAATCAAACAAAGTTTTCAGACTAATGAATCAACAATAATGATAAATACATGCTACAATAATATGATAATCACACATCACCACTAAGAGCAATAACACAACAATAACTAAAAAAAATCGATTGAAAAGGAAAGCGGGTGGGGGGTATCAAGGAGAAAGGGAAGAACACAATCAATCACACAAAAAAGTAATAATAATACAAAAACAGTTTTACATGCAAACAAGTACCCCTACAAAATAATAAAAAACCCAACAAAAAACAAAGCTGACAGTCAACTAGACCATAAAACTAAAACAATAACAATTATATTAGTACTAATAATCCCATCACTATCAACATCAAAACCAACATTCATGATAAGACCTATTGAAATTGCATAAAAAGAAAAAAAAAGACATGGAAAAAAAATCAAGTCACAATATCATCACGTTGACTATCAAAAAAAATCAAGTCACAATATCATCACGTCAACTATGAAAAAAAAAAAAGTCACAATATCAGCACATCAACTAAGAAAAAAAATTAAGTCACAATAACATCACGTCAACAATGAAAAAGAAAAAAAAGACATGGAAAAAAAAAAATTGAGTCACAATATCATCACGTCAACTATTTGATTTTCTCCTTTTCACAGTTTAAATTTGAAAATCATGCTCATGCTTGTATCCATAGATTACCCACAGGCTTTCATTGGCATTAACAATAGCTAAAAAAAAAAGTCTCTCTCTCTTCACCCCCCCTTTCACATACACACAGCATGTAAGTACAATATTTCCAGTGCCAGTAAATCCCTTCTGGAAGAAAAACAAAAAAACAACCACCAAAAAACAAAAAAAAGCAAGAAAAAAAGCAAAAAACAAGAAAAACCACCCCAAAAACACTGAACTACAACATTATAATGATAACCCATAACAATAAAATGGACTGAAAAAAGAACAACAAAAAAATGATAAAAGAAAATTAAAATAAATGCACTGTAAAATTCACTCACACCAACACTTTCTTCTTCTTCTTCTTCTTCTCATTGGTTTAATGTCCGTTCACTACAAGGTGATTTAGACAATGGTACATTCACGTTAGCCTAAGGATGCACTGAAAAGGGGATGTGGGGAAAAGGTGAAAGGATAAAGAATGTAATGAAAGATGATAAGTTAACACAATTTCATTTATAGTAACTGACCTACTGGTGACTGGCAAATACTTTCTGCAACTGATACTAGGACATGCGACTCGGAATCATACAGGACACTTTGGATATTTCCATATTTTTTTCTTAAATCTATCCCTTTGCGCAGATACACACACTAAGATTAAAAGAAAAAAGTGGAAACATCATAAAATGTCAAACAAGTTATATCAGGTTACAATATCATCCATTCTTATACCTTCTTACATTAATAAAAAAAAAATCAACAAACAAAATAATAATTAAAAAACAGGAACAAAACACCCTAAAAATTTATATCCATTCCATAATAATCAAGCAAACCAAAATTTCAGACTAATGAATCAACAATAATGGTAATCTTACAATAGTATGATAATCACCCATCACCACTAAGAGCAATAATGCAACAATAACTAAAAAAGATTGAAAAGGACAGGTGTGTGCGTGTGTGTGTGTTTGGGGGGGGGGGGGTATCAAGAAGCAAGGGAAGAACACAATCAAACAAAAGTAATAATAATACAAAAACACTTTTACACACAAACAAGAACTCATACAAATTAATAATTAAAAAACCAACAAAAAAAAGCTGACAGTCAACTAGACTATCAAACCAAAATAACAATTATATCAGTACTAATAATCCCATCACTATCAACGTCAAAACCAACATTAATGATAAAACCTATTAAAATTGCATAAAAAAAAAAAAAAGGACATGGAAAAAAAATCCGGTCACAATATCATCACGTCAACTGTTTGCTTTTTTCGTTTCCACAGCTGTTAAATTTATAAATTATGCACATGCTTGTATCCATAGATTACTCACAGGCTTTCATTAGCATTCACAATAGCTAAAAAAAAAAAAAAAAAAAAAAAAAAGTCTCTTCACCCCTCTTTCACATGCACACACAGTATGTAAAAGTCCCAATAAATCCCATCTGGAAAAAAAAAGCCAAAACAAGCAAGCAAACAAGCAAAAAACAAGAAAAACCACCCCAAAAACATTGAACTACAATATTATTATAACCCATTACAATAAAATGGACTGAAAAAAGAAGTTAAAAAAATGATAAAAGAAAATGAAAATAATGCACTGTAAAACTCACTCCTCATGCATGCGCACACGCACACACACACAAGTCCTTTGGATGAGATTATAAACCGAGGCCCCCTGTGCGAACGCACACAGAACATCTTGTGCACACGTTAAATTTTGTTACACTTTATGTAAGAGTAGGCCATTGTGTGCCGGTGGGAACAGATGACAAGACTTACAAAACTGCATACACACAGGGACTGGATGTAAAAAAGCACATGAGTGCTTATTCCATTATCCTCGATATAAAAGAATAAAAATAAATAAATAAAAAATAAACACACACACAGACACACACGCACATGCACACGTGTGCGCACATGCATGCACTGAGATTTAAAAAAATTATCATAAAATGTCAAACAAACAAGTTATATCAGGTTCAAACTTCAACTTCAAAAACACTTTATTATCTCACAGACAGAGAAATTCAAGCGGGTACAAGCCATACATTAAAAAGGTAAACATAAAAAAATGTCCCACAACACAGTAGCCAAATATCAGAACATAATCATCACAATAAAAGCACCCAGAAAATCAGCAATACATCAGCTAGTCATTGACTCACTCAAACAAAATCACAAACACCCATACACACACACAGAATGCCAACACATCACACCCAATCAATCAATCCACACTCATACACAGCTTGCACACACACTCATGACACACATGCTAACATTTCATGACACAAACCAAATTGTTATAAACAGACTGTGGTAAAGACAAAATATCAATTAAAACTAGTACTTTATTTTATTAGGATTTTGAACAAAATCTAAAAGAATAACACATGCATGCATTTTTATGGCATAATGATAAACCAAATTGTCGTAAGAAGTTGTATGATAAGATTATATCTGGTGAAACTAATACTATATTTCATTCGAAATTTGAACACAGTTTAAAAAGAATAAAAGGTAGCTTATCCTATGCTTCAAAATGTCCACCCCTTTCAACCTGAGCTCTTTATCTCCCTTGCCCCTACCTTCTGTCACCACAGAGGTTACACTATCATCCATTCTTATACGTTCATACTTTATAAATATAAATCAACAAACAAAAAACCAAAAATAAACCATGTACGGAAACACCCTAAAATGTTTGTATCCATTCCATAATAATCAAACCAAAATTTCAGACTACTGAATCAAAATAGGCCTAATGTTAATGATACTATATGTTACAATAGTATGATAATCACCCATCACCAATAAGAACAATAACAACAATAACTAGAAAAGTGATTTACTTATTTATTCATTTGTTTATATTGAGAATGGAATAAGCACTCATGTGCTTTTTTACATCCAGTCCCTGTGTGTATGCAGTTTTGCAAGTCTTATCTGTTCCCACCAACACACGATGGCCTATTCTTATAATAAGCAGAACAGGATTTAATGTGTGTGCAAGATGTTCTGTGTGTGTTCACACAGGTGGCCTTGGTTTATAGTCTCATCCGAAAGAAATTTGGGGAGAGTGGAGTCAGCACTAATGTTAACTCCAGGGGAAAAATTCTCTTGAACGGAAATTGAACCTGGGTTGTCAAATTGCGAGCGCAAAAACAGTTTTAAAAGCAAACAAGAACCCCTACATAGTGAAAAAAAAAAGAAAGAAAAAAGCTCACAGTCAACTAGACTATCAAACCAAAACAATAACAATTAGTATTAATAATCCCATCATTATTAACACCAAAAACAACATTGATGATAAAACATATTACATTACATAAATGAAAAAAAAAGACATGGAAAAAAAATCAAGCCACAATATCATCATGTCAACTATTTGCTTTTCTCTTTTCCAGTTATTAAATTTGAAAATTATGCACATGCTTGTATCATAGATTACTCACAGGCTTTCATTAGCATTAACAATAGCTAAAAAAGAAAAAAGTCCTCTCTCTTTCAAACCCCCTCTTCCCCATACACAGCATGTAACTGTGCAATATTTCCAGTCCCAGTAAATCACACCTGGAACATGTTTGGGGATGTAGAGAGTGCTGATGCATTGTTTTAATCATGGCTTAATTAATTTCTAAGTCAGTTCCTAAACATTTACTCATTAAATTAATTTTTCAGCTGTGTCTTGAACTGGTTTTTGATACATTTTAAACTTCTTGGGAGAGCTTGTTCCATAAATCACTTCCTGATAATATAGCCTATTTTGTAAAAATTATTTCTGGGTCTTGGAGATGTTAGTGGGTGATTATGCCTGTTATTAATTTTGAAGGAATTTAGTGATTTTCGGAGTGGCATTTCTATGACACCTTTTTGCACAAATATAGCTTTATTGAAATATAGACTGTTTTGGAAGGTTAGCATATTTGTTTGCTTATAATCAGTAATGGTTAGGGAGCTTGATTTTAACGAACATGATTTAGGGCTCTTTTATATAATGAATGAATTTAAAATTATTTCACTGTAGCTGTCCCAAAGGGATAAAGCATAGTCAACAATAGAAAAACATGGCCACAAAATTAGGGTTTGCATGAATTATTCAGGAAGCATTTTATTTTTGATAACTGAAGTAGCTTGTTATCAAGACGTTTTCTAGTGCCATTGAAATCGTAACTTGGTCAGTCCAAGTTAAGATTGTTGTCAATAATGACGACTCTGGGAGTCAACTTCTTCAATTAATCTTATTCTTCATCAAAGAGGTAGAACTTATTTTTCATTTTTTGCCTCTTCTGTCTGCTAGTACATATGTACACTTGTTTTTTGTGCATCAAATCAAATCAATTTTTTTCCAGATGGTACATTGAATAATCATTAATTTGCATCAAGCCATCTATCTATAAAAAATTTTTTTTTTTTCAAAAAACAGAAAAAACCCTAACAAACAAGCACAAAAAAGGAAAGAAAAAAATTCACACCATTAATCAACTTACATGATTTCAACTGCCTTAAAAAAAAATATGCTTATAGATAATACAAGCAACAATAACAACAAAAACACACAAAAAAACACGTTAAAAGTCACACACACACACACACACACACGTACACACACACGTACACCACACGGTGCATTTAAAGACGTGGTTTCACCGAATCCAAGTAATCAATCTGTCAATACTGTTTTGAAGTTTTGAGTGTTTGTAAGGGTCAAATTCACTACAATAGAGGGATTGTGTCATAAGCAAACATTTCACAGCTACATTCCAGAAATGAAGTAATTTACATAGACTGAAAATAAAACGGGACCCAATATTGACCCTGTGGAACTCCATGTTCAACAGATATCAGTTCTGATGTTTGATTATTTATCTTTTTTTTTATACCACTTTATATCCGAGCTGATTTCTCTGTGTGAAATTTGGGTTGCTCTCCCTGGAGAGAGTGTGTTGCCACAAGTGCATTGCTACCCATTATTTTCTTTTTCTTTTTCCTGTCTGCAACTGTATTTGTTTCCCTATCAGAGTGGCTTTTTTCTACAGAATTTTGTCAGGGACAACCCTCTTGTTGCCGTTGGTTCTTTTACGAGTAATAAATAATAACACATGGGACCTCAGTTTATTATCTCGTCCAAAAGACTAGCACCCACACCACCACTCATGGTCTAATGGATGGGGGAAAAGTTTTGGGCCCAGTGGGATTCAAACCACCGCACACTCAAACCCAGACTTTTTGCTTTCTAGGTAGGTGCATAAGCTCTAGACCACCGATAGCAGTTACTAGCTGCTTCCAATCTGAAGCTTTCTAAAAGATTATCACTTCTGGTGTTAGTTTATACATAAGTTAGTTTTCGCATGAGGGGGGAGATCAATTACACCAAATGCTTTTTCAGAATATCTTTCTCACTTGTAAAAACCTGTTCCACTTTTCGTAGAGTAGGACGGTGTGTGCCGGTGGGAGCGGATGACAAAATTTACAAAACGGCATAGACACCCGAGCTAGAAGTAAAAAAAAAGAAGCGCAGGAGTGTTTATCCCATATCCCCGAAATAAAAGCATGAATGTTGAAATAGACTACACATACACACACAACTTAAGTTCAATAAGATCCATCAGTCTAACCCTCTAAAGTCTTCAGCAATTGTCTGTTATTAATTTTAATGAAGGGAAGTAGGACCACTCCAATCCAATCTAATCCAATCATGTTTATAGCCCTGCCAACCACACAGGTCATATCAGGGCTGTCACCTCGTCAAATGTATAACTCAGATTAAAATTGTGCAACTATATACAGATTAAAACAGGGTTTAAAACCAACTTTACTGTCCTTGCTTGTATCGACGCCCAAGCCAACCATAAGGATCAGCCCAGGACAGCCACCGCGTCATGGGAAAACCCACATGATCACACATCAAATGAGATAAAACCAAAACCAGATTCCTTAAAATGATCTTGTCCTTACAGACCAACTATACCACTTTCACTCATATAAGACAGAAAAAGCCAAATTCACTCAGGTAGTCAAAAATGGTGTACGGTGGAACATCCCGAGAAAGGATCTTTAGGAATTTCCAATCATTTCCAATCATGTTGTTTATAGCCCGGCTGACCACACAGGTCATATCAGGGCTGTCACCTTGTCAAATTAAACACTCAGATCAAAACTGTAAAATTATATACACATTCTTTTTCTTCTTCTTTCTCATGACCGGAACGGTCGTGGAGGAGACATGAGAGACGATTCTGCAGCCAGCCGTCACCATCCAGCCCTGTCCTCCGCCTTCCGAATGAGTGTTGGACTGTCCAGGTGGGTCCACTCCTTGATGTTATCCATCCAGCTTTTGGTTTGTCTGCCTCGGCGTCTGCCACCTTCTAGCGTTCCTTGTAGGACTGTCTTGGGGAGGGTGTTGTGGCGTGTGACATGGCCGAACCATGCCAGCTTCCTTTTCTTGACAGTGGCTAGTAGGGGTTCCTGAGGGCCAGCCATCAGTGTGACTTGACTTCACACGTAGGTGTTTGTTTTCCGATCCTTCCAGGAAATTCCAAGCAGTCGCCTGAAGCATTTTGTCTCGAACGTCTGGATCCGCTTGGTGGTTTCAGCGGTCATTGTCCAACTTTCGCAGCCGTTAGAGCAAGATGGAGATGACCAGGGATCTGAACAATTTGACCTTTGTTTTGAAGCTGATGTTGTTGCTTCTCCATATCTTCAGTTTTGCCATAGCTGATGTTGCCATGGCTAGCCTGGTCTTGATCTCTGTGGTGGGGCATCCATCTTTCGTGAGGGTAGCGCCAAGATATTTGAAAGCGTCTACTTCTCCCAGTTGCTGGCCGTTCATGTAGATCTGTGCTGTGGTGTCATTTGCACTGTTGACCAATACTTTACTCTTCTCTGTGCTGACTTCCATCCCATATGCACCTGCTCTGTCTACCAGTCTGTTGGTAAGGTCTTGGAGTTCCTTGTTGCTGCCTCCCATGAGATCAATATCATCAGCGAAGCGCAGATTGTTAATGGGTCGCCCTCCTACTGAGATGGTAGAATGGAAGTCGTAAAGTGTTTCCCTCATGATGTTCTCCAGGAATAGATTAAAGAGGGTTGGAGAGAGCAAGCAGCCCTGACGGAGGCAGACTGTGGTCTTGAAGTAGTCTCCAACTTGGCCGTTGAGGAGAACTGCACTGCTGGAGGTGTTGTACAGCGCTTCTATGATCTGGATGAGACCCTCCTCAATGCCAAACTTCCTGAGGACTTGCCAAAGACCTGCATGCCACACTCTGTCGAAGGCCTTCTTGAAGTCAATGAAGTATATACATATACATACACATTAGGACGGGGTATAAAATCAACTTTACTGTCCTTGCTTGTATCGACGCCCTGGTCAATCATAAGGGTCAGCCCTGGGCGGCTACCGCATTGTGGGAAACCCAACATTGGTCACACATAAAATGAGAAACCAAAACCAGATTTCTTTAAACGACCTGGGTCCTTAGAGACCAAATATACGACTCACCCATATCAGACGGAAAAAGCTCTCAGGAAATTAAAAATGGTGTCCAGTGGAACATCCCGAAAAAGAATCTTCAGGGAGTTTGCAGTAATATGCTTGTGCCTAATATCCTGAACATCTCTAATCCAATTCAATCATGTTTAAAGCCCTGGTGACCGCACAGGTCATATCGGGGCTGTCATCTCGTAAAATTTTAAAACTCAAATTAAAACTGTACAACTATATACAAATTAAAATGGGGTATAAAATCAAATTTACTGTCCAAGAGTAGATGCTTGATGGTTACCCACACATCACAAGTCACGCACCATGGGGTTCCCTCGCCTTTCAGCAAATGAACACGAGTGATATGAGAATGACCCAAGTGTATTCTGGTAAGCATTGTTGCTTCCCTTCGGTTTTTGACAGAGGGAAAACTTCTTTCAGGTTGGGAAGAATCTATAATTAAGTTTACTGTCTGAGCATTCCATTCCTCCAGCCAGAGGGAGTGCTGTATTGTTCGCTTCTAGGTTTCAGATCTGTGAACAGCACCATGGACCCAGAAATCACCTGCCCTGTGGAACACCTGGCGAATCGGTAAACCGTTTCATTGCCCCGAATGCCCACGTGCCCCGGGATCCACACCAAAACCACATCACACCCATCCCATTTTAAGGAAGTATACAGTTTGTAGAACTCCTGAAGCTTGGGGAGTCTGCAGTAAAATGCCTAATATTATATTACTGACTGGGGGGGGGGGGGAGGGTCACCAAGGGAAGTGGGAATTATGGATTGATGATGACGATGGGGATGTTGGCAATGATGATGATGATGATGATGATGATAGGGGGTGTGCGACCAATAAAAATGGGCCACACATGCATTAATAGTAACGATGATGATGATGATGATGATGATGATGACAAAAATGTGAGACCAAGTGAAGTGGGATACATATCCATTGATGATGATATTATGGGGTGGGGGGAGGGGGTTTGGTGAGCAAGGGAAGTGTGCCACACCTGCATTGATGACGATGATGATGTTGGGTGTGGCTGCATTTATGATGATGATGATGATGATTACAAGGGTAAATGATCAAATGAAGTGGGCCGCATATGACTAGATGAGGAGTAGGCGGATAGGGGTGGTTGCATTGATGATGATGATGATGATGATGATGGTGGTGATAATGATATTGATATGGGTTTGTGACTAAGGGAGGTGGACCACACTGATGATGGTGTTGAGACAATGATGATGATGGGGGTTTGTGACTAATGGAAATGGGTTACACTTGCATTAATGATGATGATGATGATGGTGAGGTGATGATGATGATGGGGGTTTGTGACTAAGGGAAGTGGGCCACACTAGCATTGATGATGATGATGATGATGATGATGATGATGATGATAGGGGTTTGTGATCAAGGGAAGTGGGCCACACTAGCATTGATGATGATGATGATGATGATGATGATGATGATGATGATGATGGGGTTTGTGATTAAGGGAAGTGGGCAATACTGGCATTGATGATGATGATGAGATGATGAATGATAATGACAGAGGTGGGTGACCAAGTGAAGTGAGCTACACTTGCACTGATGATATTACTGGGAAGGGGGGAGGGGGATGACAAAGAGATGATGATGATGGGGATGTTTGCATTGATGATGATGATGATGATGATGATGATGATGATGATAGGGGCTTAGTGACCAAGAGAAGTGAGCCACATTAGCATTGATGATGATATAAGGGGGGGGGGGGGGGGGTGTGACCAAGGGAAATGGGTCATATATGAATTGATGATGACGATGATGATGATGATAGGGATGTGCAACCAATAGAAGTGGGCCACACATCTATTAAGATGATATGGGGGGTGGGGGTGGGGGTGGGGGTCAGTGAGCAAGGGAAGTGGGCCACACTTGTATTGATGATGATGATGACGGTGGGAGTGGTTGCATTGATGATGATGATGATGATGATGAAAGATGATGATGATGATAGAGGTATGTGACCAAGAGAAGTGGGTCACACTACCATTGATGATGTTACTGGGGGGGATGACCACTGGAAATGGCCATGTATGGATTGATGATGATGATGATGATGATGATGATGATGATGATAGGGACATGTGACTAATCAATGTGGGCCACACATGGGTTGATAGTGGTGATGATGATGATGATGGTGATGATGATGATAGAGGTATGTGACCAAGAGAAGTGAGCCAACACTACCATTGATGATGATGATGGTGATGATGATGATGATGATGATGATGATAGAGTTATGTGACCAAGAGAAGTGAGCCACACTACCATTGATGATGATAATGACGATGATGATGATGGTGATGATGATGATAGAGGTATGTGACCAAGAGAAGTAAGCCAACACTACCATTGATGATGATGATGGTGATGATGATGATAGAGGTATGTGACCAAAAGAAGTGAGTCACACTACCACTGATGATGATGATGATGATGATGATGATGATGATGATGATGATACGGGTACGTGGCAAGTGAAGTGGGCTACACCTGCATTGATGATGATGGTGTTGATGGTGGGAGTGATTGCATTGATGATGATGATGATGATGATGATGATAGAGCAATGTGACCAAGAGAAGTGGGCCACACTAGCACCAATGATGATATTACTGGGGTGGGGGAGGGGGGGGAGTGACAAAGGGATGGTGATGATGATGATGGGGATGTTTGCATTGATGACGATGATGATGACAGGAATGTGTGACCAAGTGAAGTTTGCCACACATCCATTATGATGATAGCGTGGGGTGGGTGGGGAAGGAGGGGGGGTAGGGTTGAGCAAGGGAAGTGGGCCACACTAGCACTGAGATTATATTACTGGGGGGAGGGGAGTGACAAAGGGATGATGATGATGATGATGATGATGATGATGATGTTTGCATTGATGATGATAATGATGATGATGATGTTTGCATTGATGATGATAATGATGATGATGATGATGATGACAGGAATGTGTGACCAAGTGAAGTGGGCCACACATCCATTATGATGATGATATTATTGGGGTGGGTTGAGGAGGGAGTTTGGTGAGCAATGGAAATGGGCCATACATGCATTGATGATGATGGTGATGGTAATGATGATGATGATGGTGATGATGATGATGATGATGATGGATGATGATGGTGATGATGATGGGGATGTTTTCACTGATGATGACAGGGGTGTGTGGCCAAGTGAAGTGAGCCACACTTGCATTGATATTGGGGGGGGGGGTTGTTATCCAAGGGAAATGAGTCATACATAGATTGATGATGATGATGATAATGATGATGATGGGGATATGTGCGACCTAGAAATGGGCCTCTTGTATTGTTAGTCATAATGATGATGATGATGATGATTGGGATGACCAAGGGAAATGGGTCATACATAGATTGATGATGATGGGGATATTTGCAATGATGATGATGATGATGATGACAGGAATGTGTGACCAAGTGAAGTGGGCCACACATCCATTATGATTGATGATGATGATGACAGGATGTGTGACCAAGTGAAGTGGGCCACACATCCATTATGATGGATGATGATGATGATGATGACAGGAGTGTGTGACCAAGTGAAGTGGGCCAAACATCCATTATGTGATGATGATGATGATGATGATATGATGATGATGGAGTGAGTGAGATGATGATGACAGGAGTGTGTGACCAAGTGAAGTGGGCCACACATCCATTATGATATTATGGGGGGCGGGAGTTGGTGAGCAAGGGAAGTGGGCCATACATAGATTGAGATGATGATGATGGGGTGTGTTACATTGATATGAGTGATGATGATGATGATGACGATGGTGATGATGATGATGGGTGTTGCAACCATTAGAAGTGGGCCCACATCATTGATTGATGTGATGATTGATGATGATGATGATGATGATGATGATGATGATGGAATGTGTGACCAAGTGAAGTGAGCCACGCATCCATAGATGATAATATGCCGGTGGGGGGGGGGAAGGTGAGCAAGGGAAGTGGGCCACAATTGTATGGGGGATGATGATGATGATGATGATGATGATGATGATGATGATGTGTCTGCATTGATGATTGAGGGTGGTTTCCATTTGTGTGTGATGATGATGAAGGGGTGTGTGACGAAGTGAAGTGAGCCACACTTGCATGATGATATTATGGGGGAGGAGGGGGGGTGACCAAGGGAAATGGGTCATACATGGATTGATGATGATGATGATGATATTATTCGGGGGGGGGGGTGGTGACCATAGGGGAAATGGGTCATACATGGATTGATGATGATATTATTGGGGGAGGGGGGTGACCAAGGGAAATGGGTCATACATGGATTGATGATGATGGGGGATGTAGGCATTGATGATGATGATGATGATGATGATATAATGATGATGATGATTGAGGTATGTGACCAAGTGAAGTGAGCCACACTTTATTGATGATATTTCTGGGGTGGGTGGGGGGTTACCAATGGAAATGGGCCATACATGAATTGATAAAAATGGGGATGTTTGTATTGATGATGATGATGATGATGATGATGATGATGTGATGATGATGATGATGATGATGATGATGATGATTAGGGGGTGTGTGACCAAGTGAAGTGAGCCACACTTGCACTGATATTTTTTTGGGGGGGGAGTGACCAGGGAAATGGGTCATACATGGATTGATGATGATGATGATAATGTTGATTGTGATAAAGGTATGTGACCATGAGAAGTGGGCCACACTACCATTGATGAGGATGTTACTGGAGCCGGGGAGGGGGGGAGGGACCACGGAAAATGGGCCAGGCATGGATTGATGATGATGATGATTACTGATGATGATGATGATGATGATATTACTGGAGGGGGGGGGGGGGGGGGGGGGTTGACGAAGGGAAGTGGGCCATACACGGATTGATGATAATGATGGTGATGATGATGTTTGGCATTAATGATAAAGGGTGGTTCCATTAGTGGTGATGATGATGACAGGGAAGTGGGGCCACATTTGCATTTGTTTGGTTTTTGTTTGGTTGGTTGGTTGGTTTTTTTTGTTTGTATGTTTGTTAGTGTTTATGTTAATTCCTCTCAGAGGTGATGGGTTTTATCATATGGTATTGTTTTTTCTTTTTTCTTCCTTCTAATTATAAAGTATGAACTGAAGTATGGAGATATTGTAATCTGACATAAATTGCTTATTGACATTTCATGGATTCTTTTTTTTTAAGTCTTAAATAATGGTATTGGTGACATGAATTGAACTGATATAGGCTGGTTGTTTACACTATATGATTTTTTGAAACTTAAATGTGTGTATGCGCATTATGTGCATATGCTGATGTGGACGAGCGCGTGAAGTGTGTGTGTGATTGTTGATTGGTGTTTTTTTTTGTTGTTGTTGTTGTATCATTTGTAGGCATATTCTATTTTAAGGCTGTTGAATTATGTTAATGTTGGTGAAATGTTTTGTGTGTGGGGTTTTTGTTGTTTTTTTGCTTGTTTGTAAGGGTGTTTTTTGTGGGGTTTTTTTTTGTGCTTTTGTCGTTGTTTTTTGTTTTTTTTAAAAATAGATGCTTGATGAAAAAAATGCAAATCAATGCTTATTCAATGTACCATCTGAAATAAGAATTTGATTTGATTTAATTTGATGAGGATGGTGATGACAGGGGTGTGTAACCAAGTTAATGAGACACTTGCATTGAATATTTCAGGCGGGGGGGGGGGGTGACCAAGGGAAAAATGCAGACATACATGGATTGATGATGATGATGATGATGATGATGACAGAGATGTGTGGCCAAGGGAAGTTGGGTTACTGGGTTACGGTAGCATACAAATGCTACAGTGCTCATGTACTGGGAAAAGGGGTTCTCTCCCTTTATGTAGGGATAGTATTAATGCCCTAATTCATCTCCTTCAAAAAAAGCCCCAAAAGTCAACGATATAGCACAACTGTTTGACAAATTTTTCATCAGATGCACAAGTTGGTGTAAAATGATCATTAGGTTTGCCACTGAGAAAATCTCATGGCATTGCTACCCATACCAAAGGCCATCAAAAGGTACCGGGTCACAGCCAGTAATACAAAACAAAAAAAATCACAACCCTCCCCAATCACAAAAAAAACTTGCACCATACCAAATCATATTGTTTATAGCCCCACTGACCATGAAAGCCATATCAGGGCTGTCATCTCATTCAGTTTCAGTGGCTCCAGTAACTTTCAACTTCTGGTTCAAAACCAACACCTCCTAATACTTTCAATCCATACATACAAGCCATAACGACATTGACTTTCTTGCAACCATATTACAAAAAAGCGCTGATGATCTTCTCAAATGGACAGAACTGAACCACATGTCTATTCACCCCCAAAAACAAAACGCACACTTACCACCACCAATAAAAGCGACAAAATTTATCTCATTAACTATTTCCAATCCATATAAAAATGGAAGCAGTCGAACAAACCTCTCTCCACAAAGTGCTAGGAGTAACAATGATGAAAATCTCAGCTGGTTCTACCACTATTATCCTTGCAAATACTTGTCCCAAAAAATAACTAGTTGACTAAAGTTATACACTTTCTTGACTTCCATTCAATGAAATTGTTCGTTCAAGCTTATATATATATATACAATCCTCAATAGATTATGCTTCAACCCTGTGGGATTCTGCCATTGCAAAGACTATGAAACCGTTATTAAGTCTACGTAGTGGATCGGTGGTCTAGAGGTAACACGCCTGCCTAGAAGGCAAAAGTCCATGGTTCGGAGTGTGCAGTGGTTTGATTCCCACTTGGGCCCTAAAACTTTCCCCCATCCATAGACTATGGGTTGTGGTCTGGGCTAGTCTTTCTGATAAGATTAAACCAAGGTCCAGTGGTTACATTCATTATTAGTGCATGTAAAAGAACCCACGGCAACAAGAGGGTTGTGCCTGACAAAATTCTGTACAAAAATGCCACTTCGATAGGGAAACAAATACAGCTGCAGACAGGAATAAAAAAAATAATAGGTGGCCCTGCACTTGTGGCAACCACTCTCCCTGTGAAGGGCAGCCTGAATTTCACACAGAAAAATCTGCTGTGACAATAAATGGTATAAAATAAAAGTAAATAAAATAAATAAACGTCCTCTTAAACAGGTCTTTCTGAAGAAAATCTTGCTCCAATCCAAACCAATCAAGTTGTTTATAGCCCTGCCAACCTCGCAGGCCAAATCAGGGCTGTCACCTTGTCAATTTAAAAACTCAGATTAAAATTGTGATTCATATACAGATTAAAAAGGAATATAAAACCAACTTTACTGTCCTTGCTTGTATCAAAGCCCTGGTCAGCCATAAGGGTCAACCCAGGACGGGCACCGCAATGTGGGAAAAACTACATCGATCACACCTAAAACAAGATAAAACCAATGCCAGATTCCTTAAAACAATCTTGTCCCTAGAGACCAAATATACCACTTTCGCTCATATCAGACAGAGAAAAGCCAGATTCTCTCAGGGAGTTACAAATGGTGTCCAGTGGAACATACAAAAGAGGATCTTTAGGGAGTCTGCAGTAAAATGCTTGTGCCTAATATTGTAAATATCTCAACACTCCAAGAGCAGATGCTTGATGGTTACTCGCAAATCACAACTCACACACCATGGGGTTCCTTGCCTTTCAGCAAATGAACGCGAGTGATGTGAGAATGACCCGTGTGTATCCTGGTGAGCACTGTTGCTTCCCTTTGGTTTTTGACACACAGACGGAAAACTTCTTGCAGGTTAGGTTGGATCTGAAATAGTTTCAGCATTCCATTCCTCCTGCGAGAGGGACTGCAGGCATTGTTCACTTCTAGGTTTCAGATCTCAGTATGGTACGGCAGACCCAGAAACCTCCTGCTCCGTGGCACACCTGTTGGTTCGGTCAATCGTTTCATTGCCTCAAATGCCCACGTGCCCCT
>CM060329.1:55395270-55412770 GCA_030674155.1 Stramonita haemastoma
TCCTGCACCTCTAGTATTAATAGTGCTAGATAGGCTCAGAGGATAACATTCCCCACGGTCTGTCTTGGTGACACACCTATTTGAAGCATTAATGATGAACTCCAAGAATGCTTCTGCAAGTTAAAATAATGACTTAGCACGTGTGTTATTACATGCAAGCTAGACGAATGAGCTAACACTTATGGTATTATATGCAAGAAAGAATGAGCTAACACTTATGGTATTATTTGCAAGAAAGAATGAGCTAACACTTATGGTGTGATATGCAAGAAAGAATGAGCTAACACTTATGGTATTATATGCAAGAAAGAATGAGCTAACACTTATGGTGTGATATGCAAGAAAGAATGAGCTAACACTTATGGTATTATATGCAAGAAAGAATGAGCTGATGCTTATGGTGTGATATGCAAGAAAGAATGAGCTAACACTTATGGTATTATATGCAAGAATGAGCTAACACTTATGGTGTGATATGCAAGAAAGAATGAGCTAACACTTATGGTATTATATGCAAGAAAGAATGAGCTGATGCTTATGGTATTATATGCAAGAAAGAATGAGCTGATGCTTATGGTATTATATGCAAGAAAGAATGAGCTGATGCTTATGGTGTGATATGCAAGAAAGAATGAGCTGATGCTTATGGTGTGATATGCAAGAAAGAATGAGCTGATGCTTATGGTAAGGAGATCTGTACAAAGAAGAGCAAGGTAAATAGAACCAATGACATTTAGCATTACCACGAGTGATCCAACAACTTGAAGATACAGACTCATTCAATTATCTTGGCTCCACACTGACCAAAGATGGCCCCTCTCGAGCTGAACTGAAGCTCAAACAAGCCCTTGCAACCTCGACCATGGCCGAGTCAAGTCCTAGGATTCAGAAAAGCCAGTAGACCAGTCTCCAGGAAAACTGTTCTAAGCACTCATCTTATCCATACTGCTGTACAAGTGTGAAAGCCAAACCTTAACTGCCATCTATTTATCCCACAGTCTGGCGACGATGGGAGCATCCCTGAAGACTTGACAACCAGTTCCCTCCATTCCTCTCTCTGTTCTGCCTTTCTCAGGGTTTTGTTGAGTTCCTTGTTGTCCTCCCATCTCTTCTTTGGTCTGTCTCTTTTTCTTCTTCCTTGGACAGTGCCTTGTAGTATTGTTTTTGCAAGTCCTTTTGATCTTGTGATATGCCCATACCATTTAAGTTTACACTTTTTTACAGTTGTTAGGTTTTCGTACAGCCCAATAGTTTGCTGGATTCTGTTATGCATGTCTTCGTTGCTTATGTGGTCTCTGCAAGAGATGCCAAGAAGTCTCCGGAAGCATCTCATCTCTACCACCTCTACTCTTCTCTCCAAATCTGCAGTCAGGGTCCACGATTCACAGGCATACAGGAATATGGATATGGCACGGAAGGATTAGTCTGATCTTGGAGTTGAGTAAGATATTTTTTATCTCTCCAGATGGTGTTCAGTTTTACCTGCAAAAACAAAAAAAAAATTCAATCCTTTGAAAAAAAAAAAGATAACCCCAAAAGCTAAGTACTACAAATTCCTCTTCCAGAACACAGAACCTATAACTAAGCCAGTACAGCAAAAAATGATGATGAAAGCTGGGCCACAGGAACCAACCCCTTCTGGATGTTGCAGAGAGAAGAAAACTGGCTGGTTTGGTTGGAGTCTCTCCTTCACTTTACACCATCAGATGTGTCTGGAAAAAATAATGGTATTTCCTTTCCAGCTCCTCTCGTGGGCTGTACAGCTTGGTTTGCAGGGTTGTATCTGTTGGCCACACCATCTTCCTCAGGTGGCTGTATAGTTTGCATCTTTGAAGGATGTGCTCACCAGTCTGGTTTTCTTTACCACAAGCATACATGGGAGAAGTAACGAGTTTCAGATTTGAAAACATGTAGTGATTTAGGCTGTTGTGCCCAGTGCGGAGTCTTGGAAATGATGACCTGTTCTCTTTTGAGATGGTGGTAGTCGTCGTCCTCTACTTGAGTCAAGCCATTAATTTGATGATAATTTTCTTTTCATTATCCTGTGTTGTAGCTCTCTTGCCAAGATTATTGTGTGAAGGACCCTTGAAGGAGAGACACAGTAGCAGACAGAAGAACTGGACGGCGAACATCAAAGACTGGACCAGCCTTGACATGGCTGTGTTGCTGCAAAAGGCTGAAGACAATCCAATGTGGGGTAATCCCTCATGCCCCAACAACCATCTTTGTCAAGGAACTGATGACGGCTAACCCAACATACCCTACCTCCTCTTCCTAAACACCCTTCTCCTTGAACACCTCTCCTATAAAATGAACACCTCTCCCATAAAAGGAACCCCTCTCCTATAAAAGGAACACCTTTTAAATTGAATGTACTCTTCCCTCTTTCACACACATCCCTTGCACACCACCTTACTTCGGAGATGACTATAAACTGCAGTCCCATATGTGAACGCACACAGAAATCTTGCACACATGATAAAAACTTTTTCCCTTATTTGGAAGAGTAGGCCAATGTGTGTCGGTGGGAATGAAAGCAAAAATCTTTTAACACTTTCTACCCGGGTACGGATTAATCCGTACCACGCGATCATCTCCCCTGGACGGGGTACGGATTAATCCGTACCACAGCAGGTACTTTCACTTTCGCCCTCCCATTCTGTTCTATTCTCACATGGTCGGTTTAGCTTGTTGGCTTTAGCTGCCACGTTGGTCGCACATCGTTCACAGCTAATTTGCATATAAATTGAGCGTGTTTTTGTTGTGTTTATTGTTGTTTTACGTGTCATATGCTTGTAGTATGGCTTTGATACATCATACTTTCACTGCTGACGAAGTAACAGAAGTTTTAAACGAGTTATTACGTTGCCGATAAAGATCGTGTTTTGGATAGAGATCGTGAGAGCTTTGAGTCTCGTGATACTCACTGTGTGCCGCGAGGAGCGAGATAGGCCAGCTAAAAGGTGAATGGTGGGAGTGGGGGGGGGGGGGGGGGGGGGGAGGGGTGACTGGGGATGGGCGTGGCCTTGGTACTGTGAGTACCCCTACGATAAACACCAACTGTTTACATGAAAATGAACTACAAGCCACCTGGTGAAGTGCAAACATTCTGTACATATGAATAAAGTAGTGTAGAAAAGTTCAGGAACTTTCTTGGGCTAGGGAAGAAATGTTATCTGTATATTCCATGATCGTTATTGTGACAGTGTCGTGTCTACAGTTCAGTGGTTCCCTTTGATTATATTACATTTGATGCATGCTGGAAGAAAACTTGTATAGTACCTATGTTTGTCCCTGTTTATTTGAGATTCTTGTATAGTTTTGTTGTTGTTGTGTTGTATTTGTTGCATACATTGTGTAAAAATTGTAAGCCCATCAGTGGGATCACCACTTAAAATCAGAGCAATTACGTAATTTGACACCATAATTAACATACTCTTTTTTATGCAATATAAATTTTTATGCACGCATATAATGGGCAGTCATTTACCCACACAATGCCATAGTTTCATAAGAAATGGGCTTCAAACAAAAAAGATATGAGGATTTTACTATGATGACCCAGTGCACACTGCACTCAGCTGCTGCAGGGCTGGTCCACAGAGACTGCAGTGCAGCTGCACCCTTGGGGTACAAAGTGTTAAACTGCATACACACAGAGACTGGGTTTTAAAAATAAAAAGCACACAAAAGCTTATTCCATTATCCTTGGTGGATCAGTGGTCTAGGTGGTAACGCGCCTGTCTAGAAAGCAAAAAGTCCGAGTCGAAGTGTGTGGCAGTTCGAACCCTGTTTGGGCCCGAAAATTTTCCCCCATCCATTAGACTATGAGTGGTTGTCTGGGCACTAGCCTTTTGGATGAGACGATAGACCGAGGTCCTGTGTGTTACACATCATAATGTAGCGCATGTAAAAGAACCCACAGCAAAAAGAGGGTTGTCTCTGACAAAATTCTGAAGAAAAAAGCCACTCTGATAGGAAAACATATAGTTGCAGACAGGAAAAAGAAAAAAATAATGGGCGGGTTGCACTTGTAGCGACATGCTCTCCCCTGGGAGAGCAGCCCGAATTTCACACAGAGAAATCTGCTATGACATAAAGTAGTAATAAATAGATAAATAAATATATAAATTTTTTAAATGAATGCCTCTCGTATAAAATGAACACATCTCCCATAAAATGAACACATTAAACTGAATGTACTCTTCCCTCTTCCACAAAATACCCCTTTCACACACATCCCTTGCACACTTCCTTAATTTCGAGGAGACTACAAAATGCAGTTCCATAT
This sequence comes from Stramonita haemastoma, assembly GCA_030674155.1. Classification (NCBI taxonomy): domain Eukaryota; kingdom Metazoa; phylum Mollusca; class Gastropoda; order Neogastropoda; family Muricidae; genus Stramonita; species Stramonita haemastoma. The sequence continues at coordinate 55,399,562 of CM060329.1, forward strand.
GTGCATGCATGCAGAAATCTTGCACACATGATAAAACACCTGTTCCCTTATTTGAAAGAGTAGGCCATTGTGTGTTGGTGGGAATGGAAGCAAAAAATCTTTTAAACTGCATTCACACAGGGACTGGATTTTAAAAATAAAAAGCACACAAGTACTTATTCCATTATCCTTGAAACAGATGAATAAAAATACAAATTACTAAAAATGATAACATGTCTTTTAAAAAAAAAAAACCTCCCAAAACTTAATTCCAAACCTTGATCAAATTCTGCAAACTACACACCATCTCCCTGCGAGACTGGCGTCCTATCCAGGGGGGAGTCTATGACTCTCAGTCGATTAATGCCACAGAAACCGGGATAAGCACCGGCCTGATGAGCCTTAGGCTCGGGACAGACTTTTTACACACCATCTACAGTTTGGGTTCAAAGGACTACATTTTCGTCTCTTAAAAAAAAATGACTGAGGGTCTTGCAAGCATTGAACAGCTTCTCAGGTCAAGAGTTTCTTAACAAACAAAGTGGTCCCATTATTCATCTTAAAAAAAAAAGGTAAAAGACTGCTAAAGAAAAATCATCACAAAAATTATCAGTTCTGCAATACAAAACCATTTTCTTAAATCATCTTTGACCCTGTTCACCAGCCGCCATGGTGCAGTGGTTAGCGCCTTTGATTTTGGACAGGAAGGTTGCGGGTTTGAATCCCATTAAGAGTCATAAGGATTATTTGGGCTCTGGCTGGTTCCTACCCAGAATGAGTGTGCTGTGGGTTCAGTGGGAAGACTGGGACCACACAGTCAAGCTTCATCCACTTAACAAATGCAAGTCAGTGTTGTTTGTTCAAAATACCTGACCATCACTGCAGGTGTCTATATCTCTAGGGCCCGGTTGATGCCGGGATATATTATGACAGTAAGCGTAGAGTTCAACCCTGTCAAGTAATCTCAAAGCACATGCACTTCCATAGCAGCATCATTATATCATCCTATTTATCCTCAATAATCATGCAATAAGCAAAATTGCCTCCGATTCGGTGGCCCCAGTTGCTCTGGTCTCATGGTGACCTCAGATTTGGATTCCCCATACACTTCTGTGCCTGTGGTGAGCTTGTATTGTTTCAAAGCCTTTGGGGTTGCAGGTTCATGGGGGATGGTTGTTGAAGGGATATTATTGTGCAGGTCACCATCTCGGGTGGGTGTCTCAGTCTGGCTCTGCGACTGAGCTAATACTGTCGTTAGAAGGGGGCTTAGTAAGTGGTGTCCTGCGTATGTTAGCTCAGAACAGGCACTGCTGAACACCACCAAAGTGACACAGCAGCAGTGCAGGGCCCCTCTGGCTGGTGGCCCTGTGGTGGCCTAATATTGATCATTGTGGACTTCCGACCCCGAGGATGAGACATAAGGAACCTGGGTATGGCTGTGGCAGGGAGATTGAAACGAGCCACATGGGAACAGCAGGGATTGGAACGTCACAAAAAATGAGGCAGCACCAAAAAAAAAAAAAAAAAGAAAAAAAAAATCTGACCCTGGTCATCAAAACAAAAACATTGATCTAAGACTGAAAATGAAGGGAGAGAACTGACCACATGAGGTAAGGCGAACAAAACCAGGCTGACATGGGGATACCCGCCATTCTGTTTCAGTCATTATAAAATGACTTCAAACTTTAAAAAAGAAAAAAAAATTTAAAATACAAAAAATCCTGCATTCCTGTCAGCTCTCTTTATCCCCTTTTCCATTCAATTACAAGACATTTTTTTTGTCTTTTCTCCCTTTAAGCTCCATTTGCAGGTGGGTTGTGAGGAGCCATATTTTCTTTTCTTGCTGTACACACCTTTCTTCACAGGTAAAAACAGTAGATCCTCTTTTCCCTCCACTTCCACTCCCTTTTAACAAGTTATTATCATAATCATAATATTGTTCATAGCCCTACCGACTACGAAAGCCATATCAGGGCTGTCACCTCATTCAGTTTCAGTGGCTCCAGTAACTGGTTCAAAACTAACACCTTATACTTTTAATAATCTAACACTTTTATCTAACACCATCCATCGGAAAAATGATAATACCTAAATCATTTGATTTCTTCAGGCTTATAATCCAGGCTGTGCTGAGGATGCCAGCCATTCCGCTTAATTCATCATCCCAAGATTTTTTTTTAAAGCATAAAAAAGAATTAAAATACATAAAAAGTGCCACATTGGCAAATACCACTGCAGAATGGACATACTGTGCCCATCCCAGAGTCCAAGTATTATTACCTGGTCACCAGACCCATGCAAAATGTCATATAAAGAAAATAGAATATTGTTTGAAAGATTAGCTTGAAAAAAAAGCCAGCAGAGTGGACAGGGAAGGCAAAATAAAAAGCAAGAGAGATGACAGAAAGGTAAGGAGAAAGAAAGAAACAAAGAGATAGAAAAGTGGAAATTTTTTGCACAGAATTTCCAGAAGATGGAGAGGCTACTTACACTGATTCACTTTGGTAGTGTCATGCTCCACAAAGTATTAGGGGTTTTGCACTAGTACACACCACTCACGTTTCATGTCACTGTTTTTCCCCAGGTTTTGCACGTTTTAATTCATAAGATGCAGTCTGATGTTCCATGAAGTATTGGCGGTTTTGCACTAGGATGTGTTGGAGTGGACACATCAATCCCAGTCTTTGATGATGACGAAGGAAGTGTCCTCCTGATGCACTGTGGTGTCCTTGAAGCCTGGTGATGTCCTCCTCCTTCTGGAAATAAAAAGAAACATTCTAAGGGCTCTGGTTTGCTTACATAGAGTTTTACACAGCTTTCATTAGTTAAGCTTTGTCAATAATTCATCATAGCAAGTAGCAAGACAACAAAGATGAAGTGGTGTGTGTGTGTGTGTGTGTGTGTGTGTGTGTGTGTGTGTGTGTGTGTGTGTGTGTGTGTGTATTTTATTAATATTTTATACCACTTATGTCACAGCAGATTTCTCTGAATTAAATTTGGGCTGCTCTCCCTAGGGAGAGCGGGTCACCATAAGAGCAGCGCCACCCATTATTGTTTTTGTCTGTCTGCAACGGTCTTTGTTTCCCTATCAGTGACTTTTTTCCTACTAAATTTTGCCAGGGACAACTCTACAGAATACTCAAGTCTTAACCTCTGCAATACAAAAATAAGTTTTATTCCCACCTCAAATCTGCTGTTCATGACGATAAATCTGAACTGACCTAAAGTGAGAGAAACATATTCTTCCTTTTAAAAATTTTTGTGTGTGTGTGTATTTCAAGGATAATGGAGTAAGCACCCCTGTGCTTTTTTGTGTGTATCAAGTCTGCATGTGTATACTGTTTTGTAAATTTTATCTGTTCCCACTGGCAGATTTATTGACTGATTGATAATCTGTATTCCCAAGGGTTACAGATAAGTACTGACATACATTTTTTCATCTGGCCCTTGCACTGAGAAGGATATATATCCTTATCATACACAGCTAATACTTTAAAGTAAATGTTATATATTTGTATATCTAATATAGGATCCTTTTTATTTTCCAAGGGTTACTGAGAAAACATTCACATATTTTTTTAATTTATTTTATTTTACCACTTTATGTCACAGCAGATTTCTCTGCATGAAATTCGGGCTGCTCTCCCTGGGGGAGTACAGACAGAGAAGAGTAAATAAAACCATACCTGTTCAGTCCCCGGTGACTTGTCCACAGCAGATTCTTGGGCACTTGATTCTGGCTCCACTGCTCCTGAAAGCAGTAAGTAGCTTCAGTAAGCTCAGAGACTATCACAGTTTGATTCAAACACTTTTAGATGCTTACATGTGTATCAGTGAATTAACATTACTCGTAAGGCATTGTCTTCTAACAGTCAAAATTACAAACTATATATATGTGAATTTCTTTTTTTCTTCATATAATCAAGTATTTGTATTCTCAATTTTATTTTTTGTTGCTTTATCACTCTGAAAATGGAAGACAAAAATCCTCACCTGCACAAAACAATCTCCTCATTAAAAATTTTTTTTCTTTTTTCTGAAAAACTCATTTGACTGAATTTTTTAAGTTAAGGATACGGTAGCTCTCTGATGGTGTAATGTGAGACACTGGCTTGTTATCTGAGACAAGTATTATTTTGATCTTTAGCTGACTGATTAACACTATCCCTTCATTAAAGGGGAGAACCCCCTTTCCCAGTATACATGCACTGTGCCTATTTGCACAAACGTTGCCTACGTAGCATTTTAAACACTTTTCTAAAAAGATTTTTGGTACGTCAAAACTCTTACTCTTTTGAAACCAGGAGTTTTGAGTACATATATTCAATGTCTTGTACTAAAAAATACTTTTAGGCCGCATAATATAGTTTTGCATAAGTTATGAGAATGATTTTGACTCCTCCAAACACGTTTAAAAATGACCACTGATGTACTTGAAACAGACATTGTATTGAATGAAAAGAAAGGGGGAAAATGTTTTCTAACTTTATTATTTGTACAGAAAAATATTGCACTTCCACATTGTCACAATCAAAAAGTAAACCCATGAATGTACAGTATTGAGAAAAATAAAATCACTTTGTAGAAACACAGTCAGTTATGCCTACTAAGGTTCCCATGATTCCATCAAGTCTTACTTCCGCAGGGGTTCTGTCTTTGGAAGCTAATTACAAGTGAACTATGGCCTGCTTCATTGAAACAGCATGAGTCTAGAAGATATTATTTCATGTAAATACCATACATCTCTGTTTATAAAGAAATCTAGGTACAAAACAAAAAGATTTTTTTATAACCTGGGGTTTGTCCAGATGTTACCCTGATCCTGCTTCCTGCAAGCAAATACAACGCCAGTACACCACAACTCACCAACTCAGCCACACTGTTTTTTGAAAAAAGAGTGACCTCTGCAATTAGTGTAGTTCATGCTTTCCTTAAAATGACATTTTCATTCCAATGCTAGAGCTCCAAGATTGTCCATTACCAAGACTTTGCACGTGCAATTGTTTGCTCACCATTAAAGTAATCACATTTTGACTTTGGAGATGACTTCTAAGCACAACAGAAGTATGCATGCATTCTAAGAATTTTTTAATCCATTCCTCAGGCAGGTAATGGTCTACTTTTCCAAAAGGTGGAGCGACTTTTAACATGTGCACGAGATGTTATATGTGTTTGTAGCCTACATGGTGCTTACAGGCTTTGGGGGGAATAGAGTTGGTATCGATGTTAACTCCTGGAAAAAATCCCTTTAATCAGACATCTTAGCAGAGGCTCAAACCCTGGCCATCAGATCATAAGCTCAACAATCTAGCCACTAAGCTAACAAGGCAGAAAATGCAGAGGATGACAGACTGGCACAGACACAGACACAGATAAATGCTTTTTTGTTATTGTTTTGTTTTTTGTTTTTTTAGACACAGATAAATGCTTTTTTTGTCGTTTTTTTAAAAAATAAATGTTGACACAGATAAATGCTGCATCATAGAGAAAGATCAATGACAAACATCTCTCTACCTGATCATGTTCTGGACACTGACATGGGGTATGCTGGATGGCGCTGTGTTCCTTGGCATGTGACTCCAGTCCAGTGGTTCCTGTAAGCACGTAAGCATTCATCAGTAAGAAGAAAAATATTGAAGGCTTTTTTACTGAAATATTATAATGCTTTCAAGACATGGTCACATGTTTTGTCACTTGCTTTATTCACTAAAATATTCAGATAACTTTTTCTTATCCCTTTGAGGCAGAATAAATTCAAAATTATTCTTTTAAAAATATTGCTGCAATTTTTCATTAATATGTCGATTGTAATATAAAAATAATTCAATATTATGATTTTATAAAAGAATGAATTAATGTCTCTTCAAAAACATGAAACTGTTTCATATTTTGCTTCATTATGTCAAATAGCTAACTGGGTCAATTTCAATTTTATTAAAAAAAATTAAAAAAAAATATTGATTGAAATATCAAAATGATTCAATGTTATGATTCTATAAAATGCATTAATGACTCTTTAAAAACATCATCACTGTTTCATGTTTTGATTCATTAAGTCCAATACCAAAATGAGCCACTTTCACTTCTTTGTAACTTGATAAATTCACAGTTATTCTTTAAAGATGCTTCCATATAATTATATTCTTTTCATCTCACATCTTACCTCCACATAGTGTTATTTATCATACCACTCCTCCACCAAGATGCTCAGGATAGCTGTCATTCAAGCTTGACGCCCATTCCTGGTCACTTGATTCAGTTCACCCCCACAGTTCCTGAAAGGAATAACAAATGATGAGCTACACTAAAAATTCATTTGCTTCTTTGGCTTACACATTACATTCATCTGATCATTTCATTTTGAAACATTAAATTAAGAATGTACTTCACATATCTTTTATTCTTTACAGCCCTTGTAAAAATTCACCATTGCATTATTTGCTTACGTATTAAAACGACTTGACATTTTCAAAAAGTAAATCCACAGGGACTACCGCAAAACAATGTCTCGATCTATCTTCAACCCCCTCCATTGCAAGCTTTATCCCCCAGAACCAGCTTACCAATGCACACACGAACAACTGAAACTGCAAACAAAACATATGTTGTTACCTGAACATTTTTTTTGCTGGTATTTTTGTAGTCAGATTGAAGGACACAGTGAAAGCTGTTGTAAGAGCCCTTTACATGTCAATGAACTAGTGACCACAAAACTATTTAGGGGCTGAATGAATGAGTTCAGTAATTTTCCCACCTGCATTTTGTCACGGAAGCTTCCCCTTAATGCTGGCAGGTGTTGACATCAGCGGCAGCAGCTATCTGATGACAGACGATTTTATCACATAGCAGGGAAACATCTTCAGGATAAAATGCAGACCTGCAGGAAGACAAGACAGATAGAATGAGAATGGGAGAAGACAGAAATGCAAATACAAACAATACTGAGACAGGCAGGCAGAGTGGATGATACATTGACAAATGCGTCACATAAACAAACACTAAAATACAGACAACAACATCACAAAGAAGGAAAGACAGAAAGACAAATGCATCACAAACAAATACTAACATACACATACATTGTCAAAAAGAATGACAGACAAAAAGACAAATGCATCACATAAACAATTACTAACATACACACACAACGCCACAACGACTATAACTAAAATACCAAATGTTACCAAGTGTCCTGATGTTTCCTTAGTGACCACTGTCTGAGGCAGGTGCTGAACTTGACCACTGCTGGTCAGGCTTCCATGATACCTGGTAACACACATGAACATCAGTCAATTAGAAATAGCATAAAAACAAAAATAGTATGAACAGTAAGCGACAAAAGATATAAGTGGTAAACGTATAAATAACTAACACAGGTCACTTAGAATATAAACAAAAAAAAAGCATGAACAGTAAGCAACAAAAGATACAAGTAGTAAACATATAAATAACTAACACAGACAGGTCACTCACCTTATCTCATAATACTAACATGACCACAGTGGATTACACTTACATAGCATTTGGTCAAACAGGGGTTCATCAGGAAAGAGACAGCAAGCACAAAACAAGTAACCACAACCCAAAATGACAAAGAAAATGCAGAAACAAATGATACATTTAACAGTGACAACCAAAAATAAAATTAGATAAGAAAATCAACACAAATTGGACAGAGCTAAATTCAAAGTCAGAAATAAGAGGCAAAGAAAAAACAGAAGTATATAGAACTATACCTTGTTGACAGACTTCAGTTCCTGGTTGCTGTCTGTTACATGTACCGTCCTTGCCACTCCACTCCAGCCCCAGAGACTCTGAAAACATAAGTCATCATAAGTCATACTGAACAGTCAGTCATCATAAGTCATACTGAACAGTAAGTCATCATCAGTCATACTGAACAGTCAGTCATCATCAGTCATACTGAACAGTCAGTCATCATCAGTCATACTGAACAGTCAGTCATCATCAGTCATACTGAACAGTCAGTCATCATCAGTCATACTGAACGTCAGTCATCATCAGTTCATACTGAACAGTCAGTCATCATAAGTCATACTGACAATCCTAAAAGTTTCTTTCTTTGCATTCAGTGAATAGCTCCACATTAAGTAGTCAAATACAAATAAAATCTGCAATTTTGTTAAGTAGTCAAATACAAATAAAATCTGTAATTTTCTTAAGTAGTCAAATACAAATAAAATCTGTAATTTTCTTAAGTAGTCAAATACAAATAAAATCTGTAATTTTCTTTAGTCAAATACAAATAAAAATCTGTAATTTTCTTTAGTCAAATACAAATAAAAATCTGTAATCTTCTTTAGGTCAAATACAAATAAAAATCTGTAATTTTCTTTAGTCAAATACAAATAAAAATCTGTAATTTTCTCACCTGAACTGTTGTACTATCACGGGATCTTTCGCCTCCCCTCCATGCAGGCAGCTGTGATGTTGTCAGCCCATACACGTAGACAGGAGCTCTGTCGACAGACATTCTATCATATGGCAGGAAACATTTTCAACATTAAATTCAGGCTTGCACAACAACTCAGACAGACAGAAAAGGGAAAAAAGAAACCAGACAGACTTGGTGCCACAGAAAGAAAAACATGACAGACAGACAGGGAAAGGCAGGCAGAGAGGATGACAGACATAGAAACAATTACAGTACAAAGTCAAAGGCATGTATTCACAGTCACACATAGAGAAGTATTACCATTATCCTTCACTTTCTTTGATGACCAGCCTAACACAAATTATCAGCATTACATGTCAGCAATAATGCAAAAAACACACACACACACAAAACCACAACTGTCAATTAAAGGCAATAAAACAAAAAGAAGAAAGGAAATCAACTAAGACTGAACAGCAAGTTAAACAGAGAAAGACAAAAATATGAACAAAAAAAGCTTACCTATTCAGAAATATACCTATGTTGAGACACTGCGAGTTGTGACGACACTACTGCAACACACTGTCCTCAGCACTGGATTCCAGCTCTGAAAGCAGTAAATCATCATGAGATATACGGTCAATCCTGTTAAGTTTTATTTACATCCACATTATTCCCAATAACATACATCACTTTAAGTGCCAAGTCAAAGTTTAACTAACATACTCATTACATTCAACAACATACACCACTTACAGTGGCAAAGTCAAAGTTTAACTAGCATACATTCAATAACACACATTCAATAAAAAATATATCACTTAATAGTGACAAAGTCAAAGCTTCACTAGTATCTACATCACATTCATAGTGGCAAAGTTACAAATAGAATCTATCATTTTCTCACCTGGACTCAGTCGTCCATTCTCCAGACCTGGTTTACTCCATGCAGGCAGGTGTGCCATCAGGTCCATGCACTTTGACAGCAGCTCTGTCAACAGTCTGATTCTATTACCTGGCAGTGAAACATTTTCAACATGAAATGCAAGACCTCAGAAAGCCACAGACAGAAAAAAGAACACAGACAAGACATTTACAGACAAATGGCTGGCCACACATATGACATGTAGACAAATACATAATGTATACACTGGCATATATATATGTACCAGCTCACAAAAACATATTACCCATGTAACTTATCTGGTGGCGTTGGCATGACCACAGCTAGCTGTAGGCCTTGCATGGTACCTGGTAAAACAGATGTACTCAGAGTTAAAGACAGCATTAAAAAGTACAACACAACATGCTAATGAAGTATTACAATTACTGTACTCACAGTAAAAACTAACATGAAGCAAAATGCACCAAAGTGAGTTAATAAAATAAGTGAAACACTTGTACTCACAAGATAAAAACAGCGTATCATAAAATATATTATAACTTATAATCAAGATACATGATACATATACAAATGACTAACAAAAGGCAAAAATAAATAAAACAGAAAACAATCAGAAAAAAAATCAATCATGAAACAAATTAAAAAAAAAAAAAAAAAAATCACACACACATAATAAGAATGCAGAAGTTTACCTATGTGAAGACAACATAATTATTCATCAAACACTGCTGGACACAGTTGTAGATCATGTGCCTAAGATCTCAAAACCGCCAATGAACCCGAGAAAAGAATTTCCCACTTTTCAGACTGCACAGTTATTTTATTCAAATCATTCGAGTGACAGAGGACTCCTTTTCTTAACCTGTCCTTGGTTTTGCTTCATGCTGGTAGGCATGCTGTCAGTGTTTGTGTACCTCCTTGATGGCAGTTTATCTTTTAACAAACTGATTTTTCCGCATTGCAATTAAACAGTTTCAAAATGAAATACATGCCCCCCTTTCCAGAAAAAAGACAGAAATGGCAGTTAACCAACAGAAATGGCAGAAAACAGACAGACAGAAATGGCAGTTAACCAACAGAAATGGCAGAAAACAGACAGACAGAAATGGCAGTTAACCAACAGAAAATGGCAGAAAACAGACAGACAGAAATGGCAGTTAACCAACAGAAATGGCAGAAAACAGACAGACAGAAATGGCAGTTAACCAACAGAAATGGCAGAAAACAGACAGACAGAAATGGCAGTTAACCAACAGAAATGGCAGAAAACACAGACAGAAATGCAAACAATCCTGCAATGACAGAAAAACCAAACAGAGAAAGGGGGGCAAAATTAAAAGAACCTGAAAACTACAGTATTTATATTTATATTTAAATAATTAAATTTAAATGTGCACAAAGATCAGACAAGACAGAAAGATATTTAAAAAAAAAAGAATTAATATGTACCTTATGGCTGAAGTGATGAAGAAGGCTTCTGATGGTGCTGGGCCTGTCTGAAACTGTCCAAACCTTATCTAACTCCTGGTAAAAGAGATCATCATTCAGAAATAAACATGTATATAAGCTGCTGGTCCTGCTTTCAAACCAGAAATGTCAGTACTGCTGTGAAAGGCTGAATACAGACCAGCCTGGAAAACAAACTGTTGCCTGCTGTAATGCTTTTGTCCCTCTCGATAACCATCTTGGTCAAGGGACTGATCATGGTGATGATGATGATGATGATGATGATGATGATGACCATCTTGGTCAACAGACTGATGATGATGATGATGATTAAAAGAAAAACGATGATGATGTCCTTCGATCTCCTGCAAGAAATTTTTATGTTTATTCATTCTTTTGTTGGGGACTTTTGCACTTGGGTTTGCCCGGTTTGGGTTTTGGATGGGGTGTAGAGGGTTGTTCTTTTAGTTTAAGTTTGTTTTTTTTTTATTACGGAGCATTTCTTGAATATGATTTTCTCTTTATTGGTTTGAGATTTTTCATTTTTGTTTTTATTTTATTAAGGGCTATTTATTTAATTTTATTTCAGTTTATAATGTTTAGTTCAGTCCATGTAATGTTTGGCTTTCTTTTTTTACCATTTTCATTTTATATTTGTTTCTTTTAATTGATTTCACAGGTTTATAGTTTTATTATCTGCAGAGCACCAGTCCAGTTGTTCTCACATCACTCATTCCAAACTTACCACACAGCAGCTGTACCCAGGCAAATCCCACTGTACTCAAAGCCTGGAGTTTACCTGGGCTTTGTTTACATGCAGGACCAGAACACAGCCACAAGTCAGGGGAGTCCTTGCAGTGCTCATTTCTTTCCCCCCTCCCCCTTTTTCAATTTTACATTTTAGTTTGGTGTTTTGGGGTGGGTTTTTTTTTTAGCTTTTTTGTTTGTTTTTGTTTTGATGCAGCTTTTGTGTGGAGTATTGCATGAGTGCTCCACTTGTTTTTTCTAAATTTTCAGTTGTTTCCCTTTTTTATTTCATTGTTTGGTTTATTTTCGTTTTTGATTTATACCATTTTCACTTTTATTTTGTCATTTTTTTGCAATGTGCCGCCTTGCATTGCACTCATTTTGTCTTAATTTACTCAACTTTGTGCAGACCTCATAAAAAAATATGTTGTCTGCTGTAGCTCAACCTTGAAAGACCTGAAAATTTGCAATCTTATGCAACAACTGTACAAGCATTGGATAAAAAGTATCACTATTCAACAGTCCAAGACCAGCATACCTTCTAGTCCCAGGCTTAAGTCTTTGCTGACATTTTTTGTTTTATCATCTCTTCTCCATGCCTACCTCAACAGAGATCCTAAGAAAGAAATACATACAGTGAGGATATCCTGAACTCTGCAGGACTGTAGTGCTGACGCCTTCATCCTAGTGTCCTTGGTGACAAGGTCCATCACAGCCAGCCAGTGTCTGTTAACAAACATAAACATGTGTGTCACTAACATGGCACTGTAAAGGCAGAGAGAGAGAGAGAGAGAGAGAGAGAGAGAGAGAGAGAGAGAGAGAGAGAGAGAGAGTGTTTCTGTGTGCAAGTAGTTTTTCATGTAAAAAGATGGACATATTGTTTGCAGGTAATTACCTTTAGCTCTTTAGTTTGATGAATTACCATAAACATATAGTATTAGTATGCACACTGGCTCATAGTTAACACTTCCTTTTAATCCTATAATGGGTCAAGGAAAATACTGGCTGTAATACTGTGTATGCATTCTGCATTATGTTGAAGTCAACTATGGGCGTGATATTTTGCATACATTTTGGAGTGCAACAATTATGGTTCTCTTGGGATTGAGCTACTTAATTAACAAGTCAAATGGACCCTATTTTCTAACACCAATTTCTAACACACATTCTGTAATTCCTTTCATAGTTTTACTCATCCTCAACTTGCACATCTGGAATCCATTACCCCCCCCCCCCCCCCCCCCCCCCCCAATCCCCACATCACAACTGAAGAACCATCCAGGGCTGCTGGTATGAATGACATGAACATACACGGTATTATATAATTTGTCACCTGAAATGGGATGGGCTTTGCAAGTAAAATGTCAGGGCTTTTCTTTTCTCCCATCACTTTGTAGCTTGAACTAACAGTTTGGCAGCCCAGAACTATGAATAAATGTCATAAATTTGATCCCAAATAATCTGAATTCGGAAAAAAATGACAAATTCATAAAATGCATCACACTTGTCTCCTATCTAGACACCTCACACAATAGGAATGTGCTACTTCAATAGCTTACTTGAAATTGACTTTGAATTTGGTTGGCAAACGCCCCTATGTACGCAAAATCTCACCATGGCATTGGTGAACAATGAACATTGGACTCCGAAATCTCGCCGAGAAATTTTGTTTTCCTATAATACTAAAAGAAATGTAACTCGACTAAAGTTAAAAGGGCATGTTAAAAAAAAAAAACCC
>CM060329.1:55430270-55435270 GCA_030674155.1 Stramonita haemastoma
TCTTTCTTTCTTTCTTCTTTCTTTCTTTCTTTCTTTTTTGAACTTTTTTTAATGATCAATGCATTTGACAAAGGTTGTATACTTGACAGAAAGTGAAAGAAGCAAAACAAAAATGCTACCCCAAAAAACTGTCATTGCAACGCTGATTTCATGTTGTTAAACTTGAATACTGAGCTGTAAACAAGTTCTGAAATAGTGATACAACGAAGTCTGTGATATTAGAGATTAGTGATTGTTTGTAATTATGTTTCTACCTGTGAATGTAAATATAATAAACAGATTCTGTGATATCTGAAACAGCAGCGACTTTTTTGTATTTTGTTTTTCTTTGTATTTCTCTCATCCCTTCTTGACTTCTTTTTTTTTTTGTTTTTAAAAAAAAAAATTCCCCTTTTTTTGGTTGTATTTTAGGATCTGAACGTGACAGATACTGTGATATGTAAAACAGGTCGCGGTTTTTGTTGTTGTTGTGTTTGTTTTCCTTTTTTTTTTGTGTCTTTGATTCTTTCTGTCTGCCTGCCGGTCTGTCTGTTCTTCCTTTCTCTCTGTTTTTGTCTGTCTGTCTTTTATTCTTTTTTCCCCGGGGGTTAACATCAGTACTGACTCCACTCCCCCAAAAGTCCTTGTGTGTGTGTGTGTGTGTGTGTGGTGTGGTGTGGTGGGTGGGGGGGGGGGTGGGTGTGGGTGCGTGCGCTTCTGTCTATGCATGTCTATCTTTGTTTCTGTCTGCATGTAAGTACATGTGTGTTCGTGCATGGTGCGGGCGTGCGTGCGAACGTGCGTCACATTGCCGTTAAGCGCCTGGCAGGTCAGCAATGGCCCAGTGTGGGCATCCGACTTGGTGTAAGGGAGAATTGTTATCTTTTAAATCTTTTTTTTTTTAAAGTAAAGAGAATGGGCCAAAAAGGCAGAACATTGATAAGAAGTCAGATGACAGGAAGAGAAGGAGCGAGACAGAAACAAAGAGAGAGAAAGAAGAGAGGGAGTTCCTAGAACAGAATAATTTCCAGAAAGTGGGGGTACTATTTTATCGTGATAGGTCCCCGACACCCCCACGAGGGGATTGTCAATAATTAGGATCAGGATGGAAGAATTCTGAACAAAAAATCGACCACACTGCTCCGGGCAAGGCCCGTCCTCTGGAACCACGTGTCACCAATTAATGTATTTCGAGGATGATGAAGATAAGCACCCATAAGCTTTTTACATCCAGTCCCCGTGTGCATGCAGCACACCGAGCCTACTCTTCGAAAAGGCGGAACAGGTGTTAACGTGTGTGCAAGATGTTCTGCGTGTGTGTCGCACACGGCGCCTCGGCTTTATCGTCTCATCCGAAGGACTTTTGGGGTGTGGTGTCGGCACTGATGTTAATTCCAGTGTGTGTGTGTCTGCGTGTAAGTGTAAGTGTAAGTGTGTGTGTGTGTGTGTGTGGTGTGTGTGTGTGTGTGTGTTTTGTGTGTGCGTGTGTGTGTGTGTGTGAATGCGTACATGCGTGCGTGCGTGAGTGTGTGTGTATGCGTAGCGTGCGTGCATGCATGCGTGTGTGTTCATGGAGAAGAGATGCTAGAAAAGTATTTAAAAAAAAAAAAAGAAGAAAAAAAGAAAAGGCTGGCTTCAAGCGATGTGGACTAATTGTGTCTTTTTGTACAGTTTCATCGATTGATCGATTGATTGATTGAGTGAGTGAGTGAGTGAGTGATCGATGGATCGTTTTGTATTCGTCTTAGACTCTGTTTTGCTCAGGTGACCTGTGACAGACTTTTGTGTCTGACATCTCCATTGGGAATTTAAAGTAAAAGCTCATCTTGGGTTTTACACGTGCACGCACACACATCAACACCCCCATCTCCCCCCCCCCCCCACATACACACATCAACACCTCCCATAACACACACACACACACACACACACACACACACACACACACACACACACACACACACACACACACACACACACACACACACACACACACACACACACACACACAGCACGCACCTCGAATAGCCGAATTAAGAAACAGATGAACGTTTGTTTGCTTTTTCTATATGCACACGTTTATTCATCATATAAGCCCACACCATACGGCAAATGTTAAATGCTGGCATTCCCAAGAAAAAAAGAAAAAAGAAAAGAAAAAAATATTGGGAAAAATAGGGACAAAACCAATTAAAATTATATCGACAATTTCACAACAACTGACACCACCACCACCACCATTACCACTACTATCATTACTAAACACCCACTAGGTGCTACAAACTACTGTCACAACCACAACCACCATCACCACTACTATCACCACTGTTATTGCTGCTGCAGCAGCTGCTGCTGCTGTTGTTGCTGCTACTTATGTTTTACAATTAAAGTGATTTCAAAAGAAGAAGAAAAAAAAGGAAAAGGAGAAGAAGAAGAAGAAGAAGAAGAAGAAGAAGAAGAAGAGAAGAAGAAGAAGAAGAAGAAGAAGAAGAAGAAGAAGAAGACGACGACGACGACGACAGAAGAAGAAGAACAAGAAGAAGAAGAAGAACAGAAGAAGAAGAAGAAGAAGAAGAAGAAGAAGAAGAAGAAAGAAGAAGAAGAAGAAAGATTGCAAAGAAGAAAGCAAAGATGAGGAAGAATGCAAAGAAAAGGAATGCAAAGAATGCAAAGATGAAGAAGAATGCAAAGAAAAATGCAAAGAAGAAGAAGAACTATGCACACAATGATATGAAAAAATAGCTTTTCAAAGGTGAGACAATGGTAAGAGTTTGTAAACATTCGGACTGGGTTATTGCTTACTTTCTTGTTTTTTGCTTCTCTTTTTTATGCAGCGAAAACAAAAGATGACAGCAATCTACAGCTGAAAAATGTCCCAGAGAAGATCTTTCATGTCATATATTGTTATCTATTAAAGATGATGCTCATATTCTTGATATCATTCTCCTTGTGGTTGATCCACCATTCAAAACAGCAGGGAATATATCATGTTAAATATGTTTAAGCAGTGTTTTAGCCTTAGCTACAAGAAAGAGAAAGATATTATGGCAACTGTATAATGAACGATGCAGTACAAAAAAAGAGAAAAGCACTAGCACTACTACCATACCATACTACATTGTTTATAGCCCTACCGACCACGAAGCCATACCAGGGCTGTCTCTCATTCAGTTTCAGTGGCTCCAGTAACTTTCAACTTCAGGTTCAAAACCAACACCTCCTAATACCTTCAAGCATAACAACAACAGCAACAACGACAGCATTTATAAAGTAAAAAAAACAAGGCTAACAACAAAACAATGTTGATAGATTGATGTCATCCGCAGATAAAATAATAATTATATGGCAAAATATCATTTAAAGCAATGGTTGAAAAAGAAATCATCGTAAAACAAAATCCAGAAAAACTGAATCATTTTTAAAGAATAAAAATTTTCCTGTTTTAGAATTTTTTTTAAAATTGAAGAAAATGTTCTCAAAGTGTTTAATCAGCACCAAAAAACCCCCAGAAACTTCTTGGGAACACGGAAAAACTCACACACAACCAGACAAATTAAAATAAGCAAATCAAAATTTGCGAAAATGTCAAATTAAAATCAAACCAAATTTAAATGATAGGAAAAGAAGAGAAAAGAGCTTAGGGAGAGAGTGGACTTGTGTGTGTGTGTGTGTGTGTGTGTGTGTGTGTGTGTGTGTGTGTGTGTGTGTGTGTGTGTGTGTGTGTGTGTGGGGTGTGTCTGTGTCTGTGTCTGTGTTGTGTCTGTGTGTCTGTGTGTCTGTGTCTGTGTCTGTGTGTGACTCTGTCTGCATGTCCTGTCAATCTGTGTGTAGGTGTGTGTATGTATGTATGCATGCGCGCGCGCGTGTGTGTGTGTGTGCGTGCGCGCGCGCGTTTGATTCTGTCTGTCTGTATGTATGTCTGTCAATCTGTGTGTATGTCTGTCTCTGTGTCTGTCTCTCTGTGTCTGCGTGTGTCAGCCCATAGCCCGAAGCGTTTGTCTATGCGTCTGTCTGCGCGTCCCGTGCGGGCAGCAGAACTGACCAGGGATGACCATGCCAGGCCTCACAGCGTTTATCGCCACAGCTTGAAGTCGATGATATCCGCTTTGGAGCAGGGATACTGGAGTGCTCTGTAGACCCAGGTGTTGCGGGGACACACAGAGACAGACAACAACATCATCAACCATAAGAATATCAACAGATTCACTACTGCAAAGTTTTTGTCCACACACACACACACACGCGCGCGCGCGAGCTCGCGCACGCACGCACGCACGCACACATAATATTATACAAGGGACTGGATGTAAAAAGAAACAAGAGCACACGAGTACTTATTATTATACTCGAAGTCCATCGATGAGACTATAACCGAGTCCGTTGTGAACGCACGCAGAACATTTTGGGCACACGTTAATCCTGTTCCGCTTTTCGTAAGAGTAGTCCATCGTGTGCCGTGGGAACAGATGACATTTACAAAATGCTTACACACGGATTGGATGTAAAAAAAAAAGCACAGGAGTGCTTATTCATTTTCCTCGATATAAAGAATAAAATAAATATAAAATAAATAAATAAATAAAAGTACAGATATTTGAATTGAACTGAATTGAACACAACACACACACACACAAAAACAGCACACACACACACACACACACACACACACACACACACTCAACACACACACACACACACTACACACTACACACACACATACACACACACACATCACAACACACCACACACACACATTCTCAACATAAACGGATTAGAATTGAAAAGGTTGACGCGTACTTTTGTAAAAACATAGCCTCATCAATACAATGGATATCTCATGGTCAGAGCACTCGCTTTACCCAAGCTAAGGTTATTGAGCGTGGTACCAGTTGGATGGTGACCGTTGGCACACCTTGGCTACAGTACAGTCCACCCCCCCCCCCCAGTTCACCCAGCTGTAAATGGGTACCTGCCCTCTTTAGGGTCAGGGAAGGTAAAGCAGGGAAGGGAGAGGAGAAGGG
>CM060329.1:55442770-55450270 GCA_030674155.1 Stramonita haemastoma
GCGCCCTGACCACTGAGCTATCCCGCACCATCCACAAAAAGGCTACCCAAATGGTAGGGAGAAAAACTTCACATACGCGTAAATCTCACCTTCGGTAAACCTTGGAACTCTAGCCAAGGAACTCAGAAAAATACAAATATGACAACCCCCCCCACGAACCCCCCCCCCACTAACAACGTTCCCCCCCCCCCCCCCCCCGAACATCGCCTGAAAATGTCCCTCAGAATTTCTTAAGGAGTAGAGACAGAAGTCAGTGAAGAGAAGTCAAGAACTCCACAGGCTGGAGGACTGTGGCGCAGTCCCACTCACTCAGGTGATTCTTGTTCTCATCCATGGCGGCTACAGAGCGAGCAAACTCCATGCACCGCCCGCGAAATCGAGTGTCGCTCGTCTCCAGAAGAATAGGAAAGCAATCTCTGCAAAAGACCCACAAAAAATCAATCGATCAATTGACCAATGACCAATCAATCAATCAATCAATCAATCAATCAATCAATCAATCAACCAACCAACCAACCAACTAATCAATCATTTTATGAAGTCGGAATGCGGCTACTTTCATGGTGGGTTAAACAACGGTCGTATATGCAAAAATCTCCCCATTGGTGAACGCATTAACACCCCGAAAGAATCTTCTCATTCAGTGTTTACTTGCGGTCACATTGTGATTCCCAGGTGTGATCAGTGAAATAACATTTTCCGATCGACCGGCAAGGTTGTTAGGCTGGGAAACGTCCACCACCACACCACCACCACCACCACCAACAACAACAACAACAGCGGCAACAATAAAAATAACAGAAGCAACAACAACAGCAACGGCGGCGGCAGCAGCAGCAGCAACAACAGCAGCAGCAGCAACAACAGATACAACTCACTATGTCAGCTTACCTCTCTGCATTGTATGGGAGTATTTCCCCTTTGGGACCACAGCATCTCATGTTGCTATTCTCCTCTGAAACCAAAAATCCATTGGGTTTAAATCTTAATTAAAAAAGAAATCCAACATATGCACACTTACAACAGAGCTACAACAAGCTAAAAAATCTTATCTTAGGATATGCTCAACAGAAATGAATGGTCAAGTCTTTACATTTGGCAGCTGGTAGACATCACATCGTTTCAAACAATACTAGTGGGGTTGTTTTGTTGGTGATTTAAAAAACAACAACTTTGACAAGTATTAAAAAACTACCCCCACACCCCAAACATCAAGCACGACTATAACATCATCCTCTCTACTTAGCCTACTTGTGCCGGTGGGAACAGATGAAAACATTTACAAAAACTGCATAAACACAGGGATTGGGTGTAAAAATGCACGTAAGTGCTTCTTCCGTTATCCTTAATATAAAAGAATAAATTAATAGATAAATAAAACATCAAGACAAAGATAACGCAGTTGGGACACAATAGCACACGGGATCTCGTTTATCGTCTCATCCGGAAGACTACATAACAGTGAAAAAAGAAGAAAAAAAGAAAAAAAGAAATAAAACTTCAAGACAAATGATAGCCCAACTGAAACACAACAGCACGTACTCTCAACCAAAAACAAACAAAAAATCCTGTATGACGTCATCTCACCTGACGTAATAGGAAACCCCGTGACGTCATGATCCAGGAACTGCCCCCACTGCATGAGGAGGAAGGTGAAGTCCGAGTTCACGTTACTGTCACCGTGCACCTCCCGACTGACGCTGGTAGGGGAGGGCAGGTATTTACCTCCCTTGCCACGTACTCGGGGCTCATCCTTACCTGTTCAGTAAATGAAGAAAGGTTTCCAGCTTAATTAACTAACACACCTTGGATGTCACCTCAGGTATACAACACTGACTGACTCGTTCATTCATCTCACATGGGAATCATCACTGTGAGATGGAAACCTAAAACTGGATGAGAAGTTGTGCGTTGTATGACTGTTTTCAAGTAAAGTGCCATAATTATAGGCAGCCTTACTCCGACTTCAGAGATATTTTTCTCCTATAAAGGCTTCAGTATAGTTCCCCCCCCCCCCCCCCCCCCCAGTTCATCCAGCTGTAAATTGGTACGTGCCCTCTTTAGGCTCAGGGAAGGTAAAGCAGCGAGGGAGAGGAGATGGGCGCCACGCACCCTCAACATGCTGGCCCCTAGAGAAGCTAAGGTCTCTGATGCCTCGCTCCCCTACATCCATACAGGTTATGGGACACCTTTACCTCGCTGATGATAATTATATTATATGCACGCATGCCAGTCTAAAGAAAATGCGGCCCCATTTCTGTCTTGTTAGCAGCTCGGTCTACACCAAACACAAACAAAAGAAACTTGCCTACATAAAATCATCATAATCTGTGGCAACTACAAAGAATCTGCAACAGCTGGTATTCTGTTCGTAGCTGCCTTGATGACAAACGAACCACAGCCGATCCATATCTATCTATCTATCTATCTATCTATCTATCTATCTATCTATCTATCTATCTATCTATCTATCTATCTATCTATCTATCTATCTATACATACATACATACATACATACATACATACATACATACATACATACATACATACATACATACATATTATACACACACAAACACACACACAATATTCTATATATATATATATATATATATATATATATATATATATATATATATATATATATATATATATATATATATATATATATATATATATATACATATATATATATAATACATACATACATACACAACACACACACACACACACACACACACACACACACACACACACACACACACACACACACATATATGTGACGCTCCACCACGAAATGAGTCGCTTAGCACATTACCTAATTTTGCGCTAGGAGCCATTAAAGGTAGGTGGGGGTTAAGTTGTCAATTTTGAGATTTTGATTGATTATTAAACTGTATCCGTTATTCTACCTTGTGATGAAATTTCAAGACATAATTTTTATTCCTTTTGCTTTTAAATGTGTTTTTGAAAATGCCCAAGCCCTCTTTCTGACAACCCGTTATGAAAATAAACTTGCCTGTTTCTCATTTTATCACGTTCTGCAGTCTACCATTTCAATTTGTAATAACTTTGCACAGAATTGTCCGATTTTCAATCTGTTTTATTGTATTGAAAAGCCTTTTTATTGCAGATTAATAACTTGTCAATAACTGAAAATTGACCTCTTGTGCAATGCGACTCCTTATGTGGTGGAGCGTCACTATATATATATATATATATATATATATATATATATATATATATATATATATATATATATATATATATATATATATATATATATATATATATATATATATATATACAGTGACTTTTTTCTACAGAATTTTGCCAGGGACAACCCTCTTGTTGCCATGGGTTCCTTAACGTGTGCTATATAATCATATCTAACACACAGGACCTCAACTTATCGTCTCATCCAAAAGAATAGAACCCAGACCACCACTCATGGTCTAATGAATGGGGGGGGGGGGGAGGTAAAGATTTTGGCCCAAACTGGGATCGAACCACGGCACACTCCCGACGCGGACTTTTCGCTTTCTAGGCAGGTGCGTTACCTCTAGACCACCGATCCTCTGCAGCACATTAGGACTGTGCAAGTCAAGCCTCTTAAGTCAGAGGAGAGTCCTAGCCGATCCCTAAAGACTAAGCTGTCTGTACCAAGGTGGAACACTGACTGACCATCAGCGTAGGCGTTGGGCAGGATGCGGCGAACTGGGCGCCTGGAGGCCCCGTAGTTGAAGAGATGGTTGCAGGAACCGTCAGCAGTGCGGAACTCCTGTGTGCTGAAGTTTTGGCAGAACTGAAAGCGAAATTGAATAGTGTTTTTGTGCACGCTTGGGTTTGTTTGTGTATGAAATGGATATAATATACACATGCATGCACGCAAATGTGCATACATCATGCACGTACCTACAAACAGACACACACACGCTCACACACACACACACACACACGCGCGCGCGCGCGCGCGCTGTGCACATACACACACACACACAACACACACACTCACATGCACATACACCCATGCAAGCATTCATTCAGACACAGACACACAGACACAGACAAACAGAGACAGACAGACAGACAGACAGACAGACAGACAGACAGGCACACACCCCAACACACACACAACACACACACACACACACACACACACACACACCACACACACACACACACACACAGAATGCTATTGTTGATCCTGATAATCATGATATGATGATGATGAATGATGATGATGATGGTAGCAGTGGTAGGGTGACAACGACAACAATGATGACTATGACGACAACGTTGACGACACCGCAACCCCACCACCACAACCAACCAACCACCACCACAATCAACCAACCACCACCACAACCAACCCCCCCTCCCCCCCCACCCCCCACCACCACCAACCGACACCACCACCATAAATCACTGATGATGCAGAAGACTGACATCGCCGAAGGTCTGGACGATGTGGACGGGAAGACCTTGATAGACTTTGTGGACCCTGCATCCCCCACTTCTGGCATCAGGCAAAACTCGGCAGGCTTTGAGGCCGCTGGACACGCTGAAACTGATCCACACACAAAATGTCCAATCATCATCAGGACTTTGAGAAGGAGAGGAGGAGGAGGAGAGGAGGAGGAGGAGGAGGAGGAGGAGGAGGAGGAGGAGGAGGAGAGGAGAGGAGAGAAGGAATAGGAGGTGGAGAAGGTATCAGGCAAAACTCCGCAAATTTCGACGCCGCTGCGCACGCTGAAACAGATCCACACAATGCCAACAACCATCAGGATCTTGAAGAGAAGAAGGAAGAGGAGGAGGAGGAGCAGAAAGAGGAAGAGGAGGAGAGGGGGGAGGAGGAGGAGGAGAAGGCATCAGGCAAAACTCGGCAGGCTTTGAGGTCGCTGGACACGCTGAAACTGATTCACACAATGCCCGTCATTATCAGGGCCTTAAAGAGAAGGAAAAAGAAGAGGAGAAGGAAGAGGAGGAGTAGTAGAGGGGGGTGGGGGGTGGAGGAAGGAAGAAGAGGAGGGGGGGGGAGGAGAAGGAGAAGGTATCAAGAAAAACTCAGCAGTGTGTGACACTGCTGGACACGCTGAAACTGATCCACACAGTGCCCGTCACCATCGTAACCTTCAGGAGAAGGAAGGGGAGGACGAGGAGGGGGTAGGAAGAGGAGGAGGAGGAGGAGAGGAAAGAGGAGGAGGAAGATGATGAAGAGAAGGAGGAGGAGGAGGAAGAGAAGGAGGAACAAAAGGAGGAGGAAGAAGAAGAGAAGGAGGAGGAGGGGGAAGAGGATGAAGAAAATGGTGGGTGGGGTGGTTCGGTTCTCATCAAAGTTGGCCAATAGAGCTGACAAAAGATGCAGTTCAAATCTCAAGAGGCTCAGAAGAAGCGAGCTATACGGCGCTAAGTCTGGGAATTTGAATATAAAATAGGAAATCTACCAGTTTCACCGTACACCAGATCATTTGGTGTATGCTTTTCTACAGCCAAAAACTTTTTCAAGGCAAACAAATGAACAGATATCACAACAGAGTGCAGCTTTTTTTTTCTTTTTTTTTAAATCCCCACAGTTCAGAGCCATACAAAATACAACAGGCTGGACTCGTGAATAATAAAAAAAAAGAACTAATTTTAAGGAAGAATTGTTGAATGTAGATAACTTTTTCATTGTACACGACAAAAGAGTTTTCCCCCTATTGGCAAGATCTTTACATGCAGAAACAAAACTCAGTCGAATGGTAAAAAAAAAATCCTAGATACTTATAAACATTAACTACAGGCATTATTTCCCTATCGTAAGTCCATCTTTCTCTTGCACCTAAGTAACCTCCCTTTCTAAACACAATAATATTGCTTTTCTTCATGTTTACTTTTAACTGAAGTGAGGTAGCAGCACGATGTAAATTGTTGAGTTGGTTTTGCAAACCAATTACTGTCTCTGATAATAAAATAGCATCACCTGCTAAAAGAAGAATGAATAGTTCAAACATATCAAAAGTAAAGGACACACCATTTCTTCAATTCTGTATAACCTCAATAGCTAGTTCATTAATAAAAAGCAAAAATGATATTGGACTTCACACATTACATTGTTTCACTCCTGCTGTATACTTAAAATAATCTGTCAACCCAGTTCCACACCTTACCTTACATATCACATTTTCATACATACTTTAAATACATTTGTTCAATTTCCCTTTCACTCCATTTTAAAATAAGATTGGCCATAGTAAGTTTCTGTTTATAAGTCAAAGCCTTCTCAAAGTCAATGAAGGCAATATATAATCTACGATTGAAGAAAACTCGAGAAGAAAAAAAAGAGAGAAACCCAGAGAAATAAAAAAAATAACCAAATTCTTCTTATTCTTCTCTCGTTTGCTCTACACTGTCAGATGTGTCTGGGAAAACTAATGGCAAGTCCTTTCCAGCTCCTCTCGCAGGCCGTACAGCTTGGTCTGTAGGGTTACCTCCATCGGCCACACTTTCTTCCTCAGGTCACTGAATAGCGTACACCCTTGAAGGATGTGCTCGCCTGTCTGGTTTTCTTTACCACAGGCACACAGGGGAGAAGGAGCAAGTTTCAGTTTTGTGGACATATGGTGGTTTAGCCTGTTGTGCCCAGTGCGGAGTCTTAGAATTCTGACTTGATCTTCTCTTTTGAGGTGGTGGTAGTCATCCTTCTCTACTCTAGGTCGGGCCATAGATTTGATGATTGTCTTCTTTTCATGGAAGGTAAGGCTACTTTCACACTGTTCTTTCTGTGCCCCCTGTTTTGCAAGTCCATCAGCTTGTTCATTGCCAGGTATGCCACAGTGGGCCGGAATCAATTGCAGCATTACACGTTTGTTTTGTGTAAGAGGCTGTAGTTCCTGTTGGAGTTCTGTTTCTTTGTCTGCGAACAAAGCTTGTAAGACTGACAGGGCATCCTGAAAAAAACTACTTGCTGACATTCTTTGGAGTGTCTGCCCATGGTGGCAGCTTGTTCAGGCTTGAGTTTCGCACGGTAGTTG
Source organism: Stramonita haemastoma (assembly GCA_030674155.1). Classification (NCBI taxonomy): domain Eukaryota; kingdom Metazoa; phylum Mollusca; class Gastropoda; order Neogastropoda; family Muricidae; genus Stramonita; species Stramonita haemastoma. The sequence continues at coordinate 55,449,787 of CM060329.1, forward strand.
GTGTTCCTGTTGGGATGTTTGCTGTTTCTACTTCTCCAGTTGGGTACTTGATCAGTACTCCTGCTCCTCCATTGAAAATAGCATCTGTAGCTGATCCATCTGTGTAGACATGGATCCAGGCCTGTTCTGGATAGAAGTCTATCAGGCCAGGGTGAGTGCCTTCTTACTGGTGTTGCTCTGAGTTCCTTTTGAAGCCACATGCTGGACAGTAGTGTGGATCTAAGGCTCCCTGTGGTTGGCTTCCCATGGCCTTGGTAGAGTAGCTGGGTCCCATGGAACAGAATGGGCAGGTAGACTGTTCAGTTGCTGTCGTCTGAGTACATGGCTATGGTAGATGAAACTGCCACGCTTTATCCTGTTTCTTGTTGGTTTCTCCATTCTACTACCAAATTAAAAAGAAAACGCCTAAAAAGAGAAAGCTCTCATCTGGTGAAAAGAATCAAAAGGAGGTAAACCTCTTAGAACAGAAACAAAATAGTAAAGA
>CM060329.1:55457770-55465270 GCA_030674155.1 Stramonita haemastoma
AATAAATTCCAAGATATTTGTATACATTAACTACAGACATTTGAATGTTACCATATAACCATCTTTCCCTAGCTGCGAGATATCCACCTTTACGAAATACTATAATGTTTGATTTTTCCATATTTACTTTAAGTTCTAACCTATGTGCTGCAGAGTATAAGTGATTTAACTGGTTCTGTAATCCTATCATTGTTTCTGAAAGAAGAATTATGTCATCTGCAAACAACAAGATAAATAACTCAACTAAATCGAAGGAAACACCATGCCTACCATTTTCGATAATTTCTAAGGCTAGTTCATTGATGAATAGTGAGAACAAAATGGGACTACAAACATCACCCTGCTTCACTCCTCTTGTACACCTCACTAAATCACTAAGTTTACCCCCACTTCTGATTTTAGCTTTTACATTTTTGTACATACTAACTACACAGCGGTAAAGTTTTCCTTTTATATCATTTTTTCTGAGTACTGGCCACAACAAATTTCTAGAAATGGAGTCAAAGGCTTTTTCGAAGTCTATAAATGCAACGTATAGTTTCCGATTATTTATAAGTTGCTTCTGTACTGCAGTTAATAGAGTAAACATATGATCAACAGGAGCATAGTTTTTCTTAAAGCCTGCCTGGTGTTCACCTGTGATGTTAGCGGAATCAACCCATTGTGCTAAACGCTTATTTATAACTGAGCTAAACAACTTACTAGCAATATTGCATAACGAAATACCCCTATAGTTGTTTACGTTGTTTACATCTCCTTTTTTATGAAGTGGCAGAATGGTTGATTCCACCCAGTCCTCCGGATAATCCCCCTTTTCAAAAAGAGTGTTAAATAAGTTCACTAAAAAGTCTATAGCCTGATCTCCAAAGTTTTTGAAAAATTCACCAATTAATCCATCGGGCCCTGGAGCTTTACCACACTTTAAGTGTCTTATAGCCACTAGTATTTCTTCTTTTTCAATAGGTCGATCCAGCTCATCTAAGTAGTTACCTTCAAACTCCTCATCTTCTTCTAAATGAACATCTTTATCTAAAACACTTTTGAAATGATCATACCACTCTTCAATGGATATGTTGTTCCGCACCTGTGGTTTCTTTTTGGATACTGTGCGCAGTGCTTTCCAGAAGTCTTGTTGACAATTTACGGAATCCAGGATTTTCTTAAATATCTTATCACTTTTTTCTTTTTTCTTTCTTAACAACAAGTTTTTGTATTCTCTTCTAGTTTTGCAAAAAAGTATACGATCTTTTTTAGCAGAAGTTCTCTTAAAAATTCTCAAAAGTTTTCGCACATATTTTCGCATAATTCTACACTCTGTATCAAACCAATCACCTGTATCTCCAAATTTGTTTATACAAACGTTTAGTTTCATACAGTCTGCAGCTTTTTTGATAGTACCATTAAACATATGCAGAGCATCATTTACATTTTCATTAATCTTTGTTTGAGCTGCTAACAATTCTCCACAGATTTCTTCGGAACTAATCAACTCAGAGCATGACACCATTAACATTTCAGAGAGAGAGAGAGAGAGAGAGGAGAGAGAGAGAGAGAGAGAGAGAGAGAGAAGAGAGTGAGAGAGAGAGAGAGAGAGAGAGAGAGAGAGAGGAGAGAGAGAGAGAATTTTTATTTTTATTTTTATTTTTATTTTATTTATTTATTATTATTTTTTATTTATTCTTTCATATCGAGGATAACAGAATAAGCAATCATGTGCTTTTTTTCATCCGGTCCCTGTGTGTATGCAGTTTTTGTAAATATTGTCATCTGTTCCCACCGGCACACGATGGCCTACTCTTACGAAAAGCGGAACAGGATTTAACGTGTGTGCAAGATGTTCTGCGTGCGTTCGCACACGGGGCTTCGGTTTAAAGTCTCATCCAAAGAGAGAAAGAGAGAGATTTTTTCATTTCGAAGATAATGGAATTTTTTACACCAAGTCCCCGTGCGTATGCGGTTTTGTCAACTTTGACATCCGTTCCGTATTTTTGTGTGTGTGTGTGTGTGTGTGTGTGTGTGTGTGTGTGTGTGTGTGTGTGTGTGTGTGTGTGGTGTGTGTGTGTGTGTGTGTGTGTGTGTGTGTGTGTGGCTGTGTGTGCGTGTGTGTGTGTGTGTGTGCATGTATGTCTGTGTGTTGTGTGTGTGCGTGTGTATCCGCGTGTGCATGCGTGTGTATGTGTCATTTTTAATTTTTGTTATTTCTTTATTTGGGAGAGAGACACAGAGAGAGATACAGAGAGAGAGAGAGAGAGAGAGAGAGAGATGAGAGAGAGAGAGAGAGAGAGAGAGAGAGAGAGAGAGGAGAGAGAGAGAGAGAGAGAGAGAAAACTCTCTGAACTCTGAACTCTGAAATTGTTTAATGCTCATCGGATTTGGCCACAATACATTTTTAAGTTACGAAGGTGGAAAGAGGAGGGAAAATTTAACCATAACAAGCTTTGTCCAGACTTTGTCAACACAAAAATGTACAAACATACATGCATATAGCATGCGCACGAATAAAGTGCTGAATGAGACCCAAAATGCGCACAAAAACAATTACGATGGCTGAATTCATTTACCCTGCTTTTTAGAAGACCACATGAATCCAGTAACATATGGAAATAAAAGTGTTAATGACATAATACTTGATATCGTTGTTACATTATCACAAAAATCCCAAACAAACAAACAAACAAACAAACGAACGAACGAACATCAAGTAGAACATATATCGAATTCATTTGAAGTTATTCATATTCGTATAACATCCTCTGGATCAGATAAAGCATGCACATGGCTTAACGCCCGGCTGTGGTACACAGAATATCTCCTCCCCCTCATCACATATATGCGTGCACCCTCACGTTCGGAGAGAGAGAGAGAGAGAGAGAGAGAGAGAGGAGAGAGAGAGGAGAGAGAGAGAGACAGACAGACAGACAGACAGACAGACAGACAGACAGACAGACAGACAGAGAAGTTAAACTCAGTATCATCCTACCATCCTGGAGACGACTAGTCAAGTTTTCCTAAACATGACGAGATTTTGAAATTTACACGGCTCTGTAAATCTCTAAACTTGCTGTTCCTATTTCCGGAACACGCGCATAGTGTAACCAGCCATGGAAACTCTCTACCCTCTTTTTTCTTCTTTTTTCTTATAACTTCTCCGATTTCTTCGCTAACAGAATAAGCAGGTAAGGGATAGGATTAAATCCGGAGACATGAGCATGGGGTTCGACAAGGAAGTTATGTTACTAGGGTAGCTGATATTTATAGAGATACCTCACAGACTTAGGGGCAGCAGTAAGCAGGTTTTTGGAAAAGAGAGGGGAATCCCCGTCAATTTCAATTTCTTGACCTCCTTTGGCACCGTGTCTCTGTGTCTCTGTGTAGTGGGGTTTTGGGGTGGGTTTTTTTTTCTCTCACTTTTTGAGAAAAATTTCGACCGAGAATGAGAGAAAGAGAAGAGAGGAAAAGGAAGAAGAGGTGTGGGGGGGGGGGGGGGGAGTGCGGGGATGAGAGAGGGAGGTTAAAGAAAGAAATAGACAGACACTAGAATAAGGGTGGGAGTGGGAGGGAGCGAAAAAGGACTGGTTCTTTTAATCTCTCCATTGGTAACGATGGCAGATATATATATGCCACCCATATCTTTCCACAATGCTCCCTTTTCCTTGAAATATACCAAACTTAACAACAACAACAACAACAACAACAACAACAACAACAGCAGCAACAAGAAGGAAGAGGAGATGGAAAACTAGTCTGGCTCAGTCAATACAGGCAAAAAAAAAAATATATATATATATATATATTTTTTAGCAATATTCTCTTCTTCGTCCCTCGGCTAGAACTTCGAAGTACAACATAGGTGAGATTTTGCGTATGCGACCGTTTTTACCCACCATTAAGGTAGCTATAATCCGGCTTTAAAGACGATGTCTAAACACGACACCAGTGTGCGTGCGCTGTTGCTGGTTTGTTTGTTTTTTACATTTCGATTTGTCATTAGTTCACTACTGGCACACAAAGGTTTACTCTTCCAAAAGCGGAACAAGTTTTTTAACGTGTGCGCAAGATGTTCTGCCTGCGTTCGCACACGGGACCTCGATTTATAGTCCCATCTGAAGGACTTTTAGGGGAGTGGAGTCAGAATTGATAGAACTCCAGGAGAAAATTCCCTAAAACAGGCATCTGGATGATGACTGGATCTCAGGCCGTCAGATCACAAGGGCATCGCTCTAACCACTAGGCTGCTCCCCCCTCCCTTCCTCAGCACTAGGATTACAAGAGGAAAACCCAACACTCTACTTGGAATTAGTTAATGGCCTTTCTTCTGCTTCTTAGCAAAGGGGCATGTGGTGGGAAAATCCTTGTAAGGAATTGTCGTTTGCAACATGTTTTTTTTTTTAAATTGATGTTGTTGGTGGTGGTAGTGGTTGTAGTGGTTGTTGTTGTTGTTGTTGTTTTTGTTGTTGTTCCCAGGTCTAGTTCCTGGAGCCTTCGAAACCCCCAGTCTTTCTTATTTCAATTTTGTTTCCTTGTTTTACCAATGACTTAGTTGGAAAAGTAAAAAAACAACAACCAAACAAAACCCACAAAAGGTAAGCATTAGCAATTATATACATTCTTATCTGACAACAGGATAAGAAAAAAACCCATGTATTTTCCCAGATGTAGGCAGGTGTTCATGACAAGAATAAACACAGACGATCAACCGCCATGGCGCAGTGGTTAATGCTTTGGATTTCGGACTGAAAGCTCGCGGGTTCGATTCCCATAAGAGTCATAGGGATTTTTCGGAGTCCGGCCGGCTTCTACCCAGAGTGAGTGTGATGTGGGCTCGGTGGAAAGACTGAGACCACACAGTTGAGCTTCATCCACTTTACGGATGCGAATTTGAGAGTGTTGCTCAAACTACCTGACCAACACTGCAGGTGTTTATATCTCTCGGGCCGGTTGACGCCGGGATATACTATGACAGTAAGCGTAGAGTACAGCCCTGTCAAGTAGTCTCGAAGCACATGCACTTCCACAGCAGCATCATTACATCATCCTCATCACCATTGATTATCATGCAATAATAAAAGTTGCCTCTGATTTGGTGGCCCCCGTTGCTCTGGCCTCGTTGTGATCTCAGATTTGGTTTCCCCATACACTTCTGTACCTGTGGTGAATTTGTGTCAAAGCCTTTGGGGTTGGAGGTTCACGGGCGACGGTCATTGGAGGGACGTTGTGGTGATCGCCACCTCAGGTGGGCGGCTCACTCAGTCTGGATCCGCGACTGAGCTAATACTGTCGTTAGTAGGGAGCTTAGTAGGTGGTGTCCTGCGTATATTAGCTCAGAACAGGCACCACTGAGCACCACCAAAGTGTCCCAGCAGAAGTGCAGGGCCCCTCTGGCTGGTGGGCAGGCGGCGGTCTGATATTGATGGACTCCCGGTGGACTTCCAACCCTGTGGATGCGACATAAACAATTCAATCTGTGCGGCATGGGAACAGCAGCACGGGGGCGTCACAGAAGATGAGGCAACAAACAAAAAGGAAGAAAAAAACAGAGACTGAACTAACCGCTGAGTCACTACAGACATCTCCTATAACAGGACTGCAGTGACTACAGAACGCAGACCCATTGTCTCTTTTGAGACAGAAGAACCCTGCCACCATGATCACCTGAAAACAGCAAAAAAAGAGGAAGAAGAAGGTAAAAAGGTATTTTCCAAGACGTGGGCGTCCCAGCTGTTTCAGTAATTTCATCTTCTCCCCTTTGCCCCCTCCTCTCACCTCTGTCTCTCCACATCCGTCATTTTGTCAAAAAATCCTGGGTCTTATCCCCCCCCCCCCTCTCTCTCTCTCTCTCTCTCTCTCTCTCTCTCTCTCTCTCTCTCTCTCTCTCTCTCTCTCTCTCTCTCACATACTCCCTCCCCTTTTGCTAACCTACCCACCCCCCTTCCCCTAAACTCTTTTCTTCGGTGTGATATCTTCCTGGGTTACAAATGTTAAACGGACTATCGTAAACTGTTTTGTTGTGCATCCATTTGATATCTATGAAGTCACTGCAGTTGTCATTATAGGCACGAGCGAGTTGGGTCATTGGCGTTGCGTGTCAGCGTGTGTTGTACCAAGCGATAATAACCCAGATTTCAAGCAGGATGTAACCTGATCCAGTAATGAAGTCACCCTTGAGTGGAGGTGAAAGAGATGGTTAAAAAAGAAAAAAAGAAAAGAAGGAAGCAATGGGTAAGTTAAAAAAAAAGGAGAGGAATGAGAAGTTGTTGTAAGGACTGAGAGAAAGTAAAGAAGAAAAAAGAGGACAAAGTACGAACAAGAAAATTAAAAAAAAAAGTTTTTTGAGGTTTTCAGAAAGGAAGAGAAACAGAAAATAAAATAAAAAATTAATAATGATTAAGCCGAGATTGACAAGTTTTAAGCATTGAAAGACATGATAAAAAATGAAAACATAAAGTTCGAACAAAACAACAACTGAAAAAAAGGATTCAGAAGTTTTCAGAGAATAAATGAAAGAAAAGAAAAAAGTAGGTACGAAAAGAAAAGGATCCATAGGTTTTATAGAATGACAGAAAGGAAAGAAAAAGAATAAAGAAGATACAAACAAAAAAAAGATCAAGAGAATGTAAAGAATGACATAAGTTTTTTTTAAAAAAGGGAAAAAAACAAACGAACAAATACGCAAAAATGAAGCCTAACAGATAGAATATAAAGAATGACAGAAAGGAAAGAAAAGGAAAAAAGAAAATAGAAAAAACCAAGAGGGATGGGGGGGGGGGGGGGGGGTAGCTTTTAAGGAAGTAAAGAAAGAGAGAGGGAAAGAAGGCACAACACACAGAAAGAAAGATTCAAAAGTTTTCAGGACAGAAAAAAGAAGGGAAAAAGAAGAGGAAAAAGTAGAAGGTAGACCAAACTGAGGATTGAGAAGTTTAAAAAAAAAGGAAGAAAAGACAAAAAGAAAGAAAGAAATCAAGAAAGAAAGATTGAAAGAAAGAAAGAAAAGAAAAGAAAAGTAAAGCAAAAGTAACCAGAAGGTAGACAAACACGGAGAAAGAAAAACAAGGATTAAGAAAGACAGAAAGAAGGAAGGAAAATAAAAGAAGAAAGAAAGTACGAAAGAGAGAAAGAAAGAGAAAAAGAAAGAAGGAAAAGAAAAGAAGAGAAAAAGAAAAGTAGAAGGTAGATCAATATCAGTTTTGAAAAGTTTTATGGAAAGAAACAAAGAAACAAACACACAAACACACAAACAAATAAATAAATAAATAAAGAAAGAAAGGAAGAAGCAAGTAAATGATAAAGAAAGAAAAATAACTGAAAGGTAGACCAAAATCAAGATTGAGAAGGTCTAAGGAAAGAAAGAAAGAAAGAAAGAATGAAAGACAGACAGAAAGGAACAGAAAAAAAACAAACAGAAAAATAGAAGGTAGAACAAAGCTAGGATTGAAAAAATGAAGGAAAAGAAAAAAAAGGACAAAAATCCCAGAAGGAAGACCAAAATCAGGATAGAGAAGT
>CM060329.1:55469894-55472394 GCA_030674155.1 Stramonita haemastoma
CCCTCCTTCCCCCCTAAAACTCTTTTCTTCGGTGTGATATCTTCCTGGGTTACAAATGCTAACGGACTATCGTAAACTGTTTTGTTGTGCTTTCCATTTGATATCTATGAAGTCACTGTAGTTGTCATTATAGGCACGAGGGAAGAGTTGGGTCATTGGCGTTGCGTGTCAGGCGGTGGTTTTGTACCAAGCGTTTAATAACCAGATTTTAAGCAGGATGTAACCTGATCCAGTAATGATGCCACCCTTGAGTGGAGGTGAAAGAGATGGTTAAAAAAAGGAAAAAAAAAAAGAAAAGAAGGAAGCGATGGGTAAGTAAAAAAAAAAAAAAAAAAAAGGAGGGAAACGTATATGAGAAGTTGTTGTAAGGACTGAGAGAAAGCAAAGAAGAAAAAAAAAAAGAGGACAAAGTACGAAAAAGAAAAATTTAAAAAAAAAGGTTTTTTGAGGTTTTCAGAAAGGAGGGAAGGGGAGAGAAACAGAAAAAAAAAAAAAAAAAAATAATGATTAAGCCGAGATTGACAAGTTTTTAAGCATTAAAAGACATGAAAAAAAAAAAAAAACATACAGTTCGAACAAAACAACAACTGAAAAAAAAAAGGATTCAGAAGTTTTCAGATAATAAATGAAAGAAAAAAAAAAGTAGGTACGAAAAGAAAAGGATCCATAGGTTTTATAGAATGACAGAAAGGAAAGAAAAAGAATAAAGAAGATACAAAAAAAAAAAAAAAAAATCAAGAGAATGTAAAGAATGACTATAAGTTTTTTTTTTAAAAAAGGGAAAGAAGAAAAAAACAAACGAACAAATACGCAAAAATGAAGCCTAACAGATAGAATATAAAGAATGGACAGAAAGGAAAGAAAAGGAAAAAAAAAAATAAGAAAAGAAAAAACCAAGAGGGATGGGGGGGGGGGGGGGGGGGGGGGGGGTTTGGGGGGGGGTTTGGGGGGGGGTTAGCTTTTAAGGAAGTAAAGAAAAAGAGAGAGGAAAAGAAGGCACAACACACAGAAAGAAAGATTCAAAAGTTTTCAGGACAGAAAAAAAAAAGAAGGGAAAAAGAAGAGGAAAAAGTAGAAGGTAGACCAAACTCAGGATTGAGAAGTTTAAAAAAAAAAAAAAGGAAGAAAGACAAAAAGAAAGAAAAAAAATAAGAAAGAAAGACTGAAGAAAGAAAGAAAAGAAAAAAAAAAAAAAAAAAAAAACAAAAGAAAAAACCAGAAGGTAGACGAAAATCAGGATCGAGAAGTTTTTAAGAAAGTAAGAAAGACACGGAGAAAGAAGAAAAAAAAAATAAGAAGAAAGAAAGAAGGAAAGAAAAAGAAAGAAAGAAAGAAGGAAGAGAAAAGAAAAAAAAGAGGAGAAAAGAAAGAAGGAAAAGAAAAGAAGAGCAAAAGAAAAGTATAGAAGGTAGACAATATCAGTTTTGAGAAGTTTTATGCAAAGAAAGAAAGAAAGAAACAAGGAAAGAGAAAGAAAAGAAACAAAGAACAATAAAAGAAAAAAGAAAGAAAAAAGAAAAAGAAACAAAGAAAGAAAGAAAGAAAAGAAGTAAAGCAAGTAAAGAGGAAAGAAAGAAAAATAATTGAAAGGTTAGACCAAAATCAAGATTGAGAAGGTTTAAGGAAAAGAAAGAAAGAAAAAAGAAAGAAAGAATGAAAGAATGAAGACAGACAGAAAGGAACAGAAAAAAAAATAAAACAGAAAAATAGAAGGTAGAACAAAATGAGGATTTGAAAATTTTTTTAAAAGAATGACTTGTTTTTTTAATTAAAAAAAATCCCAGAGTGTAAACCGAAATCAGGATTGAGAAGTGTAAAGGGATTGAAGACAGGAAAGAAAAGGAAAACAGAAGAAGATACAAACAAAACGAAAAAGAAGACGAACAATTGAAAAGTTTCAAGGAGTGAAAGAAAGAAAGACAAGAAAAAGAGAAGAAAGTATGAGTAGAGTACATAAAACCAAGATCGAGAAGTTTTAAGAATTAACAGAAAGAAAAGAAAACAACAGAGGATCAGACTTTAAAAAACAAAACAAAAAAAGATCTAGAAGAATTTAAAAAAAAAACTGAAAGGAAAGAAAGAAAAACAGAGGACTATACTAAAAAAAAAAAAAAGCAAACAACCAAAGAAAGATCGAGAAGTTATCAGAAATAACAGAGAGGAACAAAACAACAACAAAAGGGGATCAGGTTAAAAAAAAACAAAACAACACACACAACAAAATAACAAAAGAAAGATTGACAAGATTCAAGAAGTAACAAAAAGAAAAGGAAAAGGAACGAGGTTCAAGCTAGATAAACAAAAGCAGAATCTTAAAGTTTTCAGAAATAACAGATAGAAAAGAAAATTGATCAGAGAGTAAGTCAAATAATAAACGAACAACAAACAATCCCCACACACACACAAGATTGATAAAGAAGTTTTAAGGTTAATAGAAAGAACAAAAAAAAGGAAGAGAGAAGAAGGTACTGACAAAAAGAGCAAGGAATGATAGATTTTA
>CM060329.1:55474894-55479894 GCA_030674155.1 Stramonita haemastoma
CACACACACACACACACACACACACACACACACACACACCTGGGGACGGGATAGCCTAGTGGTCAGAACATTGCGCTCGCAATTTGACGACCCGAGTTCGATTCCCGTTGGAGGACATTTTTCTCCTGGGGTTAACGTCAGTGCCGACTCCACTTTCTCGCAAAATCCTTCGGATGAGACTATAAACCGAGGCCCCGTGTGTGAACGCACGCAGAACATTTTGCGCACACGTTAAATCCTGTTCCGCTTTTCGTAAGAGTAGGCCATCGTGTGCCGTGTGGGAACAGATGACATTTACAAAACTGCATACACACGGGAACTGGATGTAAAAAAAAAAGCACAAGAATGCTTACCCATTACTCTCGATATAAAAGAATTAAAAAAAATAAAAAAATAAAGCACACACACACAACACACACACAACACACACACACACACACACACACACACACACACACACACACACACACACACACACAACACACACACACACACACACACACACACACACACACACACACACACACACACGCACGCACACACCACGAGTTCTCTCTGTTTTCAGGATGTACCAAAGGAAACTAGGATGTTCAGAAGAGGTTTCAGTTTTCAGACTTTCCAAGATGACTCAGGAAGCAGAACATGGGATACACACACACACACACACACACACACACACACACACACACACACACACACACACACACACACACACACACACACACACACACACACAACACACACACACCACACGCACGCACGCACGCACGCACGCACGCGTGAAAGAGTGAGTCTTACAGTCCAGTCCGTTATCATTATCATTATTACTATTGTTGTTGGTATTATTGTTATTGTTATTATCATCATTATAATTTTATTTCCTTTAGTTGCCTTTCAGTTTATTTTGTTGTTATGAGTTGTACAATGCTGTAGCTAAATATTTTTGGGGTGGGGTTTTCTTGGTTGTACTCTGCTTGTTTGCTTGCTTGCTGCTTAAGTTTTGTTAGTTTGTCCTGTTTTTTTTTCATATAAGTGGTTTTCTTTTTACGCAGAGAAATCTGTTATGACTTAAAGTAGTTTACAATACAATACAAAACATCAGGATGCAATACAAATACATACAATACAAAACTCATCAATACAATACAATACAAACATACACAATACAATACAATACAATACAATACAATACAATACAATACAATACAATACAATACAATACAATACAATACAATAACAAGGCTCTTTCGAAAGACTTACAGAAGAACAAGATCAAAACCAATATTCCCCTGTGGGGATTCCGGGCGCCTGACAGTATAAATAGCATCCCTACCTACCTACTGGAAATTCTGTGCTGGGAATTCCCTCTTTTTTATTTTTTCCTTCCTATTTTTTATTCCTTTCTTCCTGTCATCTCCTTCTTGTCTATTTTCATTCTTACTCCACTCTCCTGCCTTTTATCCCAGAAAGATTGCATTTCTCTCCCACGCTCATGTCGGATGCGTTGGGTTTGATTTGTCAGATGCTTAACAGCAGAACAACGAATTTTTGCTTATATGACAGACAACAATAGTTGCTGTCTGAGCGGTACACGCAGAAGTAAAGAAGAACAATATCAACTCGAGAGAAAATGTCTTCAGCCGGACAGGGTGGGTATCAGCAACAAGAACCTCACACTCTTAGATCACGAGTCCCACCCTCTATAAAAGGTCAAAAGGTCAAGGTGTCCCATGAAGTATGTGGTTGTTGGGGAACAAAATGTCAGAGACCCAGCTTCTCTAAGGGCTAGCATATTGAGTGCGGCGCCCATCTCCTCTCCCTCACTGCTTTACCGTCCCTGACATTAAAGAGGGCAGGTACCCATTGACAGCTTCAGCGCCTGGGGTTTATCACAGTTCTTGATGAAACCATTGATGCTGGGGGCAACAACAAAGTGAGAGGCTGTATGATCAGTGGCTTTATCACAGTTCTTGATGAAACCATTGATGCTGGGGCAACAACAAAGTGAGAGGCTGTATGATCAGTCGCTTTCCCACTCATGGAATTCCACTTTACAGGTTAGTCTTTAGTTTTATTTATTTATTTGTTTATTATTTTTATTCTTTTATTTATTTTTTTCTTTTTAGTAATCGACTATGACTCTCTGACTAGGCCTAGGAGGCTTGACGTGTACTGTCCTTATGTGCTGCAGCCCTGGGGGCTAGTTGGCCTTTGGAGAAAATCTCCAACGCTGACTGTCCTTATGCCCTCTTGGCCGAGAGAGTGGGGAAGTTCTGTGGGCAAGGCATCTCCACTCTAATCAAATTTCTGCCCAGTTTCCGAAACAGTGGCTGCCTCCTCTGCTGTTTTGGAGGTCATCGTCGAACATGACGGACAAACACACAGAAGTCGGGTGGACTGTACTGAAGCCAAGGCGTGCAAACGGTCACCCATCCACTTGGTAACCATGCTCGATGCTGCTTAACATTAGCTCAGGGAAAGCGAGTGCTCTGTCAACGGAGCTATCCTGTCCCTACCCTGTATCTTCAAGCCCAGATTCCCATCCAGTTCACCACCTCTTCCCAGCGCTATTCACACAGACCTGTACAAGGAGACGATCTGTGCTGGGATGGTCGGAAGCTGTACCATCAGATGGTACCGTCTTTGTATTGCATTGCCTTGTATTGTATTTAAATTGGATTGCATTTGGATTGGATTGCATTGTATTGTAATGTATTATATTGTATTGCATTGCAGTGTGTAGCATTGCATTGTATTGTTTTGCATTGTTTTGTATGTATTATATTGCGTTTAGTTTAAATTGACTGTGTTGTATTTGTGTTGTTGCGTTGTATTGTTTTGTTTTGTATTGCATTGGATTAGATTGTTTTGTATGTGTATTGGATTATATTTGCGTTTTGTATTGTGTGATGTGCACATTGCGTTTATGTTATTTTATTCTTTTATTTCGAGGATAATGGAATAAGCACTCACGTGCGTTTTTGCATCTAGTCCCCGTGTGCATGCAGCTTTGTGGATTTTGTCATCCGTTCCCACTGGCACGCATGGCCTAGTCTTACCAAAAGCGGAACGAGTTTTAACATGTGTGCAAGATGTTCTGCGTGCGTTCCTACACGAAACACTGTTGACAGTCTCATCAGCAGGATTTTTGGGAGAGTGGAGTCGGCACTAATGTTAACTCCAGAGGAAAATATCCCCTTAAACAGGATTCGAACCCGAGTCAGCAGATTATGAGCGCAATGTGTAGCGCTAAAACAATCAGCTATCCCGTTCACATGTGTGTGCGTTGTGTGCATATATGCGTACGTGTATGTGTGTGTGTATGCGTGCATGCGTGCATGCATGTGTGTTTAAAGTTTATAGGGTCCTAAAAATTCTCAAAAGAAAACAGTCATATTGTGTGAAATTTCAGGCACTGGGATTTGTTTGTTTGCTGTTGTTTTTTTTAGAGAGGGGGGTGGGGTAGGATTCTTTTTTGTTTCTTGTTTTTTGCAAGTCTCCCCCACTATTCTGTATACAACCTTCAGTCATTCCAGTCTTTTTTTCCCCCCTCTTCCATCTTTCTCTGCATCTGCTGCACTGATCTACCCACAACTTGCGTAAGTATCATATATATATAAATATATATTATATATTGTGTGTGTTTGTGTGTGTGTTGTGTGTGTGTGTGTGTGTGTGTGTGTGTGTGTGTGTGTGTGTGTGTGTGTGTGTGTGTGTGTGTGTGTGTGTGTTTGCATGATTAGTGATAATAAAATGTAGAGATTTCATCCTGCATAATATAAGTGTTCTCTGGACAAAGATCTTACCCCCCCCCCCCTCTCTCTCTCTTTCTTTCTCTCTCTCTCTCTCCCTCTCTCTCCCTCTCTCTCCCTCCCTCCCCTCCCTCCCTCTCTCTCTCTCCCCCCTCTCTCTCTCTCTCTCTCTCTCTCCTCTCTCTCTCTCTCTCTCTCTCTCTCTCTCTCTCTCTCTCCCTCTCTCTCTCTCTCTCTCTCCTCCTCTCTCTCTCAACAAGACCAGAAAGTGCACAGTTTCCTGATAACTTGGCGGTGGTAGTGGTGGTGATGGAAGCGATGGTGGTGATAATGGTGACGGTGGTGATGGTGTTGATGATGTTGGCAGTGGTGACTGCTGAGGTGATGGTAACGGTGGTGATGGTGGTGGCAGTGGCGATGATAGCGTGCAGAGATTTCTCAGTTACTTAAGCGAATGAGCAAGTCCGTGTGTAAGTGATATGCGTAGATTTTTTTCTTCTTTTATTAAGGGTACTTTATATATATATATATCTTTTTCATACAAAATACAAGGATGTTATATCATTTTCAAAGGAACGGGAGTCCATGACAGCTTTGAGACACTTTCGACATAATAGTCTCGTGTGGCGCAGAGAGAAATGATAGAATCCTTTCTTTTTAAAAATGGAAATATAACATTTTTTCAAAAGCAACAAACAAAAACAAATTGTAGAAAAGCCACCTTGGGGGAGAGAGGAGGAGGGGGGGGGGGAAAGGGGCGTAAGTTGGAAAAATAGAAGAGGAAGACAGATCTGAAAAGAGCAACAAAGGCTTTGAAACCATGATCCAACGTATCTTTCCTTTGGAGTCATCGGAGCGTATGTATCCGCCTGCTTATCTATTTATTTTTAAAATGTTATGTTATACCACTTTATGTCAGCAGATTTCACTGCGTGAAATTCGGTGTGTTCTTCCCGGTAAGAGCACGTAGCCACAAGTACTGAACCACCCATTATATATATATATATATATATATATATATATATATATATATATATATATATATATATATATATATATATATATATATATATATATATATAAATATATAATATATACTATATATATAATATATTATATATATATATATATATATATATATATCCTGTCTGCAACTGTATTTGTTTCCCTATCAAAGTGACTTTTTTCTACAGAATGTTGCCAGGGTGCAAGTGTTGGAGCGATGGGGAATCGTCACTCTAGTCTTAA